>PVLA01001776.1:136422-322097 GCA_004027455.1 Hydrochoerus hydrochaeris | reverse complement strand
TCCTCCCCCTATGCCAGTCAACCAGTTTATGCTTCAACAAGTTTGTGTGTTCCCTGGGGATGCCACTGGCCCAGCAAAGCCTCATCCCTGGCTATTGAGTTTCAACCAGGGGCGTGGAATCCCTGTCCGAGCAGATCCCACCAATCTGCTTTGGACTAGGAGTCATCGGTGGATGCCACCTCATGTTTTGATTCAAGCTGGCCCTGCCCAATTCCAAAATGGCACCCAGCCAGTCCTCCAGATCTGGGGAATCCAGTTCCCATCACTCACCAAAGTTCATGCAGCTCGACTGGCTGTTTCCACTCCCTGCTGCATCGCCTCCTCCAGCCCAGCGTCTGGAGCTCACCAAACCCCACTCTCAGCAGGGCCGTGATCTCAGCTCGATCATGAGTCACCTGACTCTAAGATGTGCTGGTACAACGATCGGGGCTTGCCCAGGTCCAGCCCTCTGTCCATGCTTCTTCTTCTTTTTTCTTTTCTTTGTTTTTTTCTTTTTCTTTTTCCTCAGTTTCTTCCTAGTCATGAGAATTCCTCTCCTTTTGTCTGGCCTTCTCCATGTTGCCAGATTCCAGAATCTGAGTTGTTTTTATTTATTTTTTTCTCAGAGAGGCTCTCTTATCATGCCACCACTCAGTCAGCCATCTTTCAATCCCTGAAATTTCAATTTTTTATTTAAAAACTTTTTAATTCTGATTGCAAAATTATTTAAGGCAGGTATAAAAAGGAAAGCATTCAATATACATTTAACATAAAATAAACTGGATTACAGCATAAAACAAGTAACTAGGTAATGGCATTAAAGTCTTTCTTCTAAAACTGGAAAATTGTAAACAATAAAAAACAAAAAAATAAAACCAAAAGAACTGCAGGACTACTGAAGCAATAGAACAATCATAAATATCTCTGTTCGCAGGCTATTAGGTATTGGCCATTTTTAAAATTTCATCTTGAAATTTTAATTCTGTTGTCACTATGGTTTATATCAGGATGTTCCCCTAAAGCCTCATGTGTGCAGAGGTAGGGGCTTATGGAAGGTGATTAGGTTACAGGGACACTACAGTTGGTAACTGGGGCACGGTTGGCTCTGAAGAAACAGGTCACTGGGGGAGCCACCCGAAAGGCTGCGGCTCCTCCCTTCACAAGGCGAGCAGTGCTTCTGTCATACCCACTGGCGGGCTAGTCCACTTTCCATCACTGTAATAAATGCTTGATACAATCAACCAATAAGGAAAAAGATTTACAGTGATACCTTGCTTGTCAAAAGACTCCAAGCTCAAAAACTTCACTACTCAAACAGTAACGTTAAAAAAAAAAAATCTCCTCAATGTTGGTAACTAGGTTAGATAGTTGAACAGAAATTATGAAAACATAGGTCACACTTGTCTCACCATAGACATACAGGTATGACCCTTCATTTATGCTGGTCTCACCCAGACAATGTACAGTGCTTGAGCTGGTACATTACAACCTTCATTGCTGTGTTTTTCATGCAGTTTATTTGCCTCAATTATCATAATCATGGCTCCAAAGACAGTTACTCATATCAGCAGTAAAGCTAAGATGAAAACTGTGAGAACCACAATAGAGTTGGAAGAAATTATTATGAAATTTGTTAAAGTCCTAAAACAATGAATTTATAATTTTTAGGCCCCAGAACCAATTATTTGGTTTTCTGGTATTTCTTACAGGAAAAATATGTTAAGTTCTTCTACCTTTCATTGTTCAAACATGAATTTGAATGAACTGAGTTTGACAACTGAGGAGATATCACCGTATTTGCTTTAAAATGGTTTTTGAAGATTTTCAGTCTATGACCAGGTAGCCCTATTTCTTTCAGGCTGTGGTGAGGCAGCTTGACAGCATAGCATGACACTGCTCACCTGACTGCTGAGAGATGAGAGAAAAAAGAAGTTGGAGTCCCACTGTGTCCTTTGGTGCCATTACCTGAATGACTTCAACATTTCCCCGTAGTCTCATAGCATACACAAACTATCAAAATTCTTTACCATAGTGTCACAGGTGTGTCTTCTGGTCCAGTTTCTAATAGAATCTTCATTTTTATCTGAAGATTTATCAACATATGTGACAGTTACGGTTGAGTGTCAAATTGACTTGCTTTGAAATCCACCTGGGTGATTGTATAGGTAAGGGATACTTCTGGGCATATCTGAGTGGGTCATGGAGGTGTGGCCTTGGGGTGTATGTTAGGTATCACACCCTTTCTTTCTTGATACTATTCTCTTCATACACTTCTGGGGTGCCTTGAACTGATCAGCTTTGCTTTCCCACTGTCTTCTACCATGATGTCCTGTCCTGAAGCCATCCAACTATGGACTGAATCCCCTGAATCATGAGTCAAATTGAACTTCTCCTTTAAACTGTAGGTGTCAGGTATTTTTTTCTCAGTTACCAGAAAGCAGACAATACAGAAAATTGGTAACAGTGAAGTGGTATCTTTCCTGTGATTGTTCCTAACCATATACTTTAGAACCCCTTTGAACTGGTTTCCTTATAGTAAGGAGTTGGAAAAGTTTTAGAGATATAGACTAGAGAAACCAAAGAGTGCTATTAAACTAGAAGATAGATATGTTATATTTTGGCAGAAAATACGTCTAGATTTCACTACTGTACTGTGACTTGCATGTAGGTGGACTAATTAATCTCATGAAAAAATTTCAAAACATCCAAACATTCAGGCTGTGGAAATGGGTACTGCTGGCTGCTTTTAACCAGATATACAGTGATAAGCAGGAGAACAAGAAAAGAAATAGTTGAAAAACTTGAATTCTGACCCAGAAGGATTTACATGTAAAGTTGAAATTAAGTGTGTTTGATGAAAAGATTGGCACCATTGAAAAGAAACCAAGTACTTTGTACACGGTCAAGAAGAAAAATACCTTGAGAGCATATTAGAAATCAGTAAAAACCCCACCCATTGTAAGTGCAGGGTGCCAAAGTGTAAAACTTTTGTTGCAGAAGCTAGTCCTTGGGTTCCCTGCTTAAGAAAAGTCTCCTAGGGAATTTGTTCTCCAAAATCTACATCACTGTGCTTTATCATCCAGGCACAGTAGCCACGATGCAAGAGGTCCCACTGACAGGAGACCTTAGTGATGTACACATGATGTTGGGCTTATTGCACAAAGAAAGCAAGATTTATGGGGTCAGGAAGGCTTCTACACAAATCTTCCTTCAGAGAAAGATCTGGGAGGCAAGGCAAGAAGTCACTGAGAGGGAAGTACATGAAGCTATGTGAATAAAGCCAAAGATGCAGTGGAGACCACAGGTGTGGGAACACTGATAACTGAGCAGCTGTCCTTAAGACCCCAAGCTGCTTCTGCCTCACTTCTCTATACCAGATGGCTTCATGCGGGAAATGGCGTATGCTGAACTCAGCAAGCTGCTCTTCTCAGGGTGACAGGGCAGAAAGAACATGCATACATGCTGAAAACAGCCCAAGATGGAAACATCTGTTAATTTGATCAGTTTAGGTAAGAAGAACCTAAACCTTCAAAGTTCCTTGGTCTCGCTCCCATGAGTGCTGAGATTAGCAACAGAATGCCTCTAGCTTGTCACATGTCCATACTCCATGTCCCCTGAGCGATCATTTTCTTCTTAATTTGTCTTTTTGCTCTTACTTCCTGGTATGTTGAATAAAAGCTGAACTGTCCCCACAGTGGAACTGCTTTCCATCCTATGGGGCAGTCCCTCTGGACTCCCAGCATTCTTGCAATCTTGGGCTCCAATTAATTCATTCTGTTTATCACTAGGGACCCAGGGTGGCATCCTGCCTCACATAGGATGTCAAAAATGCTAGGAATGTGGAACATCTGCCAAGAAGAGCTGCAGGCTCTGAGTGCAGCCAGCCTGAGAGAGAGGTATTGAGGAATTTAACAAGGAAGACCACAGAGGTGTAGTTGCCTAAGCCCTTTGGAACTCACATTTTACCACCATATTCTCCAGATGTCAGACAGGGAGGTACAAACCTTACTGTTTGCCCTGCTGGGTTTCAGTTTTGCTTTGGTCTGATCCTTTTCCCCATTCCTTCCTTTTGAAATGGCAGTGTTCAACCTGTGTCATTTTACCTTAGCATTACATAACTCGGTCTATTTTTGTTTCTTTAATTATTTTCATTACTACACTCTTGATATGTATAATTTTCATATCTTCATAGGGAATCTGTACCTATACATAATATATATTGATTCTTCTTTTTTCTCTCCTTCCCCTCCTTATTCAAAAAGCCTTATTTCCACTTTTCCCCTTCTACTCTCTCCTTTTTTTTTACCTTTTCCTTTATTTTCTTTTCCCCTTTCCCCCTCTCTTATGCCCCTTCTTCCCATTGGAACATTTTCTTCAGAAATGACACCCTACAAGTTTAAAGATCCTATCCAAAAATGGGAAGTGAATAGATGCTTCTCAGATGAAAAAGTACAAGCAGCAAATAAATAAATGAAAAATATTCAATATCACTAGTCATTCAAGAAATGCAAATTTGAACAATGCTAAAATTCCATCTCACTCTAGAAGCAATGGCTACTACCAAGAAGTCAACCAATAACAAATGCTGCTGAAGTTTTGGGGCAAAAGGAATCCTCCACTGTTAGTGGGAGTATAGACTCATACAACCAATATAGAAATCAGTAAGAAGATTCTTCAAAAAACTTGATCCAGAAGTTCCATTTGATGCAGCTATTACCCTTCTTGGTATCTTTCTGAAAGAGTTAAAAGCATAATTCCACAGTGACATGTACACACCCATATTTATAGCAGTGTAATTTGTAACAGCTAAATCTTGGAATCTGCCCAAATGTCCATCAAATTGTTGATTTTTATAGAATTTCAAATGACTGTTTGGCTTGGAGTTTGGAAAAATACTAGAATTGCTGAGATTTTAGAAAACAAACTGTTGTGTTTCCATTTGTTCACAGCATAGTCAAATTATGCTGCATAGAATTATGAATTCATTACTGTCTTTAATTGAAGATCAAGTATAATTTAAGGACATCTATTTGTTTACGAGCAAGAGATGTGATGTGTTAAGGATAAAGTGCCAATTTTATTGGCTTTAAGATCTTCCCCCACAATTGGTAGAGCACACTTCCAGGTATGTCAGAGTGGGTCAACCAGGGGGCCTTAGGGATCTCTCACTTCTACCTCTCTGGTATTGTTTCTTGCTCTTTATTCTGACCTCCATGAATTGAGCAGCTTTGCTCCACCGTACCTTTCCTCCATGATGTTCTTGCCTTGGAGTCTGCTACCATACACTGAATCCCCTGAACCATGAAGTAAATTTCACTTCTTTTTGTTGCAGATATTAGGTAATGTGTTCCAGTGACAGGGAAGCTAACTAACACAGCACAGACTTCACTGTACATTTTTCTATCATCATTCTAGTGTTCTGAGCCTCCACTAGAATCACCCAGTGTTCTGTGCTTTTCCACCTTGCTCCTCCAAACTTGTCCATTCTTCTACTGATAGCTAATTCCAAAGGATTCTCCTCCTCATAGTAAGTAAAGAAACAACTGCTCCATGCCTTGGTACCAATTTTTTGGGTTAACTTTTTGTTACTGTGGAAAAAATACCTGCAATAAAAAATTACAAAGGGAAAAACATTTATTTGGCTAATGGTTTTGGAGATTCCAGTCCATAATCAATTGACCCCATTTCTTAGGCCTATTAAGAGTACTGTGGGAATATGTGTGGAGCAACACTGATGACCTGATAACCTAAAATTATACAGAGGAAGAGGAATGAGCTAAGTTTCCACTATTCCCTTTGAATGTATATCTCAGTGATATTTGTGCCTGGCTCTAAGGCAGAGTGGCATGGTATTGGGGCAGGGAAGAGGAGAAACAGCTCAAAACAAGGTGATAGGAAGCAGAGGGATCAAAAGGAGGAGGAAGAGAGGCCACAATCTGGCCACATGCCCAGTAACCCACCTCCTCCAACAAGGGTTCACCTCCCAAATTACATTTAGCTATAAACCCACCAGCTGTGCAATCCACTGGTAAGAATCACACCCTCATTATCCAACTGCCCCTAAAGTGCTATGAGTGCTTGAGGTTTTAGAGGGATGTTGAGATATAAACTGTAACATAAGGAAAAGGAAAAAAACTTTTCAAAAAGTCCCTGTACCATCCTTAGCCAAGGAAGTTCATTTATCTTTAGTCTTCAAACTAGAAGGCTTTTTTATTATTAAATTAATACCAAATTAATAAGAAAAGTACCATTATGGGAATTGGCTTTAAATGTAATAAGGCTACACTTTTATTACCCTTTCCAAATCAAGTAAATGGTTCTGTATCATAAGAGTCTATTGAAAATATAAGCACTTCACAAATTCTTCATTTATTAAATCTAACCATTAAAATATTTAGGCAATAACATGCTTAAAGTAATAAAACTTAAAAATTTCCAGCAACAAAAATAACCTGTAACATTATTTATAGTTGAAATTTAAACTCAGCTTCATTAAGTTGATAGCCTGGCTCTTTACTATTACTGTTACTGAGAATGATACATGAGCTGAGTATTACTCTGATATTAAATATACTCTGTGTTTACTAGGCCTGCAGAAAGAACTCAACATAGGCTGAGTGACTTCAACAAGAAAATTATTCACTCACAGTTCTGGAGGCCAGAATTCTGAAACAAAGGTGTTGGCAGAACACTGTACCCTTGGAGTGTGCTTAAGAATTCTTCCTTGTCTCTTCTGGTGACTTCCAACAGGTTTTGAAGCTTTTTGATTTGTAGTATTATTCCACTTTGTGTCTCCATCTTCACATTGCCTTTCCTCTTCAGAGCACAGCTAGGGGTGTGGCCTTTTCAGAGCACAACTGGTTGGATTTAAAATGTAGCTCAAAATCCTTATCTAAATAAATTTTCAGAGATATTATTTCCAAATAATATCTCATTCTTTGTAATACGATTTATGCTTGAAGATATCTCTTGTGGGTGTGCAAGTCAAGTACTGTAGGCTCCAATTATGTGACTAGAAAAAAAAAAGATGAGGCTATTTGAATTTTCTCTCTTCCATATATCATTATGATTTTACTAAATGCATAAAATACATGAGATATGTGAGAAATGAGATGGGGAATATAAAGAGGAAAACTAGTTATCCTTGTGTATAATTACTTCTCATACTTTACTTTCTCTAACATGAGTTTTAACTAAAGGGAGAGAAAAATGTTTTGCTACTACTGATAAAAATATTTTCTTCATGAAAAAACAAAAAGGTCAAGTGTAAATTTCTGATTAAGGTTAGCACCTTGAGATAAGTAGCTTACTATCAGTATAATTCTTTAGCTACAATTTTATCTACCATTTTCTTTTTGTTATTTAATCAATATATCCTATCATTTTAAAGGCATTATAACTATGTCATTAAATTTAAAACAGTTTTTAAAAAATGACCTAAATCAACACCAAACCAAAATCTTTACTGGCTAAAATCCAGTCATACTGACAATACTAAATTTTGACAAAGTAATAAAGTAACAAGAAATACTGCTTCATTGCTAAAAAGAATCATGTTATAGCTACTTTGCAAGATAGTTTGGCAGTTTGTTAGAAAGTGAAACATAGTCTTAGCATTAGGTCCAACAGTATTGCTTCTACACAATTATCTAAGGTGACTGAACTCTTACGTTTGCACAGATATCTGCTCAAGAACCATCATAGTGTGTAATACTACAAATCAAAAAGCTTCCTGAAAATTAGAAGCAATCGTATTTTTTCTCTGTTCATCAAAAAGAACAATTTGTGTTTGCATTGTCTGATTATTTGATCATTTTTTATTCTTAAATCTTGTAAAATGAACAGCTAATTTGAAGATAACAATATGTAATATATTCACTAGTGTTCATTTTCTATTTTTTTGAAATTCTGTATTGTTTGATTTTTTTATTTTTAAAACAAAAACAACAAAGATAAATAAACTATGGTATGTCTATGCAAATTAAATATTATTGTGCAATGAGCTACAAAAAGACTTCAAGTTATGTTAAAGATATATGTAAGTGAAAGAAGTCAGTCTAAAACTATTCTGTGCTATATAGATAACATTATGAAAAAGAAAACAATATATTCAGTAAAAAGATCAGTGGCTGCTGAGAGATTTAGGATAAGCATGGAACATAAAATATTCAAAATAATAAAGTTATTATTTGAATTTTATGCAAATGCTATTATACATATGTCAAAATCTATAAACTATAGATAATGCAATTATAGATTATATAGAAGGAACCCTGAAGTAAACTAAGTATTTCAGTCAATTTTTCATCAGTATTGATTAATCAAGTGTAACAAAGTCTGCTAGTCAAGATTTTAGATTTTGTTTGTTTTGTTTTTTGAGACAAGGTCTCCCTAGGTAGTTTAGAGTGGGCTTGAATTCACTATATAGGCTAGGCTGGCCTCAAAAATCACTGAGACCCTCCTTCTTCAGCCTCCCACGTGCTGGGATTATAGGCATGAATCACCATGCATGGCCTAATCAAGATTTTAATAACGGGAGAAATTGTCTGAGGAGGGCATTTCATGAGACAGGAACTCTATAACATCTGATCAGTTTTCTCTCTAATTCTCAAAATAATCTTTTTGTCCCAAATATATTTATTTTTTAAATGTACATGTAAAATTTAATGAGTTTATCATGCATGACTTAATGTTTGTATATATATAACATATATAACACTATATATATAACTGTATATCCCACTATATATAGTGGGATGGTTAGATTTAGGTAATTAAAAATTAATAAAGATTACTAATAAAATTAAAATAATAAAGTATGTTTCCTTGTATCCTAGGTCCAATTTGGTTGAAGCAATGCAGTCATTAACTGTTATCTAGGATCATCTTTCTGTATCCATGATATCTGGTTTATGAACAATCATTTTATTTTCATCTTTTACATATTTTCTGGAGCTCTGGTCCAGTGATATCTAAAAGCTGACAAATAAATCATGTGTCATTTGGGAAGTAAATCTCTGAATGTAAATCTATTAACATTTTAGGTTCTATATTCATTAGGAAATTACTTAATTTATTTTAACTCCTTCTTATATGATCTTTCTCAATATGTTTAAAATAGTATTAGAAAACAGGCTGAAAATTCACATTTAATACAAAAATGCATTTCTTATTAATTTTATAATACTTTATATTCAATAACAATGGTATATTTTCAATGGCAGTATAAAAACTCTAATAACTGTTAATTTTTTTATTTCTACTCTTTCCCTTTTAGTGATTAAGGGGAAGAGCTGTCCAATGCCACAGAATGTTCTTCTTTCCTTTTGCTATGGTTTTTATTCCCTGAATTTGAAAATTTCCATGTTTGTGAAGTAATATGCAACTTATTGGTATATTAACTACATACAGAAAAACAAGAGTAGTTAATATTCTCTCCTTTCACCATATCAATACCATCAAAAATTTTAAAAGAAAATCTTGAGAATATCTTCTCTTTGGGAGTTCAGAGACTTTTTTCTATGAAAATAAATCATACCAAGTAACAATGTTAAGTCATATGGGTTAAATTTACTATGGTATTCTATGACTTGATATTCTTATATTAAAATAACTATAATGTTGTCTTGTGCTCTCATTAAATATCGTGAGTTTATAGTAACAACTCTATAAATTATGTGTTGGCATTTGAGAAACAAATGGGGAAACAGTACCAATAATTTATTAAAATTTATTTTAATGAAAACACTGGCATGATCTTTGGTGGAATGGAACATATAATCTTGCTGTTGACATTCCTTTACACTAAGATTAATAGAATGTAAAGCTTTCATAAACTATTATATCTACCTAGGGAATACTGAAGTCTTTTGTATAATGCACTGTCTAGCATCTAACTGGAAAATCTAATTAAGTAAAACTGTAGATGCTAAAGGAACCTAGGTGCTTTCAGTTGTCTGTGTTATTTGCTGACCTGCAGAGAACTTTCAGCTTGCTACTTCCAAATAAATAATAAAGACTACTAATAACAATAGCTTTTCAATAATTAAATGTCCTATGATCTCTGACTCAACTGTGTGTTTCTCCCCTTAATGGTCATTCAAAATGCTTAGGTAAGTTTAAACTCTCATGAAACATTTATTTCACTGTATTTGCAAATTCCATATCCATGTGAATAATTCTGAAGTCAACGAAGCCTCCCATTCAGCTTTTACATATTCTTTCCCTTCCTCCATTCAGTGGTTCTTTGCCTGGGTGACTTTTGCCTCTGTGCCATTTCTTTGTTTCCTGGAGACTGTGACATTCTACATGGTATCCTGTGTGCTGCAAAGTCGGCTATTTTCTTTCTCAGATTAAATTTTCAAACCTTATCTATCCTATATCTCTTTCTTTCCTGATTTTGTGAAGGGAAGGGAAACAACTGATTTTTAAAACTAGTTTACACTCAGTTTAAAATGTGAATCATAATTTTATATATTATCCTTGATAATATGGCTGTTTGAAACCATTTTCAAATTTTGAATACATACTTAAATTTATATTTACCTCAGTACATCTTAAATTTATTCAAGTGTTTGCATTCTATTTTGAGATATAATTGGTAGATAAAAATTGTTCATACTTAAAATGTACAATATCATTCATATGTATATATATATAATGATTAACATCATCAAGATAATGAATATACCAATCATCCTTTTTTTTTTTTTTTTGTACCAGGCATCAAATTCACAATCTCATGCTTGCCAGGCAGGTGCTTGTGCTGCTGAGCCATATCACTGGCCCCCAGTCATGTCATATAATTACTGTTTTTGTGTGTGGTGAGAATATATATTCTCTAAGCAAATTTCAAGTGTATGTCACTATTAACTACAGTTACTGTGCAGAATATTACCTCTCCAGAAGGTATTTTCTCTACAAACTGAAATTTGACTAATATCAACATTTTTTCTTCTTTTATAAATTTAACTGTTTTGGATTTCACATATATGCAGAACCATGTAGTATTTGTCTTTCTTTTTTTTTCTCTTTAAATTTTTTTTAAATTTTATTTTACAGAGAATAACACAAAAGAGGACAGAACAGCACAGATCAGAACAGAACAATACAAGCAACACAGCACTTCACAACAAGATAATTGGATATCAACAGTAGCTACCATAATATCTCTTATTTTGAAATAGTTGAGCATAGCTTCACACAAAATATCAAACATAACAAAATAGAACAAAACCATTCAAGAGAATGAAAGTATTACAAGGCATTCTGAACCAAATAACAGAAGATGAAAAATGGCTACTATAATATCTCATTTTCCATTAAAAAATTTGTTTATAATATCATACATATTAAAGCCCAATAAGGCATAACATGATAGAACCAATGGTAATAGAAGAACAAAAGCGTGGTGAGACTTCAAAGCAAGATGATATTAAATCAGCAACGGCTGCCATAATGTCTTGTTTTCTTCAAAGTAGCTATTCATACCATCACACATAATAAGGTCAAATAAAACAGAATTAAAACCATTCCAACCAATGAATGAAAACAGTACAAGATTTCAAAGCAATATAATGGGGAACCATGATTACCATAGAATCTTACGTACTCTTACCATTTCTTATACTAGGGAGACTATACGGTATTTCTATATGTGAGTTTGATTTATTTCACTTATGAGTATGGTCTCAAGTTGCATCCATTTATTTATAGATATCTCATTGTGATCATTCTTTATAGCTGAGTAGTACTCCATTGTATAAAAGTACCACAAACTTTTTATCCATTCCTCAGTTGATGGGCACTTAGGTTGTTTCCCAGATCTGGCTATTACAAATTGTGCTGCTATAAACATTGGTGCACATATATCACTGTGGTATGATGTTTTCAGTTCTTCTGGGAAAATGCCTAGAAGTGGAATAGCTTGGTCAAATGGGAATTCCAATCCCAGCTTTTTGAGGACTCTTCAGACTGACCTCCACAGTGGTTGCACTGTATTTGTGTTTCTGTACCAACCTAGTTTTACTTTGTATACTGTCTTCCAAACTCATTCATATTGCCACAAATGATAACATTTCCTTCTTTTTCAGACTGTATTATGTTTCACTGCATGCATCTACCATATTTCTTTCATTCATTTATTTATTAGGTTAATTTCATACTTTGGTATTGTGAATAATACTTCGATGAACATGGGATTGAAAAACACATGCTTTTCAAACAATAAAATTGTTAAAATACTTATTACTAAAAGGAAAGTTTGTTCCAAACTCTTTCATATTTCTAGTTCCTGAAAGCCCATAGTAGTAGTTAATTCTAGTTGTAATTAACTTAACCTTTGATGACCACTCACATTCTAGTAGAAATACTTAGTCCAATGACCATGGTAGACTAAAAGGACAACTGGGAAATCTAGAAGAACTGAGCAGCGAATTCCCTGGAATTATTAAAATGTATGTCAAAGAGAGAATATATTTCAGTGGACAGCTAGCATTCTACTGTTTGAGGTTTGCACAAAGACGAGGTGCTTAGAGAATATGCATGGGATCCTGAGAAGACAATGGGAATGCAAATAGCCTGGCAAGAAGTGAGAGGACAGACTGTGTCAGGGGCAACACAGCTTCCCAAGCACATCAGGCCCTGGGTGCAGCTGCCACAGTGTCAACAGCACAGATCCAGTTTTATGTAAATAAGCAGATATAAACCAAAAGTGATAGGAAGAGAATAAATTTTGGAGATGCTAAATTGGAATACCTATTTCTTGCCCATCAACTTGAAGATCACTTCACCATAAAACCTGACTTTGTTTCTAAATTTTTTTTCTGTAAATGAGAAAGTAAACTTTCTAAAGACATAGGCTTATCAGGCTTAAGTGGTTTCTTGGAAGGAGATAGTAAAAACAGTCAATATGTTACAGGACTACAAAATGTCTGTCACTAGAGATGGTCAAAGCTTCATTACTAGATCCAACCCACTCTAGGGTATTAGGGTGGCAGGAGCAAGACATATAAGCAGAAATGTGAATTAAGAGATTTTTTTTAATATATTGAGTGGGGAACAAAGGACCTTTAACACCTGTGATAAAGTTTGCCAATGCTGCATATATTAAATTGTGCAAGAAGACAGTATATTTTTCAAATATCCCCCTTTAAGTAAGGAGACAGTATGTAAAGGTCACCACAATTCACTTACCCTTGCAAAAAGTTTTGGTTCATTTTCAAGATATGGATTATGGACAGCTGTCAGTCATTGGTATACTGGTAAAAATAACACTAAGAAACTATAATATTCAGATACCAGTGAATCTCAGCTATGCTTTTGGCATTGGATACTAAATTCTGAACCATAAATTGGCTTCACTGTGGTTGGAAATTTGTCTGTTGTGCAAATTTGTTGTTTGTTTTGTTTTGTTGAGACAGGGTCTTGGTGTGCAATTCAAACTGGTCTTGTACTGATTTTGTAGCCTAGGCTGTTCTCAAACTTGTAAGCATCCTCCTGACTCAGCTACCACTGCACTATAGCCAACATCTCACCCCAGAAAGAATAGCTGTCCTCAAGAAATCAACTAATAACAAATGTTGGTGAGGCTGCAGGGAAAAAGGAGCACTGCTCACTGTTGGTGGGAATGTAGACTGATGCAGCCACTGTGGAAATCAGTATGGCGATTCCTCAACAAACTAGGATTAGAAGTTCCATTCAATCCAGCTATTCACCACCTGGGTATATTCCCAGAAAATTTGAAAATGCCACGTCACAGTGATATGTGCACCCATGTTTATAGCAGCACAATTTGTAATAGCTCAATCTTGGAACCAACCAAAATGTCCATCAACCACAGAGTGGATGAAAAAGGTGTTACTTTTATACAATGGAATATTACTCAGCTATAAAAAGATGATCTTGATGATCTTTATAGGTAAATGGAGGCAACTTAAGACTATCCTCATAAGTGAAATAAACAAGACTCACATTAGTAAATATCACATTGTCTCTCTAGTGTAAAAATTAATAAAAACTGAAAAAGTAATAAGCCTCAAAATATTTAATAGGTATTGTAAAAATGAAGGGGAAGGAAAGTGCTCTAAAGGATATAAGTGTATGTATAAGTGTGTAAGATAGATAACAATATTACTCATTTTTGTTGTATCATTGAACAGAATGGTTTGCACTGTCAATGTTTGAGTGTCTATCCATTTTTTATGCTTTGATTTTGTAACTTGAACAACTATTTCTAAGATAACAATATGTAATGTATCAACTAGTGATTCCTTAGTGTTAATTTTTGTTGTTGTTGAAATCTGTATTATTTACCCTTCTTTCTACTTTGTTTTATTTCTTTCTTTCTTTAAATAAGAAAAAATAAAGTCTATTTAACTAGGAAAAAAGTTGACCTAATTGATTTAGTTCTTGTTGACTTTATATACACTATTACTTTGCACTAAGAATGTTTCTAATACATAGATCTATTCATACCACTCCCCTACTTAAAATTATATAATTTTATTAGCATTTTTTGGATAAATATCCAATGTCTTAGAAGCCTTTGCAACCATGTCTTCCACCATATAGACTCTCATAATCTATTTAACCATAATAAGTGCAAATTTCCCATACATGAAAATATTTTTTGCATCTTGAACTTTTGCACAAGATTTACTTAAACTTAATACTACTTCAAAACCTCCCCTCTTGCATCATGTAATTAGTTCTACTAATCTTTTGTAACCCTTACATATCCTTCCTTCAAAAATTATTCTCTGTTGTTCAAATATCAAGTTTTTCATCCGTTCTATGTACACCACAATATTCTGTTACCTATTTCATTGAACTTCAATTGATTAACACTAATGTAAATCCTCTGTTATCAATGTTAAAGAATTTTCCTAATGCTGGTATAGAGTAAACCACAGGGAATAAGGAATATATAAGAATGTAAGAGAAATATTTGTGATAATAGCCATAAAATCATATTTTATATGGCACAATGTTTAATGGGCAGATGCTTAGAAAAGAACTGCTTTTCCAATTTTAGTTTAATGCTGAATTTTCAATAACTGGACAAAAACTGAGTGAAGATATTTATATTTCTCTAAACAACTCCACTTACCAAAATAGATTCATATTGATTTTGTAAATGTTTTCCCGACAGCATCACAAAAAATAATGTGTTTCTGTCAGTTACACCTGCCAGTCACCACTTACTGTTAATTGTAAGATAGCAATTCTGTATAAAACAGAAATAAACATTTCCAGCTGAAAGTAAAACTTATTTTGAAAAGTCTACCACATCTATAAATACCAAAAAGGGTCCAAAGATCTAGAAATTTTACCACAGTTTCTGTTTTAAGAAATTTTCATATAGAAAGTTTTATAGCAATAGTTGTTGGAAGTGTCTTTCTAATAAACTACTTTATAAAAAATATGACTTCAGATGATTAGCAAATCTCAAGGACCTCAATGATCTTTGTATTGATTAAATACATATTCCTACTGAAATTGAAATTCAAGATTAATGTAGTTACCTACCAACTGATAAGACCACTTGGAAGTGTGCTGTAGTTCATTATTGAATATATGTTTTGAAGAGCCTTGAATATCTATATGGAACATTTTCATATTACTCAAGAGAAAACAAAGATGTTGAACATGTGATTAAAATGTGTATATGCACATGATGCTTAGCATGTATAAAAAGATCTCCATGTGCTTCTCATCTCTTATGTCAGTCACTATTGATTTAAAATATTTTTAGTCTTGCCATTTAAAAAACTGTAATTATCTATTTAATCTGCAAATGCTTTCATTTGCCACATAGATAATAGATAATACCCTTGCTTTCATTAAGTTTCCCTGTTCTTGGAAAGAAATCAAAGACAGAAAAATAAATCCTATGTAAATTATAAACTGTCACAAATACCAAGTGCCCAAGAGAATTAAAAGAGTTATATCAAAAGAAATCCTGTCATTAGTGACAGCATGGTGAACTTAGAGGGCATTATGCTAAGTGGAAATAAACCAAATACAGGAAGATAAATACTTCATGATCTCCCTGACATGAAATCTAAAAAACAAATGTGAAATTCATAGAAGCAGAGAATAGAATGTTGATTACCAGGACTAGGGGTAAAAGTAGCAGGAGAGTAATTGTTGGATAATTTCTGTTAGACAGTGGGAGCCCTGCATTACAGTATAGTGCCGATAGTTAAAAATTAAGGAGACTTGATATACAGTGTAGTGACTACAGTTAATAGTGATGTATTGAATCAATAACAGTGTATTATATTCTTGAAAATTGCTAAAAGAATAGATTTTAAATGTCCTCATCACAAAACTGATAAGGATATAAGGTAATACATATATTTTATTTAACTCTAATTAGCCATTCTACAGTGTATGCATATCTCAAAATATTGTATGTAATACATATACACATTTTTGTCAATCAAAAAAAAATCATGTTTATGAAAATTGCTAACAATAAATTTTGAATATTCTTCCAACAAAAAACATGAGACATTGGATATGTTTATTAGCTTTTTTAACCATTTCAAATGTATATATATATATATCAAAACATCATGTTGCATACTACATGTACATTTTTGTTTGTGACTATAATTTTTTTTTAAAAATGATTCAGTGTATTCTTAAAGTTGAAGCTCAGAAAAATCACTTCTTATGGTGACACTAAAGTCTAGCTTGAAAGACATACAAGAGCCAGTTGTGAGGAGATCAGGCAGGAAGATGAGAATGCTGTAGATAAATTTGGTTTTTCAGGGAACAGAAAGGAGGACAGGTGACTGAGAGTTGTGAATAATATCATGCAGTGTAAAAGTAGTTTCTAATCTAATTTAAATATCTTTAAGAGTGTTCTGGGGAAAATTGTTTCCATTTCTGTTAATTTGTACTTTAAAAAGGTAGTTGAAGCGGCCAGGGGTTTAGCTCAGCAGCTCAAGTGCCTGCCTGGTAAGTACAAGGTGGTGAGTTTGATCCCCATACCAAAAAAAAAAGAAAAGGAAAGAAAAAAAAAAGTAGTTGAGCTTACCTAATGATTATTAAAATTGGTCTTATTTTATACAAAGTTTTAAAGCTCACAACAATAAAATACTTAATAAGGAATTGATTTTTCTAAAGCTAAAGTGCAATTCATTTTAATAAAGGAAAAAATGAATTCTAAATAATTTTATTTACATACACAAAAACTTACTGACCATGTTGAATACTAAAGCTACTAAAATCTAAATTCTAATCATTAGAAACAAAAATACAACCTAATTTTTTTTAGAAGACTGAAAATACATTTTCTTACTAAATGATAAATTCAAATATGCAACTAGCCAAGTTATGAAAATGCATTGACTTTCTTGCGGCACCCTTTTCTGTCCATGCCGCGTCCTAGTCCATCCACGCCTTGTGACAATCGCTTCTCCAGGAAAAGGACGCCACATGTGGGAACTGGGCGCGGGGATCTTGGAATGTTTTGTACTGATAATTGTAATTTGTGTAGTTCACATGTGTATGTTTTTATGTAATGCTCAATAGGGAGTCGAGGGTGGAGACTCCAGGGGTGTTGCTGGAGGCCCTCTAGATGACCCCTTTGTGAGGACTGGTTGTGGGGGTTTTGCCTTCTGTGAATAATGTGAGAGAGTTTATGCGGGAGCTTTGGGTGAAAGAGCTCACGGAGGAGGATTTACAAAATTCCTGTGAGACAACTGCCCTGAGACACTGCACAGGCAGCCAGAGACTGGCAACTAGGACACATATGTTACGCCACCAGCCGCCTAAGACAGGCACAGGACCAATTGCTGTCCTGCAGGCCCATGATGGGTAAGGCCTGGTTGGGTTCATGTGAAGAGTCCTTCACCTAAGACAGGTGCTGTCCTCACAGGGACTGCTGCTCCCATAAGTGATAAGGGAAACAATGTAGGGAGCGGCATGATAGTCTCACACATCTTTTCCACCTGCGGGGCATCCGGGTGCGTCGGCTTGCATTTCCCGGGCTGACTAAATGACAAGATTGAGATGTTAATTGATACCTATTGCCCTGAGCCTGGGGCGCTTCCTGCTTGGAGTTGAGGTCAATTAAAACCTATTGTTTGGGATTGTCCCTGCATGGCTCTGGGCCTGGGGCGTTTCCTGCTTGGGGCTGGGGGTTGCTGCCAGGGTTGGCAAATATATATTCCAGCTTCTAAAAAATAAAGGCGGATTCAGATTCACTCACAGACTGGTGTGCAGTGTCTTCTGTCTCTCACTCACCGACTCCCTGTCCACCTTTGGGAAACCCTAGCCCTGCCGCAGCTGGACTCCGGCACTTTCTGATGTTTTAAAACTATGCTATATAACAATGAAGAATGTTGCATTTGAAACTAAAAATAAAGATGCATTTACTTTTTTAATCTGAACACTATTTTACACCTATGTAAGTATCCATTTGGGGATCCATCTTGACATAAGCACATACATTTCTTGTTCAAATGAAATGAGATTATTTTCTTCCATGGTCACAGTGCTCATAAAAAAATAAATCTCCTGCTTGTCCATGTAGCATGTTGAAAACTGCAGCAAAGTGTTCACTGCAGCCCTGTGAATGGCTGGAGTCGTCTTCAGCAAATCCAGAACTCCTTTAGAATTGGACTAGGAATACTACACTGAATGTAAGATGAGCTTGCAGTCTTTCTCCCAAACGTAAATTCTGGGCTTAGGAGAGTCAGAGAAAGGACATCCCCTGTCTTATATCTGAGTTGAAATGGAGGAACAGGTGATTCTTGCCTCTCTCTCTCTGAAAAGTATGCAACAGTAGGAAACCTTAAGATTTTCATTTGAAACATAATTCTCACACTTGCAGTTTCCTTTCTTCAATCCTCAAGAAAATTTTGAAAACAAAATACAGTAGTGTATTTTTGTTCTTTTGTGGGAGGGGGAGTGTTTTGTTTTGTTTTTGCAGTAATGGAGAGTGAAGCCAGAGCCTTGACACTGAGTTATGTCCTTAGCTCATTACATTTATTTTGAGTTAGGGTCTCACTAAGTCACTCAGTTACTCAGGCTGGGTTTGAATTTTTTATTTTCCTGCCTCAGTTTCTTAGAGTAGTGGGATTATAGGGAAGCATTACTATGCCCAACTCAGCATTGTCAAGTGTAGCACATCTGAAGACCAGATACAAAGAACATGCAAAAAGAAAATATACAGTGGGATAAGACATTCTATAAATGGAAGTTAAGCATCACTACTTATTAGAGAAAGGCAAACTAAAACCACCATCAAATAGCCCTCACACCTGTGGGGATGGCTAGTATCAATTTTCTTGGAAGTGTAAAAATCTTCCTTCTTGAGGTCAAAGCATTTTCTTAGGGACCTTGCATAGACCTGACAACTGTTCACTTTATGAGAAGTGTGTTTACTGAAGAAGGAATTTTCTGTAGGTTTTTTTTTTTAATTTCAAAGTACTAAGCATACCTGATCTACGTTTTTCCTAAAAGTCTTCCCACAATTACCCTTTAGAGATCTGCTTCTGCAGAGGTGCTAAATTTCTGTAGTAGTAGGCCATTCAGGAATCCAGCTTCAAACTTACTACTTGAGTGTTAGTAAAATTGATAATGCTGACAACTTTTGTAGCACCATCTAAAACTATTTTTTTTCTAATTTTACCTCCAAAAGTTTTCAAAGCACCTCCGGAAGAAATCAGAGTGTTAAAGCTGTTGACATTTTCTTTAAAATAAAAGTAAATCTCTTGTGGAATTAGCATTAATACGTGACCATCAATATCGACAGAAGCATGCCTCCTCCAACACAGGATTTTTGTTTCTAGATAAGAGAAAAATTAACTGTGACTTGGACTTGTTAATGTAAGGGAAACATTTTCAGCAAAGGAGTTTTCTCGAATTTCTCTATCATATCACAAATCTTTCTTATGACATGACAATTATTATGAAATACAGTGACATTATCTTGCACATAAAATCTACTTTTCTATTGGTTTATGACACAAAACCTCTCCAACCTTATGTGATTTGACAAATCAGAGTTTGTCAGAGTAAAGCCCTCTCAATTTCCTATATTTTATCTTTTCCTAGCATTTCATTCTCCATAAATTTACACACTGCCTTAGGAAAATCCACCGACAATGTGATTTTTCCTTTTCCTGAGGAATATATTCTGCTTCTGCTATAAATAGCATATGTTATACTCTGTTCTTGCTATTATAACAAAACACCTGAGGTTGGGTACATTAGAAACAACATATATTTATTTTCCACAGTTTATAAGTCTGGGAAGTCCAAGATTAAGGCATGAGCTGATTTCATGTTTGCTAAGGACTTTCTTTGTTTCCAAAACAATACCTTGCTACTGGATTACTGAAATGTATAAATGTCATGTCTTCACATGAAAGAATAGATTGACAAAAGGAACAAGGGTTTCAGACTATTTTATTAAGCATCATCCTATTCACACAGGCAGAGCCTTTAAGATCTTAACTCTTAAAGGCTCATCTCTTCATACTATCACAATGGCAATTAAATTTCCATACAGTAATTTTGGTAGACATCTTCAGACCAGAGTGGTATGCATTCCAAGTCTCTTTATTGAGTAGTTCTTAAAAAAACAAAAAATGTGACTTTTGAGCAAGATCATATTATCTCCTAAAAATAATCTATTCTTTTATTTGCTAATGATTAAATTTTGTGGTAAAGCATCTTCAGTTTTGAACCAGTTATTGATATATCTGTCAATTTTGGGCCATAAGAAAAGCACAGTGGAATAGGATAATTGAATTTCCACTCAATATTTTTTAAAATATGGTAAGTAGCTTTCCTTATAAAGGACTTGTGTTGATTTCCTTGTTACAGTGAGCATTAAAATGATTCTTAAGATTTTTTTTTTTTTTGGTGCATCAAGGCCTAAATTTTTTTATCCTATTTCACATGATATCTTTAAAAATCACAGATTTGGACCAACTATCAGACATTTTGCAAAATGCAAAAGCTAAAATATATGATACAGAAAGCCATAACAATAGTAAAATTATCAAATATAAAAAATACACAACATAAATAATTTCTAATTGCTCAATTTATATCTTGTAAATGTTTCTAACAACAAAGTAGTAAGATGGAAGCTCACTCATGGAGGAAAAAAAAATCCACTTTTAAATGAAAGTGTTCTTCCACTTTTCTGGGTTTTTGTTTGTTTTGTTTTCTGAGGCAGAACCTGCCTCACTGTATAGCTCAGGCTGGTCCTGAACTCACTAACTATGTGACTCAGGATCATTTTGAACTTGCAGTCCTTCTCCCACTGTAGCCTTCTGCATTCTGGAATTACAGGTGTTTGCCACCAAGCCTACCCCAACTTTCTGTTATATCCTGATGTATGTTCACTCTTTTAGTCAGTCTGCACTTCACTAGGATAAGTTGCACAAAGTAATTAATGCATGTCAGACTGATATCATCAACTCATCAGTCATCAATGGCCTTCTCATTGTATTAAACAGTGATAATAGAAAGGTCCTACCAAGATGGTGGTGTGGTAAACAGAGAGAGAGAGACTCTTGGAGTGTAGCCACCCAGATACGGGGATATAGCAACATGAGGAAGACAAGAAGGAGAGAAGTGGGCTGGGGATTTAGCTCAGTAGCATAAGCACCTGCCTGGCAAGAACAATGTTGTGAGTTCAATCCCTGGTACCAAAAAAATTAAAAAAAAAAAAGAAGGATAGAAGTGAATCCCCTGGACTCAGGAAGAATCAGAGTCACAATTTGAAGCCCACAGAGAAAGTAAAGGAAATAATTTCAATGAAGAAGAAGGGGGTGGCTGGTAGCACCTTCTCCCTGAAACAGGACTCATGCACAAGGGAGCAGTTCAAACCTGTGGACACACAGTGATTGTGACAGCTGGAAACCCTTAGGTCTCTGTGGAGAGGTACAAAGGTGCAGGGGAGCAGCAGATATGAAGGACTGCACTGACTGGTAGTAAGTGTGTAGGGCTTGGTCCTCCCTCGGGAGAGAGCAGTTGACCAGAAGCCATCTTGGAGACAGACTGGGCTGAGCTCAGAACTCATGTCTGCTTCCTGATCCATCTAGAGGCTCCCAGCTGGGCTCAGACCCATGGTAGTTGCTCAGACAGCTATGCGATGAATGAGTCTGCTCTTGGCCAGAAAGTGCTGGTTCACTGAGATTATTAACTACTCTGCCAAAAGCTACTGATGGCTTGCTGAGCTAGATCAGCACAGATCAAGGCTCTGTCTCCATAGGTTGTCTAACAGTGAAAGCAGAGACAAACCTAGAAGTGGACTTTTCTTTTCTTCTCTTTATATCTCATTTGTTTTTTGTTGTGGTGATGATGGTTTTGTTTTATTGTTTGTTTGTTTTGGGTTTGGTCTTTGGGTGGTTTATTTTTTGGCCTTCATTGTTTGATTTTGTTTTTATATGAGTGTGAACAAGGTTTCTAGCCTCTTTGTGGTTGTAGTTCTGTTCTGTTTTTCTTTATATCTCTTCTCTCCTTCCCTCTAAGATTCTTCACCAGTTTCCCAAAGTTACATGATCCTCCTTTGTCCTCTAACCTTACTTCTAATCTCCTCTTTTTCTTCCACTCCTCTATTTTCTCCTTAAACCATTTTAAATTTTTAACCCCTGAGGTCAAAATTGACATACTAAGGATTATATATTATACTGCTTATAATTTTCTAGTTTGGTTTATTTTGCTATATCCATAAATCTAGTTCATATGGTTAAAAGTGGCAAATTAATGGGGAGCTCAGTTTGTCATTTGTAGGCTGTGTTTGATGCTTTTTGTACCAGTTTAGCCAAAAGGGAAATACCCGTTCTAAACAGCTGTTCCTCCTGGTATTCCATGATTGAAGTTAAGTCACAGAAAATACTGTGGCACAGTACCAAAACACAAGCAATGGTCTAAACAAGCAGAAACTTCTCATCTCCAACAAATTGAAGAGGTAGGCTCTTTCAACAGACTCAAAACCCAAAAAATAGCTTCACCTGGAAGATACCTCAGAGAAGCAGTCATTATCTAAATGTCTTAAAAACTAGCAATAAAGCAACCCAACACTGGCAGTTTACAAGCTTCACCTAAGAATTAAATTTTAAAAAAAAAGAAAAGAAATGAGGAAGACATTTAAACAACATACAACTCCAAACATCCAGTTCACCAAAGGCAAACCCAAAGATCAATGAGGCGGGACAATCCAATACTCTCCCACCTGGCCTCTCTGAAGTGGTAACAAAGCAATTAGATGAGGCTCTGGGAAAAAAACATCAGAAATAATCTCTCAGATAACTGCAGAGATGGTGTCCGAAATAAAGACCATGCTTAGTGATGCTAGAGCAGATACAGACAAAATTAAAAGAATAGATGAGATTAAAAAAAATTATGGGAGCCATGAATGGTCACCATAGGAAAGAAATAGAATCCATATAGTAGATTAAAGAAGACTAAAAATTCCATTGAAAGTATTTGAAGAAGATTAGGTCAATATGAGGACAGTATTTTGGGTATAAAAGACTGGCTTGAAGTTGGCAAACATGAAAAGAAAGATTTCTCAAAAATAGAAACTATGAGAAGTCAATCTAGCAAAGAGAACAATTTAAGATTAAACTGAGTCAATGAAAAAGCAAGAGATAGCACAAATGATACAAAAAACAATGTTCACAGATGTCATGGCACAAAACTTGCTTGGTAGAAAAAAAGAATTTGACACACAGATAAGTGAAGATACAGTTTTCTGAATAGCCGTAATAAAAATATCTAGTGACATATCATTCAAATTGGTGACATATCACCAATAGCCAACATCATACTAAATTTAACACAAAAATAGAATCTTTAAAATTGTTAGGGAACAGAAACAAATCACCTATAAAGAAAAGTCCATCAAAAATACAGCTAACTTCTCAGCAAATTTCTCAAGTCAAGGAGAGCTTGAAGTGAAGTATTTCAAGTTCTAAAAAAAAAAAAAAAAACTTCAACCCAGATTGATGCACCCCCACAAAGTTATCTGTGAAAACTGATGGAGAAATAAGATACTTTCAGGACAAAGACCAACTGAGGAAATTTATAACTACCAAACCAACACTCCAAATTAGTTGGAAGGACATTCTAGAAAGAGACAACAAAGACTACAACTCAATGAATGCCAAGAGAAGGAACCAACCAGGCAAGGAAAAACAGTTAGAGGGAAAGGAAAAGAAGAATGGGAACCAACAATAGGAAAATAACATGACAAGGGTAAATCAATACTTATCAGTTTTAATCATCAGTGTTAACAGTCTCAGTTAACCAATCAAAAGATATCGGCTGGCAAAATGGATCAAGAAGCAAGATCCAACAATATACTTCATATAAGGAAAACAGTTAATTCAAACAGAAATTCATAGACTGAAAGTCAAAGGATAGAAAACAAAACTCCATGTGATAGGAGCCCAGAAAAAAGCAGATGTAGTTATTACATTTTGAGATGCAGTGAATTTCAAGTCAAGACTCATTAAGAGAGATATAACAGAGCAAGGATGAAAATTATATGATCATCTCAATAGATGCAGAAAAAGTCTTTAACAAAGTCCAATACCAACTCATGAAAAAATTCCTAGATAAGACTGAGATGGATAGTTATTATCTCAATCTGATAAAAGTCATGTATGACAAACCAATAGCCAACATCATACTAAATGGACAAAAAAATGAAATCTTAATCTCTAAAATCAGGAATAAGATAAGAATATCCACTGTCTCTATTCTTATTCAATATAGTCCTGGAAACATTGGCCAGAGCAATTAGATAAGAAAAAATGATAGAAAGTAAATAAGTTAAATTATCAATATTTTCAGATGACATGATATGGTATATAGAAGACTCCAAAAAGTCTGCTAAAACAACTGAGATTTAGTAAGCAATTTCAGTAATATAGTTGGATATAATGTCAACATAGTCCTGCAATCTTTCACTAGAGCAATTAGACAAGAGAAAGAAATAAAAAGAGTAAAGATAGGAAAGGAAGAAGTTAAATTATCACTATTTTTGGATGATATGAAACCCTATATAGAAGATCCCAAAAACTCCACTAAAAACTGGTATATTTAATAGCAAAGTCAGTGGCATAGCTGGATGCAAAGTCAACACTCAAAAATCTATAGCTTTATGTACATGAATAACAAACTTGCTGAGAGAAAAATCAGGGAAAAAATACATTTCACAACAGCATCTAAAAAACACATGAAAAACATAGGAATCATTGTAATGTAGGATATAAAAGACCTCTACATCAAAAGCTATAGTACTCTGAAAAAGGAGATTTAAGAGGATATCAAAAAATGGAAAGACATCCCTTGCTCTTAGGTAGGAAAAACCAACATAGTGAAAGTGGCCATACTTTCAAAACTGTCATACAGATTTAAAGCAATTCCAATCAAAATGCAAATATCATATCTCACAAAATTAGATAAAACAATCCTCATATTCATCTGGAACTAGAAAAGACCTAGAATAGGCAATTCTGGGCAACAAGGGTAAGATGGGGCATCACATTCCCTGAGTTGAAATTATACTATAAAGCTACTGAAAATAGAATGGTACAGGCAGCATTAACAACAAAAAACAGACATGAAGATTGATGGGACAGATTACAAGATGCAGAAACAGCTCCAGACATACGACATACTAAATCACCTTACCTTTAATAATGGTGCCAAACACATTCACTGAGACAGAGATAGACTCTTTAACAAATGGTGCTGGAAAAACTAGCTGTGCACATGCCACAGGTTAAAATTGGATGCATAACTTTCACCATGCACTAAACTAAATTTAGAATGTATCAAAGATCTAAATATTGAAACAGAAACATTTAATCTCCTGGAAGATATAATGGATAAAATTCTTGAAGACATTGGCATATGCAAAAACCTTGTGAATAAACCCTTATACCACTGGAACTATCACAAAGAATCAACAACTAAGACCTCATCTAATTTAAAAGCTTTTTCACAGAAAGAGAAACCACCAACAGAGTGAAGAGACAATCCACAATGTGGGAAAAAAATATTTTCCAGCTGTTCCTCAAAGAATTACTATCAAGAACATATAAAGAACTCAAGAAAATCAGACTCCCCAAATTTAAAGACCCAATCCAAAAATGGGCATCTGAGAGGAATACACACTTCTCAGATGAAGAAATACAAACAGTAAATAAATGTGTGAAAAAATGTTTAACCATTGGTCATTCAGAGATGCAACTCAAAACAACAGTGAGATTCTACCTCCCTTGGAAAGAATGGCTATCATCACATAATCAACCAAAAACAAATACTCTGGAGGCTATGGGGAAATAGGAATCCTTCTCTACTTTGGTGGGAGTGTAGACTGCTACACTCACTCTGGCAATCAGTATGGAGATTTGTCAAAAACTAGGATTGGAGGTTCCATTTGACTCAGCTATTGCTCTTCTGGGTGTATTCCCAAAAGAATTAAAGTCATTGTACCACAGTGATATATGCACAGCCATGTTTATAGCAGCAAGATCTGTAACAAGTAGATTTTGGAAACAATCTAAATGCTCATCAACTGAAGAATAGATAAAAAACGGTGTGATATTTTTATACAATGGAGTACCACTCAACCATAAAGAGGGATAAACTCAAGACTTTTATAGGTAAGTGGATGCAATGACAGACCACTCATAAGTGAAATATACTACACTTGCATGTGTAAACATTGTATAACTCCTTAGTGTGAGAAGCTGAAATATATATATATATATATATATATATATATATATATGATTGATAGTCAAGATAGTTAAAATGCTAATTTCTCTTAGTTCATTAAAAAGAAAGGTTTGTGCTAATATTGTTTAGACAATTAAATGCAGATATCTTGTACTCTGTGTAACTAATTTAAAGATATCAGTATGCAATGTATTCACCATTTTACCCTACAAATTATCTTGCTTTAAAATGTTGGGGTTTTTTCTCTTTAAAATAAAAAAGAATGATAATAAACAAAGCTAAGAATGATCCTATATCATTCTGTGATAGGAACTCAAAAGACCACATATAAAAAATCACATAATCCATGACTGAGAGCACTAACATCATATAGTATGTACAATTTAAAAAATTATATTAAGAATTTGGTTTCACATCCAATAATAATGTTTTGGGGGAAACTGGTTAAGAAGCTATTACAGGGGCTGGGGATTTAGCTCAATGGTATAAGTGCCTGCCTTGCAAGCATGCGGTCATGATTTCGATCCCTAGTACCAGGAAAAAAAAAAAAAAGGAAAAGCTAGTATATAAATTGTGTATTACCTTGAAAATTTCAAAAATGTGAAATTTCTGTATTTATGGGAAGCAGATACATTGATGAATTAAAGCTGAATAGATTCTTTCAATGTCTAGTCAATACTTTAGGTAGCGCTTGTCAGTCACTAAAAAGCCACAGTGTCAAACATATCCTTGTTGGAAAATGGGATTTAGGAAGCTACCTCTGATGTTCTGAGCATCCCTGGACTCAGTGTACCATGTCGTACTCATTTCTTTTTTCAACATTTTATTTATCTTCATAAAGTTTGGTTTTAAGATTTGTTTTATAAATATTTCTATTTTTTAATCATATTAACAATTTTGCCATTTTTGATGGCAAGAAGAAAATTGTTTTTTAGTCTTATTAAGATTAAAATGCCTATTAAATATCCAAGTGGACATTAAATAGGCATATAGATGTGCTAGCCCAGAGTTCTAGTGTAAATGAGAACTATATATATTTAATATTTTGTATATATGTATGTATAAATTATTTACATGCATATTTATGCACCACGTAAGAATGTTGTAGTGAACAAAAGTACATATACCACTGTGGCACCTTATGCTAGTATTGCATAGTGATGTTGTTATCTTGGTTTATTATGTAAAAACACCCTATAATGTATGCATAATAAAGGTACCTATATGCAGATTTTCTTAGGATTCATTTCTCAGAACATATTCAATACCTCTTCCATCAAGCAATTTTGTGTATGTGCCAACACGCACGTGTGTGTATGTACTAAATGGCAAAGGGCTACAAAGTCCAAGAATCAAACTTGAAGAATTACAATATTTCAAAGATGAATTGAAGCCAAGGAACAATTAAAGCAAACTTACATGAGATGGGTAGTGAGAAATAAAGTCAGTTTAGTGTGGTGTCATAAAATTCAAGAGAAAAGTATATTCGAAGAAAAATGATCCAAAATGTAATGCTACAGTCACTGATTTAAGTCTATATACAAAGGAAATGGAGAAGATTATAGATTATAGCAAACCGTTTCAAGAAGTTTTTCATAAAGACAAACAAAAGAGAAGATGGTTGAAGGGACTTCAGCCTGACTTGGTATCTTTGTAATACTAGATAGCAAAGGATGTGTACATGCTGAGGAAAATAGGTGTATGATGAAAACAAAAATCCAGTGAATGTTATTTTTTTTAAAAAAAGGATTATAGTAAAAGACATGTTGTAATTCATTTCCCTCAGAATACTCCCCTTGCTTCAAACACACTTCTCCATCATTCTTGGAACTTTCTGAAGCAGTTCTGGAAGTCTTTTTCACAATTGTCTTTAGTTGCACCAACCTCGCTGCCCTGATAACCTGAAATGATTGAAGACATTTGTCTTTCATGCCCATTTTGACTTCGAGGAAGATCCTGATATCACATGGTGCCAGATCCAGTGAAAAAGGTGAATGAAGACACACCATAATATTTTACAAGCATACCTTTGCATTACATGCCACTCAGCAGCAGCACTCAGTGTTTTGACCTACCTCATAAAAATACTTGGGAAATTGGACTTCCATAGCTTCTTGAGAAAGTGGCAAGAACTATGGGATAAGTAAGCTCAAAGTGAGGAAGACTATTTGAGGAGATTGCGCTTGCCAGGCAGCGCTTGTGCCACTGAGCTAAAATCCCAGCCCTGTAATAGATTTTTAAAGATTGAATATTCACCATACCTTTTGATCACACCTTGTGCAGCAAAACAGGAGAAGGAAAAATTGTTTAAGGGCAGTAGCAATGCTGTTACAATCAGAGAAGTCAGTAAGTTACTGAGGAATGAGCTTCGCTACAGCAGAGATAACGTCATCTCAAGTAATGAAGGAAAGGTAAAATATATGGATAGGTATTTATGGTAGGAATATAGGAAACTCCTGTGAGTTGCTTATTGTTTTTTTTTAATTTTTTTATTTAAAGAGAAAAAAAAACAGAAAAAGGATAGAAATATTACAGAATTTTTTTAAAAAAAGATAAACAGTAAGAAATCACTAGTTGATAAATTACATATTGTTCTTTTAGAAATAGTTGTTCAAGTTACAAAATTAAAGCACACACAGTGGACACTCAAGCAGTGAGACTGCAAACAGATCTGTTCAACAATCCAACAAGAACCTAGAAATATAGTTATCAATCCTACACAGTTAAATATACATGCAGTTATATATTTTATAGCACTTCCTATTTCCTCTGTTTTACAATAGCAATTATACATTTTTAAAATTTTATTTAAAGAGAAGAAAAAAAGCAAAACAAAAAAGGGTAGCAACAATACAGAATTCTAAAAGAAAGAAAGAAAAAAAGGAAAAAGGAAAAACCCACTAAGAATTTACTAGTTTATAAATTACATATTGTCATCTTGGATGTACTTGTTCAAGTTACAAAGTTAAAGGATACATAGTAAACATTCAAACAGTGAGACTGCAAACAGTTCTGCTCAAAGATTCAGCAATATGGTCATCTATTTTACACACTCAAATATAAATGCAGTTATATCCCTTAGATCACTTTCTTTTCCTCTTTTTTTACAATAGCAATTACACATTTTGGTGTTATAACGCTTATAGTTCTTATTGCTTATTGTTTTTAATAAAAATTTATGAGCTAAGTTAAGGATGAGTGATAGAATTGGAAATGGTGAGTAAAGAGAGAGTAATAAACTATAACATCATAATAAGTATAGTGCACATCCTCACAGAAAAACTGAGTAAATGGCCATGGGAGATAACATAAAACACTGCAGTGACAGAAAGAGAAGAAATCCAAACAAGTTTAAAAACATAGAAAGCTTTAAAGAGGGGAAGATTTTAAAGCTAGTTATTATAAGAAGGTAGGAGTAAAAGAGGTAGGTATGTTTAGGAAGTAGAGTTCAGGACAAAAGGACAGAATGAAGAGAAGGATGGAGACAAGAAAGAAAACAGCTCATGTGAGCCCAACACCCAGCCACTCTATCTGGTTGGAATGCAGGGCACACGTGAAGTAGTAGCAGACTCAATGGGCAGTTCGAGCAGGAGCACAGAAGTCTCCAAATGCCATTTTAGTGATTCTAGGTCTTATTTAATTGAAAATGAGAAATCCCTATAACCCTCCCTCTACGCTGCTTTAACATTATATTTCTATCTTGATTGCAGTAGTTTTTACTTTTGCTATTTGCTATTGGATCATAATATTGGATTTGCTATTGGATCGTAATTCTCTCATTTTCAACAGATTATTACACTATAAAAGCATTATGTCTTATACTTCTATAGTCCTAGCAACTTGCATGTTTTTTTGAAACATGCTAAATTCATAATAAATTTTTATTGTGCAAACACATAAAGTTGGACTTTATAAGGACTTGCCTAACAAAACCATTTAAATATATATAAAAGGAGAGTGGCTAAAAGAAATGTCATCAGGTTGAAGATGATTTCATCAGTCTAAAGGTAGTTAAGATTCTCATTTAAACATGGAAGATAATACCATATGCATTTAATATGACTCTAAAAGCAAAATGATAGCCAACAGAATATTTTAGAAGTTTAGTATCATTGTAACTCAAAACACACAGTCCACCTTAATACGTGGTAACAAGTAACTGAGATACTCTTTAAAAAGATAGTAAAGGATGAGAAATATTTTGTCCCTCTACAACCTAGAGTCAAACACTTGCATTTTGACTTTAAGGTCCTTGTATAGCCAAAGGAAAATGTTACACATTATATAAAGTTATAAAGAAAATAGTAAAATTCTTTATATCAAGTGTCTTGTTGAAGAAACCATATAATGAAAAAATTTCCCTATCATTTCTTTTCTAAGCAGTTACCTTTCTCCCAGTTCTGATAACTGACATAGAGTTGATGATATTCTAAGTCTAGAGTGAACTAATTTAAAAAAAATTAATAAGTCACATAAATGAATCTCATTTTGAGTTCAAACTCAAAGCAAGAGCTATGGAAATATTACCTTTAATATTCCATTCAGTGACATTTTTTTAAATCACAGAGAAGATGATTTTCTGTGTAAAAAACAATCAGGCTTCAATAAAACTAGAAAATTGTTACAAATAAAATTTGCATTGTAATGTTGAACACAAGGATGCTGGACTATTCTTGGCTATTTCCTTTATTTATTTATTTTCATGGTTATGTGAACCATGAAAAATATGCCTTTTGCACAAGATTTCTGTGTTACATGACTGTGAGTAAAATTATTGCAATTTTTTATACAGATTTATTATGAAATTCATAGAAAATGGAGAAAAATCATTGCTTTCTTCTTTTAGTGACTCTAGAGAGATTGAATCAACTGATGCTTTTTGATTACAAGTCACAGAAATCCAAGTTAATTTAAAAGAAAAAAGTAGGAAAGAAAATGTTAAAAAAATCTCAGAGTCATCTACTAAACATGAAAAGCAGACTGAGTGTTGGTTTCTTTTGTGCTTAGCACAGGCTCAGAGACATAAAGCATAGGGAGATACTCATCAAAATATACAAACAAAAAAGGAAAAGAGTTGGGGAGAAGTTGCTCAAAATCTACAAACATAAAAAAAATAGATTTGGTTTCTCAAGAACTAGAATTCTCCCTCTCTCTCTCTCTCTCTCTCTCTCTCTCTCTCTCTCTCTCTCTCTCCACTTTTTACTGTACACATTTCCATTATTTTAGAAAATGGCTATCCCAAGTTGTAGATGGAATTCCTTGTTATTCAGTTTTTAAATTTTCACTCCCCAGAACTAGAGATTGAATCCAGGGCCTTCAGACTGAGTGATATACCCTTGCCTTTTCTTGTTTCTTATTGTGAGATAGGCTCTTGCTACATGACTAACTGACCAGGTTAAGCTCAAAGACACATTCCTCCTGCTTCAGGCTCTCAAAGTTCTGGGATTATAGGAATGCATCACTATATCTGGATCCAATTTCAAATTCCTAGAAAGGGAGGATTTGATGCAGATTGGGCCAACATATATTCCAGTACCCTATGATAGGATTATTATGATAATATCAACATAGATGGAACATAACATAAATATATTTTAGGAGTTGGCCCCAAAACATATGGAACAATACTGGAAAGGGTAGAGTGTATTCTTGCAAAAGTGTATCTAAAATTCATCCACTTCAAATGTTCTAAAAGATCCTTTTTTAAAATGAGGAGATTTTAATAGTTGCTTTTTTTGTAAAGTCTTTAGAGAATGATTTTTTCATTGACTGGCATAATTTCCGTCTCTTCTCTACACTACAGACCTTGCAAGACACAAGTTTTTATAACCTTAGAATTGCAGTGGCAGAAAGCTTCCCTTTGGAATCCCCACTTCTATCCACCTTGGCTAATACTAACTTTTGCAATGTAAATATGGAGATGTGGGCCAAGCAGGTTAGCCTAGTACTGTATTTTTTTTTCTTGACTAAATCTAATAGAATGAAGAAAGTACCAAGAATTTTTCCCTTGTATTTTAAAATATGGAAAAAGAGAAATAAAGTAGCTTCAGGAAGTACGAATGTACTCACTTTTACTTTGGAATCAGTTTGCATAAAATTAAATGGATATGAAATTTATTTCTTGTCTTAGATGTAGAATTAATTGAAGTCAAAATTTTGTATCTTTCCATAAGTGTATTTTTCATTTAACTTTATAAAAATGCTCAATAAAATTTTGAAAAGCAATGTGAAATTGTGACAAAAAAATTAGAGCCCACAAATCCTTACTGAAAGTCAGTCCTTTCAGAATGTCTTGACTGTTTGAGCAGTGGGAAAAAAGCAGTCCACCTAGTTCTGGACTCAGATCCTGATTTCTGCCTTCACTTTATCAGTCTCATACATCTATAGAACTTGAACTTTAGGTTCTTCATTCACACTGAATTTTAGAGCTTTTCAAAGAGCCGTTCATGTGAATTAAAGCAGATAGAGTGTGTTGCTATGGTGCAGGCTCCATGGAAAACAATCTTGAGATTCCCCAAAAGGTTAAATATACAGTTAACATATGAGCCGGCAATTCAACTCCAATGTTATATACCCAAGAGAACTGAGGACACACTTCTGAACAAAAATTTATACATCAGTATTCATTTAGGCACTATTAATGAGTCAAAAAGTGACTGATACAAATTCTTTTGTGCTAAGCTTAATCTTAAATATAAACCTTTCCTTTATACTCTTACTTATGTCACTTTTCCTACCTCAAAATAGAAATAAGAATTTTAAAACATGATAATACTCTCCCTAAGTGTTATTCAGATAATACTAGTATTATTGACTAATAATGCTATTAATAAAAATCAATTGGTATTAATCAAATTTATGTAGGGTGCCCAATAGTCTTGTGAAAACAGCTAACATAGATAAAATGTAGGTATGAAATTTGATCATAAATTATAATTTGAATTATGTTTAACATTATATTTTTTAAATGAGGACTTTAAAGTTAAGCAATCAGCTAGATCTCCAGGTTAATTATTATCACCCACGAGCCTGATAACCAAGACTTAACCCAATTCAGCTTTCTAAGTTTATACCTACCCTGGGAATGGGCTAAGAAATGAAAGCAATGAAAGACATCACTACATTGCTACCTTGAAAAATAAATATTTTCATTTTGACTCATGTAAATAGCCTTGTAAGGATCCCCAAATTTTTTATGTAGTGATATTTTAAATAAATCCAATAAACTCAATTAACTTTTCTTGAAAATGAGGATTTCATTACCAGATACTTTCACAACAGTTGTTTTGTAATTTGGGAAACCTTAACATAAATGAAACAGAAAAGTCACCCTATAAAGTAAGTATTTTTTAAAAGATAACTAGTTCATATATTTACATTGATCTAAATGCTTTTTGTATATTAACTCACTTAATCTTGTGTACAGACTTATGAGTAAACAATTAATATTTGTGCACTTTACAAATCAATTGAGGGAAAAGTTCATGTCTTGCCACATGTCTTACTAGATACTTAAAAGCAGAAAATACAAAATTAGGGGACAAAAGTAGTTTGACTTTCAGAATATGCATGCCAAACCACAATGCTTTACTCTAAACACTTACCAAATTACTCATATCTCTAGGGTATTTTTTATTATTATTTTAGATGAAGTTTGAGTTTTCAAAAATGCAAAGTATGAGAAAGTCCTCAGAACTACATTTGTAGCATAAAGTGAGACCAGCTCTGCCAGCGTAGAATGTGAGCATATTTTCCTCTCTGATTCAAGTGGAATATTTTTGCCCGGTGTGGTTTGATTTTAATATAAAAATTTAATCATTTTCAACATACTTTTTGCACAATTATGCATTCATCCATTAGTTATCCCCAAAAGCTCTGTCAGCAAAAATTTTATCTTGAAAAAAATGAGAAGTTTGAAAAGCTTATAAACTTGGCCTTAAATATGAAAGATAATGGCAAAGAGTGAATGTGTTTCATAATCCACTGTGGTCTTTAAGAAATGTTAGTTATTGATGCAGTAAAACTTTCATTTAATTATAACTTTAGCATTAATATTCAAATAAAACTAGTAGATACAGAATTCAATTCTTGGAATAGCACTTTACCTAGTATAAAAATTTGTGAGAAATAATTCTGTGTGTTACTTACATATAATTTCAAAAGCAATCAGCATATCTAGAGTTTTACTGTTTTTTAAAGAATGGATTCTCTTATAATATGAATTGGAATAACCTAAGCATCACTATTCCAAAAAGTTAATACATTCATCCTATATCTGCTCCCTTCCTCCCCCTAAAAGTTGTTTAGGAATACTACCGATAGTCACTCAGATTTTTGTTTATGAAGTTTTTTGGATACTCCATTTTTCTAGGGCGTTTTGTCTTCTTAATTTTAAAAACAAGAAGTTTTGTTTCTCTCTAGAAGAATAAATAGTAGAGATCTGCATACTTCAGAAACAGGCCAAAGTTATGACAAACATGTAGATTATAATACTCTTTCCATTAAGTATAAAATTCAAAACATTTACTTATACCTAAAAAGAACACCATCATTTTGTGATGCACAACAACATTCTCTATTTAAACTTCAGAAAAAGTGACCCATTTATGGAAACTCTGTATTAGCTAAATGCAGATTTTCTCTACTGTCATATGTCGGTTCATGAACTCTTCTATTCACAATTTCGCAAAATTTTATTTACATTTCTGAACTCCACATCAGGTGATAAACACAACCATGGTCATATTCTCCAGAATCATGGAACAAATTAAGTTTGTGAACTGAGGTAGCACTGTAACTCTCATTAAGAAAAATAATTTCTATGTGAAGAAAGCCAGTGTAGGCAACAGGGCCTTGAGAGCTACATGAGTGTAGCACATATTTCTGTGTAATTTGAAACAAGTTTCAAAATATATGCAAGTCTTGCCAAGACAATGTGAATCCATCGAAATTTATTAGTGTCACATTTCTCATTAGATTTTCACCATGCTTAACAGAATACAGTCTGTTCTCATTCTATAATAATGCTTTAAATCATTATTACTTTCTGAAAATAACAAAAATGTCTGTTAAAATGGCAAACCAATTGAAATAATGAGTACTTTTTATAATTTACCTCATGTGGCAGGAAGAAATCTATGACAATTTCTATTGACCTATGACATTAAATCATGTTCTCTTCATGAACACGGCTGGGATCTCTTACCTTTAAAACAAATTGAATATGGCAAAGAAAATTGAATATCCCTCCCATGATGATGTGTTGTTATGTGGAAAAAGTGAAGGGATTTTTCAGGGTAGATGAATCAACTGGAGTTATTTAGCCAAAGGGAAAGTTATCTAAGTATGGCTGTATAAGCAGGTAAAGTCTTTAGTATAAGGTCTGGAGGTCAGAGCCTTAAGTCATCACAGACATACCATCTTGCTCATGTCACCAAAAAAAAAAAAAATCAAACAGTCATATGGTAAACTACCTATGTACTAGGGTGGCTTCTAACAACCTCAATCTCAATCTTGAACTCTGTGAATGAGCTAGAGAGGGCTTTAGAAGCTCTGCATGAGAACCCAGTCCATGAAGACATCTTAATTTCAGCCTTGTAAGATTCTGAACAGAAGATTCTATAGCAATTTTCATGTTTGTGACATAAAAAAACCCTGTGAGATAAAAAATGGATGCCATTTTTAGTGATAAAATCTGGGTTGTTATGCACTTTAATATGTGCTCAAGTGCTCCTTCTTTACAGCTGAGTAGTACTCCATTGTATACAAATACCACATCTTTTTATCTATTTTTCCTCAGTTGATTTCAGAAGATAGAACTTCTGAAATGATGGAATAAGGACATCCAAAAATTCATTATTCCACAAAAGCAATAAGGTTACCTGTGAAAAATGTCAATTTTTCAGATGTCTTCAAATAACCAAAACATGTACTAGACTGAGGAGTATTTAATCCACAAAAAAATGCTGAGAAAAACTGACTATATTGTGTTTTAACTGGCATTAATCTTGTAACTCTCTGTACAGTTAAAATATGCTTGAAATAAAGCAACAGTCTCACAATGAAGACACTTAGGAAGTACTCAGGCTACCAACTACTACATAGGGCTAACTGTTTTGAAAGAAAAAGTTCCATTCAAAAAAACTATAACTACTTGACCTGTGTGGTTGCTGCCTGGGAACTTCTACACACAGCACTTTTTTTTCTTTTTCTTCGTAATTTTTATTTTAAAGAGAATGAAACAAAACAAAACAGAACAAAGCAGATCAGAACAAAACACGGCAATCAACACAGGATTTCAAAACAAGACAAGAAATCAACAGTAGTTACCACATGTCTCTTGTTTATTTCAAAATAGTTGTCCATATCATCACACACAATGAATTCAAACAAGACAACATAGTGTAAAATCATTCAAAACAAAAGAATGAAACCATTACAGGCCTTCAAACCAGACAATAGGAAAATCAACAATGGCTACTGTAATGTTCTTTCTTCAAAATAGCTGTCCATACCTTCACATATATTGAAATTAAATACAAAACTGACTAATAAAGATAAAAAAAGAATAAAAGCATTACTGGACTTCACAACAAGATGATAGGAAATCAGTTATGGCTACCATAATGTCTTATTTTCTTCAAAGTACCTGTTCATACCATCACACATAATAAAATTAATCTTCTAAACTGTTTACAAGAAGCTCTAGGCATGCATAAGCCTAAACATGTACATCTAGCCTTTCTGTATTAGAGAGAAAAACAAAACAAAGCAAAAGATAACAAATTATGAGAAAAACAAGAAACAAAAGGGACAAATAAATAACAATAGCAAAGAGCTCATAACAATGACAATATAGGCTTTCAAAACAATGTGCTAGGAATACAACTGATTGTTATTTTGCATAGTTATCTTCAAAAGAATTACTCAGATTACCAGATATAAACATGCAAATTGATCTAATCCTATGAATGTTAACTGTTTTATTTCAAGAACTGATAGAATTAGTAGCACAATCATGTTAGCTATCTTAAATATATATATATATATATATATATATATATATATATATAGGTTTATATCTTTTTTCTTTTCCCTTCTTTCCCTTCTCCTTTTCCGTGAGTTATTTTTTTTTACCCATAAAAGCAGTTTCTTACCCTTTCACAATACTTACTGAAGATTTTGTACCTTATTTACTCTTTCACTTTCTCATAGTAGGGAGACAATACAGTATTTACACATGTGAGTTTGATTTATTTCACTTATGAGTAAGGTCTCAAGTCACATCTATTTACTTATAAAAGCCTCAAGTGCTCCTTCTTTATAGCTGAGTAGTACTCCATTGTATACAAATACCACATCTTTTTATCTGTTCCTCAGTTGATGGGCATTTAGGTTGCTTCCAAGATTTACCTATTACAAATTGTGCTACTATAAACATGGATGCAGATATATCACTGTGGTATGATTTTTTTCAGTTCTTCTGGGAATATGCCCAGAAGTGGAATAGCTGGTTCAAATGGGACTTCCAATCCCGGCTATGTGAGGAACCTCCAGACTGATTTCCTCAGTGGTTTCACAGTCTACACTCTCACCAATAGTGCAAAACAGTTCCTTTTCCTCACAGCCCCTCCAGCATTTGTTAGCATGGGGTTTTCTTTTTCTTGGCCATTCTTTCTCGAGTGAGATGGAATCTCATTATGGTTTCAACTTGCATTTCTCTAATGACCAATAATGTGAACATTTTTTCATGTATTTATTTACCATTTGTGTTTCTTTAGTGTGACACCTAGGGGGAATCTCCTTCTGAGAGTGGTAGCATTGTTGATTTCCTACTGTCTTGTTCTGAAGTCCTATGTCATTTTCATTGCTTTTTTTGGGTGGGTTTATTCTCTTTTGTTTTGTTTGATTATGTTAAATCTAGTGGCATGAGCAGCTATTTCAAAGATAGCAAGGTGTATTATGACAGCCATTTTGGAATTACTATTGGCTTGTTTTGAAGTCCTTCATTGTATTCATTGTTTTGTTTTTATAGTTTGTATTCTATTCTATTCTGTTTGATTTTTACTATGTCCAAAGGTATCTGTGGCTATTTTGAACACAACAAAAGTTACAACGGTAAGCATTGTTGAATTTGTATTTTTTGTTTTGTTTTGTTTTGTTTTTTTTGGTACTGGGGATTGAACTCACAACCTCAAACTTGCCAAGTAGGCACTTATGCTACTGAGCTAAATCCCCAGCATTGTTGAATTTGTACTGTTTTGAAGTCCAGTATCACTTGTACTAGTTTGTTTTGATTAGTTTTATTCTGTTTTATTTTTCTTGATTTTATCTTCTTTAAAATAAATTTTTAAAAATGAAAGGATTGACTTTTAGTAATAATGGGGGAAACATTTTATACTTAAATTGTTAGTTACCTAGATATAGTATTTGTTCAGATACTAGGCTAAACATCCCTAAGTTGCTCCATAAATATTGAAAAATTAGGGACAATAAAACTTTCACATGTACACATTCTGCTAAAATTGTTGCATCAGTTGATCAATTTTAGTTTTTTCAGTGTTTAATAGTTCTCCAAAATCTGCTTATTATTCTTCAGCATCACAAAGAATAGAAAAGTCTCATTACTTTGATTTTTATAATATATTGTCTCCTTTGTATAGCGATTAGTTTCATTACCTATTACTCTTCAGAAGTATATAGTATAGCAAATAAATAGTATCTTTAAGAACAGTGTGATTAAAGGTATAAATTCTACAGTAAGGTAGCTTGAGATTTAATTATAATTTCTCCAAATATTAGCTGTGTGACTTTGGACAATTTATTTAAACTCAATGTGTCTCTATTTCTTCATCTATAACATGAGACTAATAAGAGTTCTTACTGGGCTGGAGGTACAGCTCAGCAGTAGAGCACTTTCTTAGCATGTGCAAGACCCAGGTTAATAGCCAGCACTGACAGAAAAAAATTTTATTCCCTAGTGTTGTTTCAAGAATAAAATTATTTAAAATATGTAAAACATTTAGTGTAATGCACAGAATATTTTAAATGCTATATAATGATGATTATTATTAAATATGTATTTATTTAAATACTCAGATAACTTACCTTTTCAGAGTAATAAAATGCTAATTTATGAAAAATTACTTCTGGCCAATAGGCACTAATTAGGCCATCAATTGAAAATATCATAGATCAATATTTGTTCAATGTAATTGAGTATTTTTTTCCCCTTTCTATATTGGGATACTATAGTAATTCCTATATATTTTCTAACAAAAATAGTGATTATGTTGGGAAAAAATAGTTAAAACATTGCAAAACTTACTGGGTTGATTTAATAATTTGATAACCATCCATATTCATATAAAGATTCATCATATAATGAGTTGGAATACTTGAGTTTGGATCAGTTATCTTGGTAGGACAGCAATATCTGAGGCTGTGTGTGTGTGTGTGTGTGTGTGTCTTGGCATATTTTATTTTATTTTATTTGAGAATGAAAAACCATAAAAATACAGAATTTCAAAACAAGATAACAGGAAATTAACAATGGTTATTATATTGCATACTGTTGTCTTCAAAATAATGGCTCAGTTTACTAGATATAGGCATGCAAAATTGATCAAACAATGTAAGTACTCTTCAATGACCTAATAGAATAATACAATTAGCTGTCTTGAACGTGCATTTATTTATTTTTTTCCCTTGCTTCTTTTCTCCTTTCCCTCATACCAATGGCTCTTTCCTTTTGAGCAGTTTCTTTCCCTTTCACAATATCTATTATACCTTTTGGATCTTATTTATACTCTTTCAGTTTCTTTCAACAAGGAGGCAATACAATGTTTACATATGCCTTTTGATTTATTTCATTTATGAATATGGTCTCTAGTTGCATCCATTTACTAAAGCCTTGAGTTTATTTTTCTTTATAGGTTGAGTAGTACTCCATTGTATAAAAATATCACATGTTTTTCATCCATTCCTTGGTTAATGGGCATTTTGGTTGTTTCCAAGAGTTAGCTATTACAAAATTGTGCTGCTAATGAACATGGGTGCACATATATCACTGTAGTATGATGTTTTCAATTCTTCTGGAAAAGCACCCAGAAGATAAATAGCTGGGTCAAATGAGACTTCTAATTCTAGTTTTCAGAGGAATCTCCACACTGTTTTCTACAGTGGTTGTGCCAGTCTACACTTCCACCAACAATAGGGTGGTTCCTTTGCCACACAGGAGGGTTCCTTTTCTAAACAGCCCCTCCAGCACTTGTTATCAGTTGATTTCTTTGATGATGGCCATTCTTTCTGGGGTGAAATGAAATCTCAGTGTTGCTTTAATTTGCATTTCTCAAATGACCAGTGATATTGAGCATGTCTCTATGCATTATTTGCCATTTGTATTTTTTCTTCTGAGAACAGTGTGATCATCTCTGATGTCCATTTTTGGAATGGGTCTTTGAATTTGGGAGACCTGATTTTTTAAATTCTTTTTGTTTTCTAGATAGAAATCCTTGTCTGAGGGACAACTGACTAAAATTCATGTGTTTTCTTTTTACTCTGTTGGTGATTTCTTTTGATGTGCAAAAATGATTTAATAAAATGAGATTTCAGTTATTGATTCTTTGAAGTCTTTATGGTGCTACTTCCCTGTGTCTTCAAGATTTCCACCTATTCTCTCTTCCAGGAGATGTAATGTTTCTGTGCTAATATTTATATCTTTTATCCAGTTTGACTTTAGCTTTATACATGGTAATAGGCATGGCTCCAGTTTTAGTCCTTAGCATGTAGAAAGCCATTTTTTTCAAGCATCATTAAGAAAGAGGCTATCTTTCTTCCAGTGAGCATGTTTGGCCTCATTGTCAAAAATAAGGTGACTGACTCTGTTTGTAGTTGTGTCTGAACCTTCTACTCTGTTTTGTTGATCCTCAGGTCCGTTTTTGGTTTTGTATTTGTTTTTGTTTTTTGTTTTTGTTTTTGCCAATACCATGCTGATTTTGTCACAACAGCTTTGTAGTGCAGTTTCAAGTCTGGGATTTTGACACCTCTTGCCTTGCCTTTGCTGCCTGGGATTGCTTTTGCTATTCTATGTCTCTTCCAGTTCCAGATGAATTTTAGAAGTATTTCCTCTAAATCTATGAGGCACGCTACTAGTATTTTAATCGGGATTACATTAAATCAGTATAACAGTTTTGAGAGTATGGCCATTTTCACAATATTGGTTCTTCATTTCCATGAGCAAGGAATATCTTTCCATTTTCTGAGATCCTATTCAATCTCCTTTCTCACAGTACTGTAATTTTCAATATATAGATCTTTTTCTTCCTTTGTTAGATTGAGTCCTCGCTATTGCGTTTTTTTGGATGCTATTGTGAAGTGTGTGTTTTTCCTAATTTCTCTCTCAGTGAGTTTGTATAGGAATCATCTTTTTTAAAAAAGTGAATCATAACACAGTTATTTGAAATTGGAGAGAGTAATTCTTAATATTTTATGTTTTACATTACATTGTGACACTTACAGAATTTTTTCTTGTTAAACTTTTAGCTTACTGAAATCACTGAAATGTGATGTACAATATTACTAATGTTCTATACTCATGTTTTAATAGAAATTTTGCTCACCACTAGGAGAATTGGTGCAGCTCATTTCAGTTTTCACTCTTTATTTTACATACACAGCTAACCTTAAGGTCATGCTTACATGAAAGTCAGCTCACTTCAGCCTGCATCTCTAACTTCCAATGATTTCTAGTCTGTATCACATGAAGTAATTTCAGTAAGTGCTTAGCTTAAATTGATTTACATTCACACGTAGACCACAAAGATCTCACTTATAAATTTTATCGTACAACAAGCTTTCATACCTCTATTTTTCTAGAAATCACAGTTATTTACTTTAGTTTATGTTGTTTCAAATGTTGAATATGATCACCATATCTGCTTTCTCTGTAGATTAAGGAGGAAGCATAACTTCCCCAAACTCCTCTTTTATGAAGATATTTTAATTTTTATTTCTATAGTATCATTGAATTTGAGATAGGGGCAGATAAAGTAAATTTGGGAAGTGGTCAATATTGGTGAATTCTATGAGAGAAAATATAAGGCATCTAAACACAGATTATACTCAAAATCACATAACAAACAAAAGGTATCATATATATATGTGTATATATATGAAAGATAGCTATACTACTAAACTGTTAGTTCTTCTAGTTTGTTCTTCAGTGTTGGATTGATCATTACTTTTCATGCCTAAATATTGTAACCTGAACAACTAATTCTATTATAACAATATGCAATTTATTAATTAGTGTTAATTTCCTCTTTTTAAAATTCTGTACCATTTCTATCCTTTTTTCTGTTTTGCTTTTTAAAAAGAAAAATCAAACAGAAAAAGAGTACACTAAATAAAATATTACAACTTCGATGCTTTTCAAAAAAAATTTTTTTAAAAGACTAAAACCAAACAAAATAAAACATAAAGCCAGTCAAAACAGTGAAAGTGAAAGTGACTTCAAATCAACATAATAAGAAATCAATAACAGCTGCCATAATGCCTCTTCTTATCTACAAAATAGCTGTCCATACCATCAGACTTATTGAAATCCAACCAAACAAAACAGAAAAAAATCAGTCAAGGCAAAACAATGAAAGTGATACAGGATTTTAAAACAAGATAATAGGAGATCAACAATGGCAACCATAATATATCTTCTTATCTTCAAATTAGCTGCCCATGCCATTAGATATAACAAAAACCAAACAAAACAGAATAAAATCAATCAAAACAAAAACAATGAGAATGATACAGGTCTTTAAAACTAGATAATAGAGAATTACCAATTCTTCCCTTTTTAGACCTTTTCTCCCCTTTCACTTTCACAATATCTATTGCACATTTTTTTATTTAAAGAGAAAAAGAAACAGGAAAAGGGTAGAAATAATACAGAATTTTTTTAAAAAAGATAAACCATAAAAAATCCCTAGTTGATAAATTACATATTGTCCTCTTAGAAATTGCTGCTCAAGTTACAAAATTAAAGCATACAAAGCAGACATTCAAACAGTGACAGCTATGCATGCATGAGTCTTTATATGTATTTCTATCCTTTCTGTATTAGAGGGAAAAACAAAGCATAGCAAGATAAAACAAATTCCTATAAAAACATGAAACCAAAAAGTCATATAAAACCATAGTACAAGGTGATCTACAATGGTTACTATGTTGTCTCTAGTTGTCTTCTAAATAGAATTGTCTATATCATCAGGTATATTTGAATATAGGAGTATAATTGAATATAGCAGTACATAACAACATTAGTAAAAACAAAACATTGTAGACAATGTAAAACTTCAAAGGCAGATAATAATTAAACCAGAGTGGGTATCCTAATGTATCTTGCCATCTTCAGTGTAGTTGGCTATATTCTCAGACTTGATACTATCAATCATAACAGCTTTGAATAAAATCTGTCAATACAAAACAACAATCTAACAAAACAGATTCAATTAAGATCAGTCATGGTAAAACAGTGTAAGTTATACAGAGCTTCAGATTAAGTTAATAGGAAATTAAGGATGATTACCATACTATATCCTGTTATTTTTGGGTGACTCTCTGTGCCCTCAAATCTAGTACAAGTAGCCAATTTGGCACAGAATAGAATCCATCTAAGCAGAGTGGTGTGAGTAATGTGGGTTTTAAATCCTGGTACACTATTAACAATATCCTCTACCTTCTTTTTTTAGACTATTTCTCCCCTTTCACTCCCACATTTTGGGTCCCACAAACTACCTCAGTTTTTAGATTAGGGGGCAACCTGCTATTTACCTAAGTGGTTCCAAACCTTCTCACTCCTGGACTTGATCTCAAATTGTATTCCTTTACCTACAAAAGCCTCAAGGTTTTCCTTCATTATAGCTGAGAAGTTCTCTACTGCACATAAGTATCCTGTCTTTCCATCCTGTCTGCAGGTGGTGGTAGAGTTGCCCCTATTTCTCTCTGGCTCCCTATCACATAGAACATTGTTTTCTCATGTTTGATTTTTGGTCCATAAATCCTCTCTCAAGTTGATTATATTTCCTATACAGAGCATCTTGATGGACCCTACCTGCTGATCTACTCTGCCTATATTTTTTTTAGTGTATCAAGGCCATCTATGTTAGAGATTATGGCCAACCTTCTCTGCCTCATTTCTGCTATTCTATTCTTCTGCCTTTGTCTATTTTTCTCCTTCATTCTACTGCTTGCCCCATTCATTGAGGCCTTTCTGCCACTGTTCCTAAAAACCTGGTTTTATTCTCTCTCTCTAGAATGTCCTTAAGTATTCTCTATAGGGTTGGGTTGGTGGTCACAAATTCCCCCAGTTCCCCTTTGTCATGGAAGTGTCTTGTTTCTCCATTAACTTCTAGTGACAGTTTTGCAGGGTACATCAATGTGGGCTGGAGGTTATTTTCTTTCAGGGCTTGGAATACTTCACTCTAAGCTCTTCTTGATCTGTGTCAAGAAGTCTGCCATGATCTTGATGGGTTTTCCTTTATAGGTAATCTGTTTTTTTTCTCTGACAACTTCTAATATATTGAATTTCTGGTATCTTGATTATTATATGTCCGGGAGTAGCTCTGTTTTGGTTGTAGGTGGCTGGAGTTCTGTATGCCTCATATATCTGAATATCATTTTCTTTACCTATGCTTGGGAAGTTTTCCTTAATTATTTCCATGAATAGCCTTTGTAATTCACCTATTTTTGTTTCTGCATCTTCACTCACATTTCTTATTCTTAAATTATAGATTCTCTTGTCATCTTCTAGCCTTTGTATTGTTACTGCCTGTTCCCTTGTTATTTTTAAGAGATCTTTCCTTTCATGATCACACATGGTAAACTTGTCTTCAAGTTTTGATAGTCTATCCTTAGTTTCTTTTAAGCAGTTTTACCAGTTTTCAATGGAGTTTTTAATTTCCTGGTAATCTCTTTGAATCTGCTTCATGTGTTCTAAGTTTTCTTTATATTCTTTATTGAATGTTTCTCTCCTTGTGTTCCTCCCTTCTTCCATCTGTGTCTTCTTGAGAGATTCTTGGCGTTTCTTTTATTAATCTACTTATATCTTGCATTACTTGATTTAATATTTCAGTTTTGAGCTCATCTACAAGGTCCCAAAGATATCTCTTAATGTGCATTGAAGCTGTGTCTGATGTTGCATGTTTGCTGCCCTCACTCTCTTTTGTATTTCCCTCTCCTGGGTCAATGTTCTCAGGGTTTTGAGCTAGAGGCTTTTTCTTATTGTTTCTTTCTCTTCATGTTTTTGGATTCTTCCATACAGGTGTATGGTGTAGGTCCCAGACCCTTTCCTTGTTGGTTATAGTTCTTCTGAAGCATGCTGGCAAGGGCTTTCTGCCCTCTCCTGTTTGCTTTTGGTCACTTAGGTGTAGGAAGGGGCTGCATGTGCTGGCCCCTCCCCACCAGCCCAGTCAACCTTCGGGGGCCTTTCACTGGGTTAGTGTGTGCTATGTGTTGGGAATCGATTTGGGAAGTCTTATCGGATCCTGGCCAGGGGCATGACCCAGGCCAAGCAGATTGCACAAATCTGCTCTGGGAAGGGAGCAACCAACTGAAGTCACTGTCATTCCTAGTTCAGGCTCCTCCTGCCTGATTCCAACATGTCCATTTGGTTGCACCCTTCCCAGCACTCACCGCGGTTTAACGGTGGTCCCTTGCTGGCTCTGTTCTGTGTTGGGCTTGCCAACCTCGGTCTTCAGCATGACTGGTTAGTCATAGTAGTGTGGTTTTTGGTGCTCCAGCCAGTTGCAATGGGTTGCAGCTGTGAGCTCGGGCCACTCCAGCCAGTCATGGTGGCGGTGCAAATTCAGGTGGCTGGAGAGTGCTGTGGCTGCTAATCTCAGCTTCTGCAATGTACCCTGGGACTGCATGTTTGACCAGCTCTCTTGTCTTTAGTTTCTTCCTAGGTCAAGAGGATCCATCTCCCTCTGTCTGGACCTCTCTGTGGCATTTTATTACAGCATGCATTGTCTCTCTTAGGGGAGGCTCTGTATCCTGTTGTCTATCAATCCACCATCTTTTCTCATCTCATACATTTTTGATCCTACCAATCCCTTTGGGTTTTATACTAGGGAGACAACATGATGTTTACCCATATTAGTATGACCCATTTCACCCAAAAGCATGATCACGAGTTGCATCTACTTACCTTCTTTATAGCTGAATAACTTTCATGGTATAAAAATGCCATATCTTTCCTATCCATTCTGCAGCTGATGGAAAAGTTACAACTTCTGTTTTCTAGTTCCCTGTCACATGCAGTATTGTTTTCTCTTCTTTGACTTTCAGTCTATAAATGTCCTTTTGACATAGTGTTTTTCTTGTATATCACATATTGATGGATCTTTTTCCTTGATCCACTCTGTCTGTGTTTCTTTTTTATTAGCGAATTGAGGTCATCTACATTAATGCTTATGATTAACATTCACTAGTTAATCTCCAACATGCTTTTTTTCTGCTGTTGGCCCCCAACATTTCCTCTCCATTCAGTTGTTTACCCCACTCAGTGATCCTGCTCTACTGATGTTCCTGGGACTGTGGTCGTTTTTATCTCTCTCTAGAATATCCTTTAGTAATCTTTGTAGGGTTAGTTTGGTGGCCATGAATTCTTTCAATTGTTCTTTGTCATGGAAGTATCTTATTTCTCCATCACTTTTTAAAGATATTTTTCCAGGGTCCATCAACCTGAGTGAGAAGTAGTTTTCTTTCAGGACTTGAAATACTTTACTCCATGCTCTTCTTGACTTGATGGTTTGTGTTGAGATGTCTGTCATGATTCTGATGGGTTTTCCTTTATAAGTGATCTGTTTTGTTTCTCTTACAGCCTTTAATATTCTGTTCCTATGATGAATTTGTGGGATCTTGATTATTGTATGTCAGTATAGATTTATTTTGGTTATGCCTATTTGGAGTTCTATATTCCTCACTGTATGTCAGGTCCTTTTCCCATGCTGAGGAAGTTCTCTGCTATCATTTCTGCAAATAGTCTCTTTATGTCATTTGTGTTGACTCCTGCTTTTTTGCTGAGACCTATTCTTAAATTATTTTCCTTTATGTCATCTTGCAGCTGTTAGATTGTTATTTCCTGGTTCCTTGTTGTTTTTAATAGATCTTTCCTTTTGTGATCACTAGCTATCATTCTGTCTTCAGGTCTGAAAGTCTATCTTTAGTTTTTTTCAGGTGGTTGTGCCAGCACTCAATGGAGTTTTTAATTTCCTGAATATCTTTTTGAGTCTATTTCATGCATTCCAATTCTTCTTTATATTGTTCATTCAAGGTTTCTCTCATTTTCCTATGCTCCTCTGCTTTTTAAATCTGTCTTCTTTAGATAAACTCAGCAACTCTTTTTTGTTTGTCACTTCTAATTTTACCTAAGGTATTATTTTTTATCTGATTTCTTTTACAGTTTCATAAAGTGGTTTCTTTTCTTTAGTTGCCATCATCCTAGAAATGTCAGATGTGTGACTTCTGCTTTCTTCCATGTCTAAGTGTCCTGGATTTGTTCGGGTTGGGCTGGAGGCCAGAGATTGACTTTTACTTCTTTGTCTTGATATTTTCCTGAGTTCCACTGGCTAAGTGAGTTGTGGGGTCCCAGGAGCTTCCCGATTAGCTATTCATCCACAATGTTAGGCATATGGGTTTCTCCTAACCCAGTTTCCCCAGAAGGCACTGGGGTGCAGGGTTGGCTTCTCCAGATACTCGTGGCTTCTCCAAGGCATGGCTGGCTGGTTCTCCTGGCCTGCACTGGCTACCAGCCAGAGAGTCCCTATATGTGCCCTGCATGCACACAGGTGCTGGACTGGCTGCTTCTCCCAGCCCATGCTGGCTACTCTTGACAACTTTGAAGCTTTAAAGAAAAATTATGCCAATTATAACTGACTAGGTTCATTTATGTTCAGTTATAATTGGCATTTATGTTCAGTTATGTTGAGTAACAAAACCTAGAAGAGTAATCTTTTTCTTGTCAAAAGCTTACTATTATTTACTATGAATGCATTATGTGGACTAAGGAAAAATATTTAACTCAGTAAAGTGGAACACATCTGTAATACTATTAGGAAACAGTTTTCATTGTAAGATTGAATTCATCTTGAACACATACATGAAAAGATTAAGTGACATTTAAGAGTTAGTTTTGTGAAATATTTGCAGGAGGTATATAATAATGAAACAATAAACTATTTCATTCTGAGGTGATAACAGGCAAGATAAAAAAGCCTTATGACCTTCAAATGTTTATAAAATATGGTGTTTCTAAAATTTCATAAAGCAGCTCAGAAACCTTTAATTTTGAGCCTAAGAATCTGGATTTAGTATATTTATTGATGAAAGAGATACAATGATGCTGATTTTTCCTTTCACTTTGTGATAATTTTGTTAATGATTGAGAAAGAATTAAATCTTTCACATACATGAGAATATGTAAATACTTACAAACATGATAATTTTGTAAATGTCACTAACTCCACATTTAGAATTGTGTCCACAGTAGTCCATGTAGTATGAAGAAAGAATTTTGTACACAACAGAAATTGTAAAAATTGGATTGAAAATTCATCCCAGAGCCATATTTATTCACTGTCTATTGATACATCTGATAAATTTTAAGAAAAGCAGTCAATCTTTTTTTCTATCCTCTTTAAATCCAAAATTATGAAGGAGAATGTTTAGGAATTCACCCTTTTTTTGTTCAGTCCACCAACATTATTTCCATCTTGTTGGCTGTTTGTTTCTTACTAATGATATTTTGATTGAATCTGAAATGTTTACCTTCTTCATCTCTCACTGCTAGTATTTTGGGATCTTGCAAGAGGGTGAAAAGGACTCATCATTTTTCCAAATTAGTTTAATCCTTTATCCTTGCCTGATGCACTCTGCTTTGCAAAAGGAAGAGAGTTTCATCATCTGATCACTGAAAAACAGTTTTAATGTTTTAAATATGCTGCTATCCTCTGGGGCTATCTTGATAGACTGGTTTTATGTTCATCTGATTTCTTTCTAATTGTGTTTTGAGCGTAAAATTCACTTGGAAGAGTTTACCTACTAATGTTTCAGTTTGGATATATGTGTACGGAGGAGAGGAATGATTGATTAAAAACATTTAGAAAGCTATTTTCTGGAAGATTCCTCATTACTGTAGAGAGAAGTTTTCCCCATCACTGAGATAGCATCTTTTTTCTCTCCAAATGCTGATTGTTCTCATACTGTTTCCTGTTTCTTGGTTCTTTGCTATTGTAACTGCATTCCCATGCCTCCCCTCTGTTAAATAGCTATCAACTAACTAAATCTGCTATTAAGTAAAATATGTAGCCTAAAGAAGTAAGTCCTCTTACTTATAGTGGTATATACATGTAATCTTGACTGTTATATCTATATAAAATTATGTAGAGATTGATAAATAGGTATTAAGCTACAGTTAGTAATAAGAAGTTCTGATGTACTATTGAGTGACATAATGTATTGTGCATTTCAAAAAGATAGAAAAAAATTTTTGGATTTTCATCATAAGTAGATGACAAATATTTGAGGATACAGATATCTGATTTAAATATTTTGCAATGTGTATACACAATGAAACAAAATATAGTTCCCCATTAATATGCAAAACATGAGACTGAAGCTTGTCAAAACAGAGTCATAAAAAGTGACAAGTGGAAGACTACACTTGTGTTTAAAAATTTTCTATTATTTTACTATTACACTTATAATAAAGGATTCTAAAATTTTTGACATGCAGTATATAAATTAAGGAAGACACTCTTGATAGCTTTATCTCTGAAACTGATAAAGTTTTTCTGCAAAGAGCCTGGTAGTAATTATTTAATTTTTATAGACCATACAGTCTCTGTCACATCTATTCATCTCTACTGTTGTATTGTGAGAGTTGTGTATAATATGTAGATAAATGAAGATGATGCCACTCTTGGCTTATATGATATCTTCTCATTATATTATTTCCACTTAAAGCCCAGTTTTGTTTAGCTATTCAGTTGGTGAGCATATATTCAGTGAAGATGAGCCGTGATTGATTTAAACCAGTCCTTTACTAGTGATTGGCTTAACCAGTTTCTGGTTTTGAAACACAAAAGAAAATGCACTCAGACCTTCCTGTAACTGTTTTTTGAGAGAAGATTCTTTAGGCAACTGTAATATGATGGTGTAAATATATTGCATCTATTGTAACATAGTAACAGCTATGATTTGTGCTAGCTTCAAGTAATTTATTGTCATATCTCCAAACATGCAACACATATTGATGCCATTGTTTTGGTAGAGATTTTTATGCTGAAAAGAGACATTTTTTTATTTTTAATGTAAGTGACTACAACTCACAGAGAAAACAAAACTTTAAGTCTCTGACAGTCTAATCAGAAATCCTATAAAGATCATTAACAATTCCACTGATACTTCAAAAAATTACTTTTTAAAGGATACTGTAGGGCCAGGGATATAACTCAGTATCACACAGCACCTGCCTGTCAAGCACAAGGTCGTGAGTTCCAGTCATGGTACTGAAAAAAAAAAAAAGAAAGAAAAGAAACGATATTTCAAAAAAGGTAAGTGGTTTTTCAAAATCTCTCAGAGAGTGTAGCACTATCATTTTTAAAAAAATTAAAACATGAAAATATTTTCCAAGATTTAAGAAAAATTACAGAGTACAATTTAATGTAAAAGATTTGAATTTATGGATTTAAGGGGGCTTATTTCACATATGCAGAAGCATATAATATTCTTTAATTGAAACTAGATATCATAAATGTTATATTAATCAATTCATGAGGTGTTAAACCAGGTAAGCCAGCCTCTAAATATTAATACTTATAAAAATTATTTTCTTCACTTTTTGTACATGAAGTATTACTATATATTTACACCACACAGATTTCATCATATTTTATAACTCCATATAACTAACTGGTTAGTTTGTGACACTGGAAAATTTTCTATTAATCCAAAATTATCTTTGTCTTTCCATTTATTATCAACATTCAAAGGAAATTCATTTCAAATATACCCCATGTTTAAATCTTAATTAAAAATCTTGGCTGTCAATAGAAAAAAAATTCAGTTGGACTCCATTTCTCACTTATTAGTCATGGAATAAAGATACCAATTTATTTTAAAAGCAAGAGCTTTTGCATAGAATAATTTTATCCTTAATAAGTGGCCTTTCTGTTTTCTAATTAGTGAATTTATTTTTTCCTTCTGAAAATTCTGTTTAAATTTGTTTCCCTGTCCTGTTTAATTTCTTCCTGATTTGCAAAAGTAAAGCATAACCATGAAAGGCAGGTTTTGAATTCAGCTTTAATGATATTTAAAGGGAAAAACAAGAAAAGGAAACTGCTTTTCAAATAAATTTTTCTTTTTCTTTTTATTATTCTTCCATCTGGGACTAATTGGCAGGCCTGCTCAGACTCAGGATAAAAGGTCTCACAGTGAATGAATCACCTATATGTATACACCTCTGATTCCTAAGTCTTGATTTTCTATCAGATGAAAGTATACTGAATTCAAGAAGTATACACAATTTCTCTTCTGAAAGTAGAATTCAGTCCAATAAATGTTAAGAGAAGCCTCAGAACCATATCTAACAATATATTTACAATAAGTATGAGTGCTCTTTTTAAGTGTCTTGTGGGGCTGTCTACATGAAGATCTTTTGCTTACGGGAAACATATAAGTTTTAATCTTTCAACTATACAGTTTTTGAACTTTGCACAGTTTTACATAAACAGTAGTCTCAAACTTCCATGTGACAAGTTATTTCTTAATAGAAATATCAACTAATTGCATGTATCCAAAAAGTTAAATTTCCTTAAGACTAATTGCACTTATCTTGCAAAAGTTCATATTACTAAGTACCTAAGTAGCTATCAATAAGTAACATCAATCTTTGACAGAAAGCTTGCTAACTGGAGACAAAGCAAAGTCATAGTTCAGATGGCTATATCAAATTTCTAAGGACTAGATGGCTTCTAGACAATAGAAATTTCTGTCTTATGGGAAAAAACTGCTCAAAAAAAAACTGGGTTAAGGAAAATGAGAAAAGAAAGAAAGGAAAAGAAAAATATATATATATAAAAAGTTATACTACTGTTATTAGTTCATTGGAAATAAACATTTGTGCCTATATTTGATCATTTTTATGCCTATATTTGTAATATGAGCAACTATTTTGAAGATAACAATACACAATGCACTAACCATTATTACTCTCCTTCAATCTTGTTTTGAAATTTTATATCATGTTTTTATTGTCTTTTTCTTTAAAACAAGAAACATATTTTATAGTTCTGGAGTCAGGAAGCCCAGCATCAGGCTATCTTTGGGGTCAGGTGCTAGGAGAACTCTCTTCAGGGTTGCAGAATGAGGACACCCTATCAGAAGCTCAAATGTTACAAAGAGGACAAGAAAGCTTTCTGATGTTTTCTTATAATGGCACTTACCCTATTCAGGAGGAATAAATTCTCATGAGCTAATTACTTCCTCAGATTTCTACATTCTAGTATCACCTCACAGGGGATTAGGATTTCAATATATGAATCCAGAAAGAAGCATTCAGTCCATCCTAGGCAACGTGCATTTATTTGGGCAGGTGTGATTTTGTATATATAACATATCAGTATCATAATGTAGAAATTAGTTTCATCAAGTTTGACAAAAGAGGTTATGGGATAGGTTAGAACACACAAATAATATACTCAACAGATAACAGTTAAATAAGCCTGAAAACTCAACACCCAAACCTGGCTTTTAGTCCCAACTAAACTTTCTGATGGTTGTGCATCTATCAGGTAAATATCCTTGATAATATAGCCTATAAAATGATGAATTAGACTAATTTATCTAATCTATATTAGTTTTATGTTGGTACATAATCATTTACTATTACAAACTTTTTGATTTAAAACATATCTTAACAGTTCTGAGTTAAGAAGTCCGAACATTGATCAGCTGAATCTTCTTTTTGGGGTCTCACTGGACTCAAAATCCAGGGTAGGCTGGAGCTGGAGTCTCATCTAGAGTTTAGCTTATTGAGAGTGTTGGGGAAATCACATCCTTTGCAGTTATAAAGGTGAAGTCTCTAGCCTTTTACAGGGGCTCACTCTTTGTTCTTACAGGCCTCTTTCATTATTCTAGCCATGTGACAACTTACTTCTTCAAAGTAAACTTAATTCTAGCTACCAACTGGAGAATCCCCCTCCAATCTGCTATGATTAATCTTTCAGGATGTAGCATAAAAGAGCAACTAACTCATATCCTCAGGGCTCTTACAATGAGAGACTGTTCAGAATATGTGGAGCAGGGAGTAGGAATCTTGGGGTACCATCTTGTATTCTTCCTACAATAGGAGTAGATTCAGATCCAAGTGGCTACAGTACTAATAAATCCTAATAAATCTTCTGACAAGAAGTCAAGAGGAGAAATGACCACCATTCACCAGAAAGGATGCAAAACTCTTTTGGAGCTATCTCACAGACTTGGTATCACTAAGGGATCTCCATATTTGTCTTTTCATGTGTCCTTTGAATGCAGTGACTAACACATCACTGATGATTATTCTAGTTAATATCACCTGTATAAATTTTATATAACTACTATAACAAATTACTGCTAACAGAAGTTTAAGCTAAACTTTCCCATTTACTGTAATTTAGGTCAATAGAACAAAAGTCAAGGCACATCTTGGGTCAGTAGGCTTTTTTTCTGCATTTTATGAAGCCAAATCAAGTTTCCATAAGTGTCAACCCTTTTCTGAAAGTTCTGGAGATAAATACATTTCCAAGCTTGCTTAGAATGTTGGCAGAATTTTGTTCTGCATAACTGTAATAACCTAGTCTATAAAATGATGGGCTGTAAATTGGGAATGAGGGCCCTATTTCTCTGTTGGTTATTGACTGGGATGATACTAGTGTGAAGGCACAATCATCATCACGTAGGCCACAGTTTGACTGTAATCTGAAGGAAAACTTGTATTAGTGCTGTGAAATGAAGGAATTGAGAACAGCTTCCAGCAAATCTGTGCTGTGAAGTACAATATAGAGCAGAAATTGGAATATTCATTATTTCTGTTATGAGAGGTAACTATTCATAATGTTTTTGTTCATCATTTGAATTTGGAACCAAATCAGAGAAAGAATAAAAGTCAGGTTGAAGAGATCGAAGTAACAGTAATACTGGAAATAAGTCTGATTCAAGAAAATAGTTAGTTTTACCCAGGTACAGAACCTACAAGTGCCACATATCTGGTCCTTCCCTGGGAGAATTTGCCCTGTAAGCCATTGGAGTGGATATGAATTGCCCTCAAAGAGGAAGGGATTTATGGCTGAAGGGATGTTATCCTTGCAGAACTTCTTCCGCTGTGAAAAAGGAAAAAAGAGATGCTTTCTGCCAATTCTGCAAACCTTTGCTCTCTACAGGAGTTAATGGAGTCCATTCCTAAAATGTCCTCCAAGAATAATTTCAAGATGATAAAACAGAAGGGAAAAAATTTGAAGTTTTTACAGAAAAAAAATGAGATGTAAATATAAGACCACTGAGTCTATCTAAGGCATGTAACTCTTTAGTTGGAAAGTTGGCCTTTTTACTAAGATTATCAAAAGCTGAAAGACACGTATGGAAACAATTATAACTGGAATTTTCCTTTCAAAATGGACTCTTTGGCCTTCCTTACTTCAGTTGTGTAAGGAAGCTACTGATTTAATTCTAGTCCTTTGAAGGCCAGCTTAAATGACGAAGGCCACTTATACTAAATACTTAAAAGCTTCAGGGTCATCATTTCCCTAAAAGGAAATCCTGGAACCAAGTAATTTAAACATTCTATAGACAAGGAGTAGTACTATCAATGAGGTCAGAGGCCAAATACTATCTTTGCTCAACGTTCTGGGATATTAGATACTCAGAAATCAGCTAGGAAATTCTCTTCTGAAGAGTGTGAAATGATGTATTATTTTTGACCTTAGACTTTGGGAAGGAAACCAAAGTGAATCACTCTACCTTGCAGAGCTGATGAAAACTTTGTCTGATACAGGTAAAAGGATATTTTAAAGGGCAATCTGCTTTCAATTAGCTTATCTCTGAATGAAAAAAGAAGAGCTGCGATTAAAAATTTTGTATTTGCATACTAATTCAATATTTAAATTTTTTATTGTTTATTTAAAATTATTTATAAATACAAACCCAAATAAAATGCAAACACAAAACCTGCTCACCAATTTAATGGCTAAAGCAAAATCTTTTGGGACCTGATTTTAAACTCTACTTTCTTGGTCAGTGTACTATCAATGAAGTTGAACATTAGCCATAGATTTGCTGTTGTCCTTGTTAAATGTAACATAACATCATATAAAAATGTTTTTGCATATGCTTAATCATTTTTTTCAGTGAATATTGCCATGCAACAAATCAGCCCAAAATTTGTAGTATAAAGATATGTGACTTCTGTGGTTTTGAAATTCCCAAAGAACATAGTAGAAATAGTTTTTTTTTTTTTTTTTTTTTTTTAATTCTACTGTGTCTGGGGCTTCAGTAAAAGATTTAACATCCAGGAGGGATGGCTAGGGTCTCCTATTTCCTTTTTTTTTTTAATTTTATTTAAAGAGAAAAAAAGGCAAAACAGAAAAAAGGGTAGAAACAATACAGAATTTCAAAAAAACAATGAGAAATCACTAGTTGATACATTATATATTGTCTTCTTAGATATAGTTGTTCAAGTTACAAAATTAAAGCATACAAAGTGGACATTCAAACAGTGAGGCTGCAAATAGTTCTGTTCAACAATCCAACAAAAACTTAGCAACATGGTTATCAATCATACACACTTAAATATACATGCAGGTATATCCTTTAAAGCACTTTCTTTTCCTCCTTTTGATTTTACAGTCCATTATCTCTTTAGTTATATCATGTTTTAGCTTGCTCAGTACCTTACTGATCTGTTTTGTTGTTGTTATTTACTTTTTTATTTTTTTATTTATTATTTTTTATTTTATTCATTTATTTATTTATGTATTTTGAAGGTAGTAAAATACAGCAGAACAAGATGGAACAAAGCCAATTGAGACAGTGTAGTGAAATTGGTACAGAACTTCACAGCAGTTTACCCAGATAACAGAAATAGGTACAATAGTATATCTCGTTTTCTTCACAATAGTTGTTCCTTCAATCAGGTACAGCTAAATCGAAGGAAATACCGAACTTATAAAAACAGAATATTGAATAGAGCAAGCCATTAATAAGAACAGAGAAAAACAGTGATAAAAAATATTTGCCTTCCAAGAGATGGCAGATAGAAATCCCCCTTATTTGCTATATTGCATATAGTCAAACTCACAAGAGATGCTCAGATCTCTGGCTCTGGCTTGCTAACGGTGGGGGGAGGGGTTGGATGTTTGATTCTGTTGTTAGGCTCACAGCTGCTTACCAGAACGTGAGCTGGCTGCTTGTTTTCCCAGAGCCCCAAGTTCCAACATGGGACGGATCTCAGGAAACGCTGATGTTTCTTGCCCTGCAGCAGCTGCGCCTTGGGAGGCCACAACCTCTTACCAGAGCGGCAAGCTGGCTTCTTGTTTTGGGTCTCTTATTTTCTGATGCAGTTTTATTGGACAGTTGCTTCTGGGTTGGGAAGACCCAAGATCTATGACGGCCAAAAGTTCTGTTTATTCTTGGCCTCACTAAGTCTATAGTTCTTCCCAGTGTGACAACTTGCATCCATGTTTAAGGTTCCAAGGACAAGGGTTGCAATGAACAAGGTGGAAGCTGCCTTAGAACTCATATTATATAACCCTCATCATTGTCACTCTTACTAATTACAAACAAGTTGCACATCTGCTCATATTCAAAGGGAATGTTACACAGGCAAATGAAGTAGTGTTAGGTCATGTTGTATAGAAAGGGGTGTGAGATGGAAGAAAGATGTACTGCTATCTTCCAAAATGCAATTTCTCATGATGCTTCACTGGTGTTTTCACTTATTAGCCAGCTGAGAGTATCTTCCTAGCTACCGCCTGTTTTGGTTACCTGCCGTTATACATTTGGGAACAATTCAGAATGGAATTGCTATTTATGGTCAAAAAAGAATTGTAGTTCCATCTTCAATTAATTATAATGAGAACAATGTTACATTCAAAAATGTGATGATTCTTCTGTTCTTTAGCTTAACAGTAATATTACAAATATATTCTATTAAAATATATAAAATTCCATTGATATATTATACATAAGACTTTATTTCTCTTTATTCTGGCAGGCTGTGTTGGCCAAACAGCAGATGGCCTGCTCATAAGGCCTTTAGGCAGATGTTCTCATTTGGGCCATAACATGTGAATAAAATTGTCATATTCCAAACTATCTCATCATCTGCAGTAATTACTGGATACTATCCAATGTGTACACAGGTCTTTTATAGTTTTGTAATTCACTGGTCAGACCTATTTCTGGAGGCTTGGTGGATAGTAATACTATTTTGATAAATTTTAGAAAGGATTATTTCACTTTATTCAATTTAATGTTAACCAAATAGTCACAATCTACATGAAATTTAGGGACATGTTTAATGCAATTATTTTATCAATTCTGATTTTCTAGTTTTACCATTTTTAAAGGACTATGTTGTCAAAACAAATGTATATATTTATTACAACATGTGATAGAACACTGAAAATAAACCTATTCAGGAAAAGAAATGAAAATTTAAAAAGCCAATAATCAATCAAGCAATTAGAAACATTAAGATGGTTTTACAATATTTATTGAAGATTAATTTCAATCATATGACATTCCAAGTCTTCTTTTTCCCTTAAATTCAGGTGTTCATCATCAGGGTAACTGTTAGAGATACTAGAAGTAAGCTGCTTTGAGTGATGGGAATGAAAATAAAAGACAATTACTCCACTTCATGAAAAAGAAAAACACTCAGAGCCTGGTGTTTTATGGGTTTCATATAAAGCATTTTTTTGTTCAATCTTGAATACTATTCAAACGCTCATACTTTGTCTAACCTCCAGTTTTAAGAAGATAACTCCATTTAGCATTTGCCTGAAATGTTAAAGTGGCAACAGAAGGTGTTGATATAAAAAGTGCTTATTGGTGTTGCTTTGCCAGGTATAAAAGTGAAATACAGATTATTCAAAAGACTTAATTAGAGATAGACTTTTGTGCTATTTTGCACCTGCACTTCCCATTTACTCCATTCACTTCACCTACATACTCAGACAATGCTGCTGAGAAAAATGACATTTTATGAAAAGCAGGCATCAGAATATGTATTAAGTTAATTTTATTAGAATATTATACATGTAGGAAAGTGGAATATGGTGTATATTACACGTAGATTCAGTTTTTACAAACATTTTGGCAACATGTTCCAGTTTTTGTTTTTAATACTATTTCTCAAATGTGAATAGACAATGAATACGATTTAGTTCAGAGAAGCATTTCTCAACTTCAGGCTTTGAATCCCCAGAAGATGGTTTGCAACATCTGAAGATGCTTTTGTTTGTCACAACTGGTGGGCCAGGGTCTGGTGCCTATGGCATTCACGGTGTGGAGGGTCAGGGAGGCTGCTATACACATCATGCTGCACAACGTGGAAACAGCCCTTCTCCTCCAATAAAGAATTATCAGTCCAGGACATCAGGGGTAGCAAGAGTGAGAGATCCTGCGTAGGGTAAGGAAACTGTTACAATGCATTTGAACACAAATGCTTGGCAGTGAATCAGCTGGCATTTAGGCTTGAAATGGTGATGATTTCGTATGACTGATATGTGAATTATAAAGTTATCTACTGTCTTGAGATAATTTTTATCAAGATAAACCTTATTAGGAATGGAAATTTTCAATTTTGTAGGATAACTTCATGTATTAGTAAAGTAGATTTTTCTTATTAAACTATGACTTGATTATCAAATAAATAACTTAAAAATAAATTGTCGATTTGAGCACTGGGTTTAGTATTGTAGGAGGCAGAATACACCTCCTGAACCAAACGTATATGTCTTAACCCTAAGAACCTGTGAATAAGTTACTTTAAATGACCCAGGGGGCTTTGCGGTTTTGATGTTAAGGATCCCGAGAAGGGGATTTTCCAGAGTGTTTAATCAACTCATGTGAGTCCTTTAAAATGGAGTGCCTTTCCCAGCTGTGGCCTCGGGATGAGAAGGTTGGAACTGTAATAAGAACTTGATACAATTTGACTTATTGGCATCACTGACACTGAAGATTAACAGACAGAATTTCAAGCCAGGAGTATTGTGGTATCTAGACTGTAGAGGAAGGGGCAAAAATAAAAGGAAAGTAAGAAAGAAAGAGATAGAAAAAGCATTTTTTTTTGATTTTACAGAAAAAAAAAACCAAATCCTTGCTGATAGGTTGATTTTAGCCCAATAAGAACCCCATCAAATTTGAGGTTAGGGTCAGGGTTAGGGTTAAGATTAGAGAATTTTAAAATTGTGTTCTTTTTAAGCCATTAAATTTGTAGCAATCTGCCACAGCATCATGAGGAATATACTACAGATCATTTCATTTGTATATCTCGCTCAGTCCTTCATGTAACTAGAGGTAGAGGAGAGATGTGATTTTCCTCAAGTCACAGATGGGAAGTGTGTGTCTGGAGAGTTATGGTCATCAATGCAATGCATCACACAGCTATTAGGTATGAGGAAAAGATCTCAGAGACAGGTATATTTACCTTAAAGTCAGTACTTGTAGAACTGACTCCTGAATTTTTTTAGTGGAAATTTATTATTTATCAAAGGCATAAAATAAAGACATTGTCTTTGGCACTGTTTCTCTGTATAATATGTAAACCTTGTGATTACCCTGATTAAAAAATATGTTTTCTAAAATTTCACAGTTCAGTTCTCTTTGGTAAAGGATAGGTTACAATTTGAAAGGTAGGTCAAATTCATACAGGTTACTTGTTAATATCCGAGGCAAATATTATTTGTTTTTCCATTAAGTTATAATGATACCTACAGTGCATTCTGGGTTTTCAAAGACACTCATTGTTTAGCTGTTGTTCATTTCTCTCACTTTCTCTTTCTCTAATGTGCCTTCAGCTCTTTGTGTCAGCCAAGTGGAACAAGTTTTGTTTTTTAGATGAGCCATGGTCTCCCTTGCTTCACTTTCTCTCTTTACTCTTGTGCCTGATGTTTGCTCTGATTAGGTCATATTTTTCACTTCTTTATTGTATCAAGTTTGTACTCTTTCTTCAAGTACCAGCTTTCTGCCATTAAATACCTCTGGGAAGTTTATTTCCCTTATCACCTGACTTCTTATGACTGTGCATTTAATTTATACTTGTCCTGAGCCTTTTCCAAATTCAATTCCCTTTGTACTTTCCCTTTGTCTTGTCTGCATCTCCTAAATTGAAAGTAAAAATTTCTCACACTTAATAGAGTAGTAAATACTGTTTTTTTAAAACACTAAGTGAATTTTTTGAAGTAAAATTTGCAAACTGGAAAGCACACAAACCTTTACAACTGGTTGCAATTTCATAAAATGTCTTACATATGTAACTACCATTTAGAGCAAGGGACTATCAACTCCTGATAATCATAGCAGCCCCTTTGTTGCAAATCAGGCTTTCTACGAGTCACTGTCCCATCCTCCTCCTCCACAACAGTCTAAAGAGACTCACTTTCCTAATTTTTAATTCCCTGAACTGGTTTTGTCTGTTACATAAGTTAGATAATGCTGTTGTCATCAAGTTCCATAATCCAGTATTTGTACCTCCATATACTAGAAATCCAAGGTCAACCTGTTGGAAGAGGTGGTTCTTTCCTAGGGACATGAAGAAGCAAGCATCTGTCTCAAGCCTCTTTCTTAGCTTCCACTGATGCACTGCTAATCTTGGCTTGTAGAAATACTTAACTAGGGCTGAGGATTTAGCTCAGGGGCTCAAGTGCTTGCCTAGTAAATGTGAGGCCATGGGTTCATTCCCCAGTACCAAAAAATAAAAATAGAAAATAAAAAAAATAAGTGTATATGCAGTGTGTGTGCAAAAGTTGGATTGAGATCACACACTATTTCTAGTGTAACCTCATCTTACTTTAATATCTATAGTGATATTATTTCCAAACAAGTTCACTTTTTTGAGGTGTCAGAGATTAGGTCTTCAATATATGAGTTTGAAGTTGAATACACAATTCAATCCATAACATCTGATTTTGAACTTAGAGCATATACTACATGTTCTTCTGTGTCACTTGTTTTTATTCTATATTATGTTCATGTGATTTGTCTATGTTGTCTTATTAGTCATTTATTCATATTGATTACTATACTGTCAGTTTCTCATCACTATAACAAAATACCACAGGAAATATGTATTTTGGCTCATGGATTCAGAGGTTTCAGTTCATAATCACTTGTCTACATTGTTTTTGGGCCTGTGGTGAGGCAGAACATAATAGCAAGTGATGGAACAAACCTCCTTCTTTGAGATGCTTTGGGAGGCAGAGGCAGATAAAGGGTCTCAGGTCCCAGTATAACCTTCAAGACCAACTCCCCTGCTTCTTCCAAATAAGTCCTACCTGTTAACATTTCTACCACCTCTAAGAAGCACCATCAGGTGATGACTAATGCTTCAAAGCATGAACCTTTGAGGAAACTCCACATCAAAACTATAAAAGTTGCATTTCACTGCTTTTAACTGACATTTACTCATTCTACTGTTGAATGATATTGGAGAATTTATTATTTGAAAATACTACTTGTAGTGCTGCTATGAAAATTTTTGTGACATGAATTTTGGGGCATATACACAAACATTTATCAACCAAATTATTATAAGGCAGCTAAAGTGCTTTACTCACACTTCAAGAGCTTTATTAAATGAACAGATGTAAAAGCTTGGGAGAGGCCAGGGATGAAGATTCAAACTTCTCCCCAAGTATGTTTTTTGGAATTTTAGTTCATCAGGATCTTAAAATGGGTATCACTTTCTAAAAGAGTTCCATGGCTTAAAAAAGATGTGAAAATAATGGGTTGAGCAAAGTAAACTATTTTGTTTGTTTTTTTTTTAGTTATGCTTCAGGATATTTTTCAGTTGCTAATGAGAATGTGTTTCTTCTGGAGAGTAAATATGAAAGATATTTCTCATATTTGATTAGAAACCTCCTTTTATTTTCATTGTGCAAGATATAGCAGGAGAGCAAAATTTGATTAGACTAGAGTTTTTTAATCAAATATGTCCTCAATTATTTTTACAAATGATATACATTGTTTCCTCTTTCGTAAATTACTTAGGCCTATGACTCTCAGGAGGCTGAAAATATGATTTAAATCTTTTCTATTTGCTAATAAATCTTCATAGTTTTTGTTTGTTTGGGAAGTAGTTTAAATGTTTTGTCATTGTGTATATTGCAATAATCCATATTTTTAGTAGGGTAGCTCTGCACACACAGGTTTTCTGTGATTTAAAAAAGAGAAGATTCAAAAAAAAAAAAAAACGTGGCAAGAATAGTGATCAATCAACCAGGGTTAAGTACATGCTATCGTTTTCCTGATCCCCAGTGTGATTAATGCTTAAAAAGAAGGAACAACTCCATTTCAATTCCCTTTTCAACTTTCTTCTTACAAGCACAATGGATTAGATGCTTGCATGAGGAGTTGTTTCTATTGTATATCTTAAAAGAATTAAATTTTAATTACCAAATGCATTAAACCTGTATATTAATTAAGTGGTTTTGGGTTGCAGTGGCTTAGGCATCAGCACTTTCCTGATGTCTTATTTTGCTGACTGCAGTCTGAAGGGAAGCTTGCCGCAGAAAGCAGCAACAGGGCTGCCAAAAGGCAGTGGGGCCAAACAAAAGGGCTTGCACCCCAATTAAGTTAAAAGTCTCTGGGCTGCTTTGCATTCCAGATGGCAAGTATATTCAAATCTACAGGAGGGATTTAATTAAGATACGTTGATTGTAAGCATGAAGCCAGGAATTCAATCTCAAGCAAGCACAATAAACTGCAATGTAAAAAAAAATCACTGCAATGTAAATAGGAGCTAGGCCACAGTCAAAAGTCAGGGGTGCTAAACCTGGGAACACATTTAAACTTTCTGCTACACAGACAGCTTAGAAGTCTAGTGTTTTTCACTGATGTCATCATTTCAGTTTTTTGTTCTTGGAGGTTAAAAGCAAACGTTTGAGAATGAGACAAATTTGAATTCAAAAGCCAGCCTTGGGAATGACTAATTCTATGACTTCTGTAGTCTCTCTTTCCTCAACTCTTGGACGAGAAAGACACCTGCATCTTAAAGTTGCTGTGAAGACTGAACGAGCACTACCCTAATGATGGTCAGATAATCAACCCTGGTCTTTCTGTAGCTCCACACATGTCTATTTAACTGCTTAACTACCATCATTGAATTTCTAACATCTCAAACTTAAGTTGGCCAAGATAAAATTTTTCTTATCTGAAACTGATAGACCTATTTGCCTCCCAAAACCCTTCAATAATAGTTCTATCATTTATCTGGCTACACAAGCCAAAAATCCAGGAGTTACCATTCCCCTTATTTTTCTATTTTATATCTTAAATGTGATCACTTTTTTCTGTTTCTCTTGCTATTACAACAGTCCAGCACTTCTCAGACCTGGTACTTTAGAAAAGACAATTTTTCATTGTGAGAGATTCTTTTGTGTATGATAAGATCTTTAGCAGTATCTCTGGCTTTCAACCACTAGAGACCAGTAGCACTACCCCAGTAATGAACAAAAATATTTTCCAAACATTAACAGTTATCACCTGGGGTAGAAAAACCAACCCAAGTTGAGAACTACCATATTCCTATAGGTCATCATCAACCATCGGCAAGCTCTGACTGTTTTATATTTATTTCATTTGATTCATTTATATTTTTCTGTTATGTAGTTACATAATTTGCCATTTCTTTTGCCTCCTTTCAACATCTAAAACATTTTTCTTTTGATTTTCATCACTTATTCTGGTATCTACTGCTATATTAAAAATAAACATAATGCTTAAAATAATAAATGACATGCATTTTCCCCACAAACATATTGTGTGCACATGCTGATAAGCATAGCTAATTCTAGCTCTACTAATGGCCGCAGGAGTAACTGGAGGTGTGGACTCTGGATTACTCTGTTGCACAGAAACTAGCTCCTGAGAGTGAGTAACTTGACAGAGAGTAAGTCTGAGGAAAGCCACATTGCCTCTTACTTAGGATCTAATTTCAGAATCCACAGTGTCACCTCTTCTGAAATATTTTTATATAGCAAGAGAGTCACAACAAATATCAAATTTCAAGGGCAGAAAATATAATTTCCAGCTCTTGGTGAGGTAATGACAAAATTCCAGAAAAGCATACTCAATCCAAGAGACTAATCTGTCTTATTTTGAAAAATATTTCCTACCATATTATTTTTCCAGATGAATATTAATGAACTTTTGCTTTTTTCATAACTTCGCTATGAACATGTACTGCTTTTCTATTCTGTATTATAATTGACCACAGATGGTGCTTAGAACAACAAAACATTACCTTATGGTTTCCATAGATCAGAAATCAGCTTAGCTGAAGTCTTCATTTAGGATTTCACAAGAACAGATCAAGATCATTATTTCTGGAGCCAAATTCTTCTATTAAATTCACATGATTTTTGGTAGAACAGATTTTTGTGACTATAGAACTGTTTTCTTGTTGGTTACCAGTTGGTAGCCACTCTGACCTACTTGGAGACATCTACAATATCTTGCTATATATCTACCTTACAACCAATCATCCCACCTTCTAACTGGTGTGATGTCTTCCTCTGGCATTGGAATCCTGGTAATACTGGCTTCACGGAGTTCAAAAATGTTCCCTGCTTTTATTTTTACATGACTTCGTGAAAGATTGAGTTATTTCATTAAATATTCAAAGAATGCACCAGTAAAGCTATAAAGAAGGTATCTGCTCATATATCATTGTGTCTCCTGAAATGTCTTATTTTCTCCATTTTATTTTTTCAATGCTGGGGATCAAACCCAGGGCCTGCTGCATGCAAAACAAGAGCTCTACCACTAAGCTACATTCCCAGCCCTCTCTTTTGTTTTTGAAGGATGGATTTATATAGAGAGTTTTATTCCAGAACTTTGTATATGTCATCCATTGCCACGTCTTCCATGGGTTTTGATGAGAAAGAAGCTATTAGCATTATTTGGGACAGTTTGATTTTGTCATGTTTAGGTGTGGTTATATTTGAGTTTCCCATACTTGGGGTTGATTGAGCTTCATTATGTGTAGATTAATATGTTTTAACAAAACTTGGGAAGCTTTTCTGCTATTCTTTATCAATATATTAGTTTTACCTTTTCTACTAGTCTTAATTTGGAAAGTTTATCTTCTTTTGGAATATCTTTTAGAATTTTCAAACTTCACTTGAAACTTCATTTGAAACATTTCATTGGATTCAGTCTCTTAAGCTCTGTTCTTTTTAAAATTTTATTCAACCTATTACATCAAAAAGATTATTTTAATCAATATGAAATTATTAATTAGACATTTTACATCCTTTTTTTCTCATCATAATTCTTTCTAAAACTTATTTCTATGTTGAGTGTGGTAGAATGATCTTATTGTCCTAGCTCTTTGAAAAATTGAAGAAAGAGGATCACAAGTTCAAGCCAAGTCTGGACAGTTTAGATACTTGTTAAAATTGTATCTCAAAATACAAATAAAAAATAAAAAAGAACAGAATATGTAACAATGAGAAGGACCTGGATTCAATTGCCAATATTGTGAACTAAGGCAAAACAAAAACCAAACCTAAACAAAATAAAACAGAACAAAATCTAAAACTTAATTCTTGTCACATTTTAATGACATATAATAGGTGCACATATTTATGGGATACAGTGTGATAATTCAATACATGTACATGATGTGTAATAATCAAATCAAAATAATTACCATTTCCTTCCCCCTAAGTATTTATCATTTTTGTTGGGAAGCTTTGAACTCTCATCTTCTAATTCTTTATAAAATATATGTTATAAATCATGATGACCAATGGTGCTACAGAGCATTAGAATTTATTCCTCTAATGTAACCAAATTTTCACATCTGTTATCAAACTCCCTCAATCCACTCTCATCCCAGCCATCTCAGCCTCTAGTTATTATACAATGCCCAGAGTAACATTTTTACCCCCCCATATGAATGAGAACATGAAGTATTTGTCTTCTGTGCTGCCTAATTTTACTTTACATAAAGACCTTCACTTTCATGTGTGCTGTTTCAAATGACAGACTTCATCCGTTATGGCAAATTAATATTTCATTATCATCTAGCTCAAGGGTTTTCTTTTTGGGGATAGTTCCTATTACTGATTCATTCTTGCTATTCATTGAGGCACCCTTTTCCGTCCATCCACGCCTTGTGACAAGGTCCATGGGTGGAGGAGAGCGCTTCTTCAGGAAAAGGACACCGCATGTGGGAATTGGGCGTGGGGATCTTGGAATGTTTTGTACTGATAATTGTAATTTGTGTAGTTCACATGTGTATGTTTTTATGTAATGCTCAATAGGGAGTCGAGGGTGGAGACTCCAGGGGTGTTGCTGGAGGCCCTCTAGATAACCCCTTTGTGAGGACCAGTTGTGGGGTTTTGCCTTCTGTGAATAATGTGAGAGAGTTTATGCGGGAGCTTTGGGTGAAAGAGCTCACGGAGGAGGATTTACAAAATTCCTGTGAGACAACTGCCCTGAGACACTGGACAGGCAGCCAGAGACAGGCAACTAGGACACATATGTTACGCCACCAGCCGCCTAAGACAGGCACAGGACCAATTGCTGTCCTGCAGGCCCATGACGGGTAAGGCCTGTTTGGGTTCATATGAAGAGTCCTTGACCTAAGACAGGTGCTGTCCTCACAGGGACTACCACTCCCATAAGTGATAAGGGAAACAATGTAGGGAGTGGCATGATAGTCTCACACATCTCTTCCTCCTGCAGGCATCCAGGTGCATCTGCTTACATTTCCCAAGCTAACTAAGTAACAAGATTGAGATGTTAATTGATACCTATTGCCCTGAGCCTGGGGCACTTCCTGCTTGGAGTTGAGGTCAATTAAAACCTATTGTTTAGGATTGTCCCTGCCTGGCCCTAAGCCTGGGGCGCTTCCTGCTTGGGGCTGGGGGTTGCTGCCAAGGTTAGCAAATATATATTCCAGCTTCTAAAAAATAAAAGGGAATTCAGATTCACTCACAGACTGGTGTGCAGTGTCTTCTGTCTCTCACTCGCTGACTCCCTGTCCACCTTTGGGAAACCCTAGCCCTGCCACAGCTGGACTCCGGCAATTCATTATGGGTCTATTTTGATCTTCTACTTCTTCATGATTCCATTATTATTGTGTATGCATCCAGAAATTTATCCATCTCTTCTAATTTTCCAATTTGTTTATGTTGTCCCAATTCTTAATAATCCCTATTGATTCTTTTCATTTCTGGGTTAAATAATAATGTCTCATTTTTATCTCAGATTTTGTTTATATAGGTCCCATCTCCTTTTTCTTGGTTAGTTTGGCTAAAGATTTGTTGATTCTATCTTATTTAAACAAGTTTTGATTCATTGATATTTTAGAGTTTTTTTATTACTATTTCATTTGATTCTGCTGTAAGCTTTGTTGTTTATATACTTTTAGCAATATCATGTTTGGATTTTTGTTTTTTAGTTCCTTAAATAGCATTATTGGATCATCTGTTTAAAATATTTTTTAAATATATGAGATTAAGGGTTTTTCTGATCTCTTTCAAGCAAGGACATACCCATGCACATTTTCATGATCCGTACTGACAGTTTTTCAAATTCTCTTTGAACATATCCTTTTAATTATTTTCTCACTTAAACTTCTTTTTTTTCTAGTTTCTACTTATGCTTTAAGTAGGTGTAAAGTTTGAGAGTTATCACTGTTATCTTAACCAAAAATAGGGATAAAAACTTTCAACCCTTAGTGAACACTAAACTAGGTGAAATTTTAAAAATGCTATAATATAACCCAATTTCAATTAATGAAATTGAAAAGGTAATTAAAACCTTACCAACAAAGAAAATCCCAGGGTCTGGTGCTAAATTCTACAAGAAATTCAAGGAAGACTTAATTCCAGCACGTCTCAAACTCTTTAATGAAATTGAAAGGGAAGCAATTCTCCCTAACTCACTCCTGGAAGCAAGTATTACTCTAATACCAAAACTAGAGAAAGACCCAATCAAAAAAGAGAACTACAGGTCAATCTCCCTAATGAGCATCAGTGCAAAAATGCTGAATAAAATACTGGCAAACAGAACACAGCAAGTCATCAAGACCATTCACCACAACCAAGTGGGATTCATCCCAGGAATGCAGGGGTGGTTCAACATACACAAATCAATAAATGTAATATACCATATCAATAGAACCAAAGATAAGAATCACATTATCATTTCAATAGATGCAGAAAAAGCTTTTGATAAGATCCAATACTAATTCATGATAAGAACCCTATAGAAAATCAGAATAGATGGTCTTTACCTCAATCTGATAAAAACCATCTAAGACAAACCAAGAATGGTGCTGGGTCCCAGGAAGGGCTTGCTTCCTGGTGTAGTCTTGTTTTCTCCCTCCACAGTCCACGAGTGGCATCATATTAAGGGTCAAAAACTGAAAGCTTTTAATCTAAAATCAGGAACAAGACAAGGATGTTCATTATCACCACTCCTATTCAATATAGTGTTGGAAATATCAGCCTGTGTTTCTCTGGATCAGCCTGTCACTTACAAGGCAGGGGAGATTGGTACTTCTTGTTGGCCAGTTTATACAGCAGAAGTGGCTTGGGTCTGGCTGTCCCAACTGCCTGGTTGTTTGCCAGCTTGCACAGAAGAAGTCGCTTGGGTGGCAGATTAAGCATGGCGCTGGTTCCCAGGCAGGGCTTGCTTCCTGGTGTAGTCTTTTCTCCTTCCACAGTCCACGAATGGCACTGACTCGTGGAGAAAGGCTTGGGTCTGGTTGTCTCCTCTCTGGCAGCTGCCTGCACATGCCACTGGTTCCCAGGTGGGGCTTGCTTCCTGGTGTGGCCTTGTTTTCTTCCCCCACAGTCTGCGAATGGCATTGTCTCATGGGGAAAGGCTTGGGTCTGGTTGTCCCTACTCTGATGGTGGCCCACACATGTTGCTGGTTCCCAGGCCTAAAACTCTAATCATTTTTCTGACTGAAAGAGAACACAAATATGAAAGGGAAGACAGACAATTTAACTGGGTCGTTAGAATTGTTTATTCTTCTAGTTTTAATAAAATCTTAACTATAACTCAGTTATGTTTCTCCAATTCTGAAAACCTGAACCTGGAAATGTAGAAAGTATTTAAGTATTCTGCAACCATCAAATGCAAAGTAGATCCCTAGTCAATCAGTCAGTTGCATTTACCACATGCTGACCTTGGCATTCAGCCAGCTAATGTCTGCATATATTTGTCAGAAAATCATGTAACGCCTGATGATTCCCCTAGAAGATCTAATTACACATTTAATAAAAAAAAAAAAATCAGTTGAACACCAGGAAACTCCAGACTCCAGACTTCTTGGAATAGAAAATGGATAACAAAAAGACAAGAAGGAAGAAAACATGAAAAGAAGTGGACACACTTTCTTACTTCTCAGAAAGACATAATCCCAGTGAATCTTTTGAGAAGTCTGCTTTTCAATCTTTCTGAACCAAAAATTGAAAATTAACACTGTACCCAAAATTAAATGACAAAATGACAAAGTAAATTTTAACAATTTAATTCATAGTGAAGCATACAATTTACCCCTCCTGTTTTTCACATTTCATTCAATATTTATAACCAGTGATGGGATCAGTAGTTTTTTTGTTTGTTTTTTTTGTTTGTTTATTTGTTGTTAATAAAGAATTAAGTCAAAGCCAAGGGGAGAGCTAACAAAGTCTATTTAAAATTTAGGTCACAGAAGAGAATATTTTTATCATTAATGAGCTGAGGTCCTTAAATGTCATCTCTTTATAGTTGATGCTGGAACAGAAATTGAAATTTTTGCTTATCAAAAAGGAGTTATACAAGAAATCTATTTATCCTTTAACACATTTACTTGATGTGCTTAGACAATATGGTTTCTATTCTTAATAGGTTTGAATTTTTGTTTCATTTATTCTCAAAAAACAAACTTTTGTAACTTCCAAGTTCTTTGGAGCCACTTTATAATTCTTTTTAATCATTTTTTTATTGGACAATATGTTTCACACATGTCAGAAAACATAGGTTTTAAATGAAGCACAGGTCAATTCACAACAGTACATGGCAATTACCATCACAATCTTCACCTCACCTTATCAGAATCGGTATGCTTCCTTAATTCTCACTTTTGGTTTGTTCATTTCCCTGGCATATATTTCTCCTGCTAATCTCTAAATGCAAGTAATTACCCAACATTACAGCATTTTCTTTTATCTGTCTACTGTTTTGCAAGAAGAATCTCTTCTGGTTTTAGTGTCACCATATCTACAAGAGTAAACTACAAATTTCTGTTCCAAGCTCCAGCTTTCCAAAGCATTTCCAGGTATAGTATGTTGTCGTTTCCAACTCTCAATTTCCAGCATTAATTCTTTATCTTCCTTCAAAAACCTAATCAATTCCAATCATCTATTCTGTTGTCCATTTCTAATAAGGTGATTTTTCAGACATTAAGACACTCAGAATGTCTTTTATATGTAACTTCCAAACCACACTAGCTTGTGAGGCTTTCTCTCTTTTCTTTTTCTTTTTTTTTCTTTTACATGCTTGAGAGAGCTATGGAAATATCTCCCTAATTTTACTCTCTTATTTATTTATTTATTTATTTATTTATACTGGGGATTGAACTCATGACCTAGCATTTGCCAGTCAGGTGTTTATACCACTAAGCTAAATCCCCGGGCCTATACTCTATTTTAACATCTTTATATTTCCTTTTACTTTACGCATTTTTACTAAATTATTCTTAAATCATAACAGTAATCAGGCAGTCTTACTGTGCATAAAACTTTACTTAACCAAAGTTCCTGGGTACTCTTGATTCCCACAAACCCATATGTCCAGGATTACCTACTTTACTTTTCAGTGCTTTGATTGACTTTTTATGTCTGAAACACTTATTAAGTCTTTGCCTCTGTTACATGCTTCCCAAATTTCAGTGAAGTTAAATCCTAATAAACCCATCATAGCTTGAATATATTGTAAGTTGAAAGTACATTTAATACACTTAATATACTGAACATAACTGAACTCAGCCTAACTTAAACATGTTCAGAACACTTACATTAGCCTACAGTTAGGAAATGTAACTTAACATAAAGCCTATTTGATAATATAATGCTGAAAGAAGAATTAAATTTGCTGTATACTCCACTAAAAGTAAAAAACAAAATGGTCATATAGGTATGTTTTCACACAATTGTAAAAATTTAAAAATCAGTAAGTCAAAGTTTCATAAATGGGGACCATCTGTATCCTCAGTTCCAGGTTGAACTCCCTCAAGAACCCCTATAAAAAAGAAATTACCTATACACAGTATCTAAGTAGCTCGTGTCATACTGAACATAGACATCATCTGTGAAAATCACTGTGCCAGGACATTCTAGAGCTTAGTGGGAAAAAGCAGCAAAGACATGGCTTTATGTCAAAATTCACATATTTAAGTGTAAAGAAAGTGCTACAACATAGCTATGGACCAAGTCATTGGAGTTCTAAAAGCAGTTGTATTTATACACTCAACTACACACACACACACACACATGCACACACATGCACACACACAAACATGCACATATTGCACACAATCCTTATCACCATCACCACCACATAACAGTCACTAATTTTTCACAATATTAAAGATCAAGTATAAATTACTAGTGCTATTGAGAAGAGTACCTCTTAGACCCTCGTTCCTCTTTCCTGGTTTATTTCTCCAGTTTTTCTTGCACTTGAGAATGTTTAATCCTGGAACATGCAGTAAGCCATTGTGGAAAAAACTTTGAATTAATATTCAGCTTTCATGTTTCACAGATTCCTCCAATCCCCAGGTGGAATAGGTTTGAAAGGGCTCTTTAAATAAATTTTTAAGGCTCAAGGAGAAGTAAATATTTGAAGCCCAATGGTGAGTCAAATAGTGAACAGTAGCACATTAAGGTTATATATAGATAAAAGCATGTAGAAAAGTCATAGTCTATCATCAATAACAAGCATCTAGAAAAGCCAATAGTCCTGATTTTACTGCTATTCTTGCCATATAATGTTATAGGCCCTCTAAATTTCACAGATTATTGATCTTAGCCTACCATTTTGTAAAAACTTGATTGAGGTTTGTGGGGTTAAATAAATTGTAAAAATCTTAACTAGTGAATTACTCGTGCCTTTAAAATCTTCAATCCTATTTTTCTCCCACTTAAGAAACGTATTACTACCTCATGTCCTAGAAGAGTGCTCTAAAAGAAGGCTACATTTTACAGAAAATATAGGAATTATTTATTGAACTGGTCTGGCAAGACAGGGAGACACTAGCATTTTGTTTTTGTGAACTTCAGTGACAAGAAATAGAACAGAGCAAGGAGATAAAGATCAGGAAAGAGATTGAAACAAACCATAATCTATGTGATTATTTCTCGAGTTCTCCTGAGTAGAATATTTATGCATGGGTACATTTTCCCAGTTTCATTCCTACCTTTTTCCCACATCAATTCTGAACATCCAAATATATTATTATTTTCTAAGTGAGTTTTTAAAATATAATTAACTACAAAGCTAAAGTACTAAAGTATATATAACAAGCCTTAAATTTACCACTGAAAGTACATATTGAAATATTTTAGATGATTTTAATTACCAGACTTTTGCCATAATCAGCTCCCACTGATATTTTACTTAGTATTCTGAGTGTGTCTACAAGACTTCAGACTACCAGAGTATAGTGTCCAAATCTCAGTTTTCCTTGAGCACAATGAAGCTTGTATGCAGCAAGAAATCATATAACCGCTGCCTGGAATGAGCCACTAACTGTCACTGCCTTTCCTTTGGGTCAGGTTACTTGGGCTATGAATTTTCATGTCCCAAATTTAAGCAAGAAATTTTATACCACAGAATTCCATGCCATCAGTCTAACTGAAAATGAATTATATCACATTCATTGAAGATTTCTCATTGTTTTCTCACTTCTACAATTTTTTAAAAATTTTGTCTTAGAGTCAATATTGTCCTTAATGGAGTCTCCAATGGTGTGTCACCTTTCTCATCCTTCTCTTGCTGAATTTCTTCATTGCCCATGTTTGTAATTTCCAGAGAATGTGAAATTTCCTTCCTATGCTGCTAAACATCAAATCAGTTGGGATTGTGTACAGCTAACTATCAAATGATTCAAGGATAGGCTTTATATGAATATAAACACATATACACAAAATGACACATTTACTCACACACAGTCAGGTTGTGATATAATTATCTTCCACAAAATGACATTAAGGGGAGTAAAAATTAAAAAATTACCGAAACTATTTGTTAGGTTTTTTCATTTCTACTACAACTGCACTTAAATTTATCCATGCCTTTATCTGCAGTTGAGTACTTTGCTCAAAGAAATGAGGTATCAGCTCCTATTTGATATATTCCTATGTCTTGGCTGAGAGCATTTCATCAGAGATGAACTGCATCTAATGTAATCATCAGAATTAAGTTGAGAACATCAACTTAAGAGAGTGCAGCTCCCTGCCAAGAAATGCTTCTGTACTGTGCTCTTATTCGCTTGCTATTCCAGAAAGTATGTAACTAGTACTAATAAGTCGCTGGCTGCAGTTCCAGAAAGAGCAGCAGGAATGAAAATGCTGACCTCAGTAAATTCATCCTCACTTTACAATCCATGAAATTCTCACTGATTGATCTACAAGGCAATGCATACATCCATTCCATTACCATTTCTTCCAAGTGCCTTTTAGGAACTTACAAAATCAATATAATTCTGTAAATAAAATGAATCTCCATCAGTATGACTATAAATATGATAACATAAAAGCTTGTCGTATTTTAATTGATAGTTATTTAAACCAAAAATATAGGAGGGGATAATTCTATTATGGTAATACAGTTTTGCTTCATGAAAATGCTGTAAATACTATAAAAATAATAAGTTGGGGTATTACATTAAAGTTTATTTAAAGCTTTTTTGATGTCATGTTTTACATTATAGATACATCAAAGTGTTTCTCTGATTTTGACTGATTTAATATGGTCTAATTGAAAATATATAAAGATATATAATAAATGGAAGAAAAAAATTTGTAGTGAAAAATAGTGTGAAAGATCATTCTTCCATTTGTTTATAAATCTGAAACTATTATATAAAAACAAAAAGATGATTCAAGATACAAATTATTCGATATGGGAGAAATAATCTGTTTTAATGATGAAAATAATCTGTAATGATGAATGCTGAGTAGTCATTTGATTAAAAATTTGTATTTCATAGAAAAAGCAAAAATGAACCTGACAATGTATATTTAAATTCTTAGCTATCTCTTTAAACAAAACTATTTTTTCTTAGAATTCTGAAATTCCTGGAAACTAATTGAGTTTCTAAGGCTTTATTTAGTAGGGAAATAGTCTTTCTGTGGATAAACACAAAAATACACACTGCATATGTAAGTGTTATATCAGTGCCTATAATAGATCTAGATGTTCACACACCTAGCTCATTAGGATGGCAAAGAAGTGGGTGGCAAGGCCACAACCTCCAGGTACACAAAAAAGTAGATAGATAAATAGATAGATAATCCTCATTTTAATTAAATATACTTACACTTTCCAGTCAAAGATAGTAGTCATTTTAGAAATAGATAACAATTTCATGTAAAAAGGTTATTAGTGGACACTTTTAGATTTGCAATTGGTTCTAGGATAAGAGAAAGATTAAGAGTAAAATTGGACCACAAAATAATGAATTTGGAGTTTAAGAGATATAAAGGAAGAGATCTCAGCAACTGGGATAAATCATTACAGAAAGGCCTCTGTTAGAACCTACTCTCAAGTAGGATGAATAGGAAATGTATTTCACATATGAAAGTGGAAGTATTTTGACTACATTGTAATTCTCAACCATCATCCTGACTGTTTAAAAATACTAATCATGGCAATTATTTTTAGTCAATTTCTTTGGAAGAGAAGCATAAGACAAAAGCAAGTTGGTATACAGTTTGAGAAATTAATGGAAAGAAAATACCAATGATGGTGATAATGGGGAAATAAAAGAATAGAATAGAACAGAACAAAATTCAGAATTCAGTAAGAGAATAAATTCAGAATAAAAGATACCTGGACAAGACAAGTTCCTTCACAATGCTCATAAATAAACAAAAAGATACTGGTTTCACATTCTACATAGTCATGAAGATTAGCCAAAATACCTGTCATTCACATTTATTACTATTAGATATAGCAAGCACAAGGCATTGCAAAATTATAAAACTAATAATTTAGTGTGATGTGAATATAAAATGAGGTGAAAATAATGTTTCCTTCCATTTCTTAGAGGTACAGAGGCATTTAAACTTCAAATTAGTCATATCTGATATTGTCACAATGGTATAGGCTATACTATAAGCCTCATTTAAAAAGTTACTAATACATTATATAAATGTTCAATGTAGTTGTATGTACATATGTGTATAGATAGGTTTTAACGTTTTGCTGCGGGTATCTTCTTCTCTATAAATTTATACTGTAAATTGTTCCCACTTTGCCTTCTGCCCCACTGTTCATGCACATGCATGCACACACACATCCATGCACACATGTACATGAGCTATTAATGAAAACTGCAACTTAAAAGAAGTATTTCATCTGAGAAAATGTCAAGTTCTCTTAAAACACTCAGGGATGGCTCAATTTAGAATGGTGATCATCATTCACCTAAGAGATCATGCCCCTCATTTCTAGGTTGTGTGGTACATGGAAGCATTTTGAAATGAATATAAACAGTGAAATTGGACACTATTCAACTTCTAAATTATAAGGCTCAATTATTTTGAGTAAAACATGGTGACTGCCCACAAAATCACAGACAATATTATCCATTAATCATAAAGGTGAACCCTAACTCCAAAGCAAAGTATTTTAATATTGTATATTTCATTATTCTTCTTCCATGATGGTGTAGAATCAAGAGCTGCCTGAATTCTTAAGTAAAGGTAATGTATAAGACAGATATGATTTAAGACATATTCATCAGATTTGGTACTATAGAAATTGTCAGTTATCCATTAATTTATTCAACAAATATGAATTGAGTTCCTGGCATGTTTTACATATTGTATTATAAAAAACAGAGACAAAATGAAACATATCTGATCCTGTGTTAGAAAGAGGTCGCTCCCTTTTGAGTATCATCATATCTTATAATACAAGTACATTGCATTTCTATGAGATCTCAATCTTCCAAAAAGTAAAACTGGGTACAGAAAAAAGGATTGGTGAGATAAAGAAAAGGAAGACATACAGAAAGAATTCACTAGGAACATGCCAGTCTATCAATCAGGTTGGAAAAAAATAACTGGGTGATGTTACTGCATCTCTGCCTTGCTTCCATAAAAGCAGTTGTCCATACTGTTCTATATTTTTGCACTTCATATAATATTTTATTTGGATGAAGTTTTATGGAAACCAAAAAGGACCAGAACTTGTAGTAGGGAACTACACTGAATTTGAAATAGCTATAACTGAGATGTGTGTAAAAATGACAGAAAAATTAAATCAACAGAACTGATAAAGGACAAATTGTAAACTTGGTTAAACAAGAACCTAAGCATAAAAGGTTGAAATAAAAAATTTTCCTCTTATATAAAGATAAAAGACTGTAGTAAAAACTGGCACCATCATGCCTCAATAGAAAAAAGGAGAACAAGAACCATCTGTTACCTTATACCAGGTACGGTTCCTCCCATAACCCAAGCATGACCTGGATAGCCCAAGAAAAAGCAAAATTCTTCTTACTCACAAAAATGGCAGTAAAACAAGGTCAAAGTTGGTCTACCAGAAAAACTTTCACATTTTCTCAACTTATTTTTATATCAGTTTTAATCTTGATATGGTATGTTTATATCTTAAGTAACACAATAAAAACTAACCTAAAAAGGAAGAAATCCATTCACACTTGGAAGTGAATGTCCATCTTGAAGTATTGGCCAACTTTCAAAAGTGAAGTTAAAACCTCCCTCCCCTCCACTCTCTTCCCCTCTGCTACTCCCTGCCTCACACCCCTCCCTTTCCTTCTCTCTCTCCCTCTGCCTGCCATGTGAGGACAAAGTAAAATGTGACCCCCGTAAGTCAAGAACAGCAGCCTCACCAGAAAACTAGCCGTCCTGCCACCCTGATCTCAGACTTCTGGTCCCCAGAACAGTGAGTTTATCAATCCTACCATTTAAGCCACACCGTCTATAATAGTTTCTATGGCAACATAACTTGATTCAGATTTGTTAATGCAATGAACAGGAATATAATGTGGCATGCCGCTAAATGCATTTCAATGTGTTTTAAATTTTTAAAATTCACTGCACATGTAAAATACTATAGGTACAAATCAAATTATTGTACCGTACCTCATAAATATGTCTAAGTATGTGTCAATTTAAGAAAATAAATAAATAAATAATCAGAAAAGATAAATAACAATTTGGGGTCCAAGCTATAGATTTTTATCTCAAATAATATAATAAGCATATATGAACTGGAGTTTTCAGATAATATCATACATCTATTTATGATCTGACTTTGTGTGTCCTTCAGCTAATTTGAAGAATGAATGTTTTTCAAAGAGATCAGTTAACACCTGCTACCGTGGCCAATGCATTATGGTGACTCAGGCTATGCACTACCAAGTGTTGAATGATGGATTTCATTGTCATTTTAAGGATGGACCACTGTTAGTTCCCAAGAATAAGCCCTGAAGGCTTTCTGAGTTTCCAAAACATTTTTTATAACACAACTCTACTACATCATATTTAAAACACAAAGCACCTCAAGTTGTTTCACTGTTTAAGAAAAATGCTCCCATCACACATAGAAGCAGAAAGAAAGAGAAAATCGAGTCAGTCCTACCAGTCATGAATGTGGATGACAAAAAACACTAGAAAAAAGTAATAAAAACTATTTGTTAAGCATTTTTTATGTCAAACACCTGGCAAAATTTTTATAAAAATTATTTCATTTAATCACTAAACCCTCTAAATGAGATAGTATTACCACTTTACAAAGGAGGAGACTGAAGTCTACAGGGCCTAAGTAAATTTTTGTGTATATATATATATATATATATATATATTCTCCATCATAGCTATGATCTCATAAAACACAAAACAAATCTGGGGCAAAATGTCGTTTGATACATAGAATGTCTTCTCTATTCTATTGCCTGGTTGCAGTGAAACTCGTCTTGTAAAAAGACACTTCTTGGATTTCCAAAAATTTTTTTTTAAATGTCTCTGTAGAAGAGGTATAGACTCTATTAACATTGCTATTGCAGTGAGGAGAGAGAGAGAGAGAGAGAGAGAGAGAGAGAGAGAGAGAGAGAGGAGGTAGAACACCAGAGTTGCATTTTTGATCCTACATCATGTTCTCTCTCATATATATATATATATATATATATATATATATATATATATATATATTTTACTGCCAGGCATTCATCAGCCACATTCCAGGAACATCACACTATTTCTGTATTATCAGGAACTTATCTGAATGTGATTTTCCCAAAGATAAGTGGCCCATAGGGAGAGTCTAATAAATGTCCTCCTGTGGAAGATTTTTAATGGGTTTCTACTTTTGCCTAAACTGAAAGTAACACAATGCCAGATGATCTGTTAGGGATCCTTCTAAGTGTCAAACTCTATTACAGATACACTAATCTGAAGAACTGAAGAACTTTCACCATCTATGATTCAAATTCATAGAATTTCCTCTAGAGCTGCTGCCTCACATTTTCCTTATTAAATTGCTTGTTTCTGTCATTTCAACCAGCCTTAATCCCTTCTACTACAATGCATTTTAAACAGACCTTGCCAGAAAGGATAAGTCCTGAAAATTAATAAACCTAATCAGAGGTTGTCAGTTTGGAGTTGGGGAGACAGGGCAATAGACCAAAAGCAATTCCATAAAATAATAGTATACTATTAAGAAAATTATTCTTTGTCATATTTTAGTGGTAATATGAAATCTAATCTTATTAATAAGAAAGTATTTTTCATAATGCTTATGTGGTAGTAATGCTTCTATGATAAAATTTTATTAAATTACTTATTTTTTAAATTATAAACACTCTTTTACAGAAATTTTTGCTGAAAAATATACAGCAAGTGACAGTAAAGAAAATCCAATAAGAAACTAAAAAGACTTATTTATAGAGTATATTTGAACTATCTTAGTATATATAGCTCATCTGACTAAATTTGGCTCTATATGGAAGGAGTAAAAAGTATTAAACTATGATATGTATCTAATTTATTTAGATCAGAGTATGCTACCTTTGGATTTCAAGGTGCTTAAAGACCTCTACACCTTCATAAATCTACAATAAATCCCATAGTGGTAACATTACTAAGGAGGGAAATTGTAAAGTAATTTTATAAACAAAAGTTTTATAAAACTGCATGTGGAATATACATATAAGTAGTTCACAAGTACGTGATCTATGCAGATGAAATATCATTTAAAAACTTTATTATATGAATATTTGAACATATGCCAAAGCAGTCATAGTAGAATAATGTATGCTAATGAGTACAGTATAGCCTCCTGTCTTGGTTACTTTTCTTTCATTGTTTAGATAAAATGCCCTACACCCAACATTAAGGAAGGAAAGGTTTGATTAGTTCATAGTTTGTGGAGGCTTCAGTTTATAATTAGCTAGTTCCAAGGCAGGGTGACAGGTTCAGGAGCAAAACTTCAAGGTGGCAGAAGACAGCAAAAGCAAGAAGAACAAAAGGGGAGGAGCAAGCCTCTTTTCCTTCCTTATACTGTAAGCAAATTACTCCCAGGGTGGGGTGTAGCTCTCAGGGTCAGGATGTTTACAAGGTGAGGATCCTGGCCTCCTGCTGAGTCACTTAGTTAAGCTTCTAAACCTTTCAAGTTAACTCAATGTATCAACTATTATATCACCCTATACTCATTACCCATCTTCAAAAATTACCAACTAGTGGGCAGGGGATTTAGCTCAGCAGGCATAGGTGCCTGCCTGGCAAGCGTGAGGTTGTGAGTTCGATCCCCAGTACCAAAAAAGAAAAAAAAATTACCAACTTATTTTTACCTTTCTATAATACGCTCATGCATTTTATATATATATACTATCCATACCTACTAATAGGTATGGATAGCATGATAGCTCTGGAAATATATATATACATATATTATATATATAATATATATTATTTTGAAGTCCCAGATTACATATATCATGGGCTTTGTTGAAAACATGTCAGAATGTCGTCATACTTTGCTGCCTGTATTTCCTACAGGTTGTAGATAAGATCTAGAAGCTTGATCAAATCAAATTTCTTGATCACACTCAAGTTCAGTTTTTGATTTTGTATGTGACATATTTTTCCTTAGTGTGCGATATTTGGTTATTCTCCTTTTATATATACTAGTAGTATTTAATGATTTGTTTCTAGATAGATTAATTCATTATGTTGATTATAAAATAATAATATCATTTCCTCTGTCATCATTTCTTGTACTGGACAGATATAATTATAAAAATAAAAATTTCCTCTCATCAAATATTTAATGGTACCAAAAGAGTTGTTTTAAAGGATAAGATGAATGTTTACTTCTTCACTGTTATTTAACAAGCTTTTAAATAAATTCATTCTTTATCATCCTCAAAATATGGTTGCAGTAAGTATAATTTAGGGATCCTCTCTCCCATATAAAAGCTCTTTCCTCTGCATATGATTAAAACTTGTGAATGTGATGAACATTATAAACTTGATAACAATGAAGATTAGCCTGACTATTCTGACTTACTCAAGTAAGATTTAAGATTTAAAAGAATAACTGGGCTAGGCCCGTAAAAGACATTATCCTGCTTAGTTTTATATTATATATAGGGGTATAAGTAACAATCTAGTAGTAAAATAATTCTGGATTTTATATTTACTTACACATTTACCATTATGATTACTCTGGTTTTTTTTCTAATGCCTTTGAATTCTTACGTCATATTCTTCAGTTTCAGCTGGAAGCATTCTCTTTAATACTTCTTGTGGCATTGTTCATATGCTAAGAATGATTTTCCATACTGTTTATTAGAAGAAATTTCTCAATTTGTTTTCCTGTTTTTGAGGAATAAAATGAATACAATATTATTGGTAAATTTTAGAGGAATCTGTAGATTTTTCTTTCAGTTTACATATTTAACGTCACTGCCTCTAGTCTCTTATTTCTAATGCAACATCATCTATCAATTTTATTCAAGATTTTTTATATGTGAAGAATGCTTTCACCATTTTCTTTAAGCGTTCTACTCGGAGTTTTATTAAGACTCTTGAATGTGTAGATCCATGCCTTTCACATTATTCGAGGAATTTCCAGCCTCTATTTCCCAATTATCTTTCTGTCACATTTTATCCTCTACTTAGAAATTCCCACCAAGTATATGCTGGTCTGCTTAACGTGTATCATGGGTCTCTTAGGCTCTATTCACTTTTATTTATTTATTTTTTCTTATTGCTGCTTAGGCTGGACAATTTCAATTGCCTCATCTTCAACTTTATTTATTTTTAACTGTCTGCTTAAAACTGTTGTTGAAAATTTCTACTGAATTTTTCATTAAAGTTATTGTAATTTCAGCTTCAGAGTATGCTTGATTCCTCCTTTTGTAACATATATCATTATTTTATTATCTATAAAATGAGGCATTATTATACTGTTTTTCTTTAGTTCATTACCTCTGATGTCCTTTAACTTGAATATGCTTACAAAAGTTGTTTTAAGGTTATCTAGTGAACTCACTAGATCTTCCTCAAAAACAGTTTCTATTATCTTCTTAGTTATCGTCTTAATTTTGTGTTGTTACTGGACATTTCAAGTATTATGTGGAATTTTGGCAATCTCCTCCAGGACTTATTGTTGTTACTTAACGTGTGTTGCAGTTTATTTGGGGATTTTTCTAAACTATTTTTATCAAATCTGTATTCTTTGACACATAAGGTTAATAAACATTGTGTTTCATTAGATTATGGATCAGCTGTTTATTTAACAGCAATTTCCTTAAACTCCTGGAGTTAAAACAAAAAAAGTCGCCCACAGTCTGCAGATTGGGTAGATCGGCTCTTTGTTGATGTACCACTTTAAGTCTTAGCCAATGACATTTTCTTACCATCCAGTTTCTCCTTATACAGAATCTGTCATCCTGTAAATGTAAAAAACTGATGAGCATCTCAGTTCTTCTCTGCACACAAATCCAGTGCAGACCTTTTAGGTTCTGCACAAGCTTTTTAAAGCCCTATCGCCCCATATATCTTTTTCTCTGACCCCCTCCAATTCCATTGTTTGGATGTGTGTGTCATGATTACACTATCTATTGTCCCTCGTCTCCAATATATGCAGCAAATTATTTGCTTTTCCACCAGGTAAACCACTCCCCAGCCCTAACAAAGGTCCAAGGCAAGCACAACAGCAACAAGTCCACAAACCCTTATCTTAGAGAGCTACCAAATAAGTCAAGACTCACATGCACAAATCTGTAAAAACATAGTTCCTATCAACCCTCTGGTAGCAACAAGACTCCCAGGTGTGCATAGTGTCCTTTTCACTGCTGCTGCCAAACTGAGAATGGAGTAGGGCAGATGGACAAGTTGAAATACTACATGACACTCTCTAACTAAAATGTAGTAATTTATTTCCTCATTAAACATACTTATAGCTTTTGTTTTATTAGATTCAAATGTTTTAAAAAATTTCATTGCACCACTCTTTTAAAGAGAAAAAGAATATAAACAGTAAAAACTGAACCTCAAAGTAGGTTTTAGCCAATGTAATCGTAGCTTTAATGGAGGGATAGCATTTTGGTGTTCTCTAGTTGTGCATTTTTGGTAACTCTGTTCTCTCTTTAAGGAAAGTAACCTGTCAGGTTGTGAGGGGATGCATCTAAGGACCATTTATCAAAGACCTGAGGATAGTCTTCAGTAGCTAAAAGCTGTAATCCAGTAGCAGTTAGCTAGACTATCCAGATTCAATATTCAGTCAAAGGTTTCAAACTGCCAAAAATCACATTCACTTAAAAGAGAATGTCAAGCCCCAGAGAAGAGTCAGCCCTAGATAACACAGAAGAGACACACCTTGCCTAATATTTCAGTTGCAGCTTTATGAGACCCTCAGCCCATGAGCAAGCTAAGCTTTGCTCAAATCCTCCCTCTTATGTGAGCTACTAAATTATGCTATTTGAAGCCACAGATTTTAACTAGTTACATAGCCATAAAAATTAATTCAGTTTGTTTAAATTTGTAGTATCAATTGCTAGATTTAAATATTTTATATATTTAATACATTTAAATTATTTTCCTCATTGATATTTAAATTTGTGCTCAACTTTACTATGTTCAAATTGGTTCCTGAATTTTAGTGGCACATTCTAAAAATTTGTAATAAATTCCTTGATTTCTGATATGATCATGATTCTAGGCATATCTTGCTTGTTTTTCACTTTCTTGAAAATGTCCTTGTGGAGATAAAAATTTCTAATTTTACAAAATCAAACTTATTCTTTGGGTATGTGTGACATCTACAAGGCCATTCCCCAAGCCAAGTTCACAAAGATGTATTCCTATATTTTGTTCTAATACTTTGATAATTTTTATTCTTACAAATAGGTTGATATCCCCGAGAAAAGTCAACCTATAAAAATTAAAGTTTGATTTTGGCTCAGTTTTGTAGGTTTCAGTCTGTGACTGATTAACACTGTTGTTTTGGGCCTATAGTAACACATCATGACAGCAGTACTTGGTGAAGCAAAACCACGAACCACAAGACCATGAAGTGTAAAAGAGTAAACCATAGGGTTCCACTATCCTCTTTTTCTTACTTTTCTTGTTGCTGAGATAAAATATCTGACACCCAAAGTTAAACGAGAAAAGATTTATTCAGCTCACAGTTTACAGAGGTTTCTGTTTATAGTTGACTGGTTCCAAGGCAGGGCAGCATAGCAGAGGAGCTCAAAGAGGAGAAACAATTCATGGCAAGCAGAAGGCCGCAAAGCAACAAGCAACCAATACCTCCCTTTCTCTCCTTTTTATTTATCCAGCCTATCCATCCTTAGGGCAAAGAGCACCCACACCCAGAGTAATGTTCCCTTAATCCTGCCCACGGCTACACCAAACCAATCAGTGGACTAATTTAGTAATCATACACCCTAGATACAGCCACTTCCAAAAATCCCCACCTCTGCCTTCATGAAGCTTTGAGAGGACATATGTAACTGTTGTGTCACCTTGAGTAAGAAATGTCCAACTGGTTGGCTTAGCATAGTTCTGGGTGTGAATGAATTTACTGAAGGTGAAAGATGACCCTGGGTATGAGTGGCACTAACCAATAGGCTTAGAGCCTGAATGGAATAACAAAGGGAAAGAAGAATGAAGGCACACTGCTGCTTCTTCAGAGGAGCTCCAGTCTTCGCCTTTGAATGTCTATCTCCTGACTTCCAGCAGAGAGTTCATCCTTCCCTGGAGACCCTTGGCTTACTGACAAGGACCCGCACAGGACACTAGAGTGAGCTCTAGGCCTCTGATCAATTGTAATATATACAATGTATTGCATGATATCATTGAATCTGTTTCTATAGGAGAACTGACAAGTGTTTCACCTTTGTGAATCAACTAATGCTTTTAATTAGATTTGAGAAGTAGTGGGAAAATATTTGTTAATCTTTTAAATGCTTTTTTCTCTCTTATCTCACCATTTTATCTTAGAATATCCAGTTACTGATTTAACAACAGATTCTCTGATTCTTTTTTTCTACCTGCAGAAAACTGCTGTTGAGTACCTCTAGTGGATTTTTAAATTTCATTTTTGAATCTTTTAACTCCAAACTTTTTTATTCTTTCCATTTCTTTTTTCATATTCTTTGATGACATATTTTCCTTCTATTTTCTTTTTACTTTTTAGAAATAACTTCTAGTTCCTTGAATATATTTATTATAGCTGACAACATTCATATAATATGTACAATTTGAGTATTCTTAAATACAGGTTCTTTTTTACCAATAAAAAATCAATCTATTGACTAATAATAAAATATCATATTGCTGAAAATCTATTGAAAGGATTAATAATCTTGCAATTATTGGGCTGGGGATTTAGCTCAGTGGTATAAGCACCTGTCTGGCAAGCACGAGGTTGTGAGCTCGATCCCCAGAACCAAAAAAAAAAAATCTTGCAATCATTTTGTCACTGGCCTGCCTATCCTATTGCCATGAAGAATAGTTTGTGATACAGTCATATTTTAGACATAAAATTCTTTAGCATATTCAATAGAGATCACAGAGATTGTTAGAGGTGTTGGGGATGTGTGCACATGGCTCATTGTCTTTCTGAATTCTTTTTTTAAAAAAAGAAAAAATAAAAATAAAGAAGAAAAATAATCAAAAAACAACAGCAAAGGCAAAATGATAACAACAAAAAACCCTAATGATATATGATTTCTAAACAAGATAGGAATTTAACAATGGTTGTTATATTGCAGATGTTATCCTCAAAATAATTTCTCAGGCTACCAGATACAAGCGTGAAAGATTAATCAAACAATATAATTTCCCTTTGAGCAGTTAGACATAGCTTCTATTAAGAGATACTTTTTCTCTATGAATGAGCCATTCGTCTGAGTTCTTTGCATATCTAATGCATTTATCTTCAAGTCTGGAGATTTTAAAAATACAGTTTGGTAAATCTTTAAGAAATTTTCTTTCCCAGAATTTGTTACTGTTGTTATTCATTGTTGTTGTCACTGCTGTTAATTTGTTGTAGTGAGTGGTATTGATTGTTTACAGCTATTCTTTTTTGTTATCAAGGATCTGTGTCATCTCTGCCCATTTACCTTCATTGTCAGGTAATGATTTGACAAACAATTCTGTAAATGTCTTGAAACTAGTAAGACTTCTGCCCTTTTTCAAGGATTGCTTTCTGTGTTATTTCAGTATATGTTACTTAGTGTCCATACTGTAACATATACCTCAAAATTAATGGTTTAAAATTACACCAATTTCTTATTTCGTACTTCTTCATCAGAAATCTTACCGTCTCACAAGGCTAAAATTAAGGTGTCAGCAACTCTGCTCTCCTTTACAGAAATTATGGGGGATAACATATTTTCTTGCTTTTTCCAGCAAATGACTGCCTGAAATCCTTGTCAGTGTTTTCTTTTGTCCATCCTCAAAGGCACTACTGAGAAGTAAAATACTTCTCAAATTGCATTGGTCCAACTCCCTTTTCTACCATGTACGACAGTTTTAAGGATTGGTGTGGCTTAACTGAGCATACCTTGACAATTCAAGAAAAATTCCTCATCTCAATGTCCTTAAGTTAGTTGTATCTATAATTCTCTTTTGCCAAGTAGGTCAACACAGTTACAGGTTCCATCTACTAGGCTGAACATGGAACTAAAACCCACTACATAAGAATAAGCGGAAATGGCACTTGGTCTCCTTAATAGGGAGCATTGCTTGGCTACAGGTCCTTATCTATTACAGCACAGTGGGAAGAGAAACCTGTATATTGGCTTAATTAAACTTGATTTCAAAAATGCAAAGCACTGTATTAGGCCTTATACTACAGCACTCAGTGAGGTGTCTACTGGAGGGAAATGAAAACCTCCAAAAATTCCTAAAAGATATATTTAATTTGTTCTCTTACATAAGTCTATGCTTCTGGTCATATATGCAATCTTACATGCAAAATGTGTGGGCTACTTATAGTCTTCCCCAGTCTTAGATATCAAGCCCTGAGTCTTCAACCTCTAAAGCCAGTTTTGCCTATCTCAATAATACAACAAAGAAACCAAAATAAACATCCAAATGGAACTGTGTAAACTTGTACATACATTAATTGATGATAAAATGAGTATGTAGCTATGAGACTATGTAACTTTGTGTTAAACAGTAAATATAAAGTGATTAATGTGACCACTTTAAATAGACAGACACCTTAAACTTGGGAAATGAATAAGACTCTAATGGAAGTATCACTGTTAGAGATGACAGGGAATATACATTTATGTGATAAATGCATTTTCCAAATACCCAGCCATTAACTATAGTAGTGTTTTATTTTTAATCTACATATATCATTTCTTTTATAAACCACCCACATTTCTGTTAATTTCACCATGTTCCTTCTTTGATGATGTTACTCCTGTATCCACACTGATATGATGGATCTTTTGGCATTGGAGGGGCCCATTAAGATACAAAAAATAGGGCAGACATGTGTTGGTGAGGTTATTTTCAGTTTTAGATTTGCTCGGTTTTGGCACAACCATTTAAATACCTCAGGTTCACTGAGGTTTTCTTCCAGAATATGATGCAACAACATGATAACTTTCTATTTAAACTGCTCAAATTAATTACCTTCCCTCAGTGGAAAACCCATATTTTACAAGAATTTAATGCAATATATGGACTGTATCCAGTGACTGTAAGAAAAGATATGATATTAAAAGACTAAAAATATATGTGCCTATTGGTATTTGAATTCATCCTATCTTACATACATTATTTGGAGTTTAACAAATCAATAGAAAAATGAAAAAAGAGTCATTTTAATTGAAACAAGTTTAAGCATTCTAAACTGCAGAGTTGTTTTATATATCATAAAGTTAAATTCTACATGAAAGGAGATTAAAACAAAGTAATCATTTTTAATAAATTTAAATTGTTATTTGCTCTTTAAAAACTTTAATTAGTGTGGATTTATACAACCTTCATGTATTATAGATGATAGATAGATAGATAGATAGATAGATAGATAGATGATACATTGATAAAACATTTACTAAATATCTAGAACAGATGATAAAAATCTTCCTTCATGGATCCAGGTGTGATCATGCACACTTGTAATTCCAGAACTCAGGAGGCTGAAACAGGAGGATTCATGTGAGTTTGAGGCCAGCCAGGGCTACACAGCGAGTTCAAGGCCAGTCTGAACTGCATAACAAAATCCTGTCTCAAAATACAAAAAAAAAAAAAAAAAAAAAAAAAAAAAAAAAAAAAAAAAAAAAAAAAATCTGCTTTCATGGAATTTACAGTTTGAGGAATGAGAGAAAAACAAACAATAAAAAGGAAAATATTAACTGATGACCAGTACTATCGAATTATTAAAATAAGACTGTTGAACCCCAAAAATCAAGAATTAAAGTATTAACAAGAAAAGGAAAAGAAAAAACTAAAATGTCTGTCTAAAAAGGAGTTGCTTTATTTAAGCTGGTACCCAATAACACAGAGTGCAGGTAGGATCTGCACTGCTGTGTAATCAGGTTAAGACTTAGAGGGACTTATAAAGGGAGAAACCACAAAGGGGTGGGGGAGCAAAGGGCAGATTGTTCCAAAAAACAAGCTTGTTTTTACAGGAAGATTGCTCATCAACACATCTTGTGGTGACGGGACATTTTGTTTGTATAGGATTAGGGTGTGACTCTCGCTGGTTAGGCCTGTTCTGGGAATAAAACTCTGGGGGGCTGTGCAGGGGGATTTACAGGAAACAAAAAGTTATTACAGGACAAAGGAATGTGGCACATACAGAACAGGATGGCAGTGCTTGAGTTAGGTTACAACAAAAAAGATGAAAGGAGGTGATCCCCACCTGGAAACTAGCACCGTATGTGGGCCGCTGCCAGAGTAGGGATGGCCACACCCAAGCCTCTCTTGGCAGGTCAGTCCCATTCATGGACTGGGGGTGGGGGTGGGGGTGGGGGGAAAACCAGGTCTCAGAAAGAGGTGGTCCCCCGCTGGAAACCATATCATTTTCATTGTTTTCTTGGGTTGGGTTGTATTTTCTTTTGTTTTGTTTATCTTAAATCTGATAGCATGAGCAGCTATTTAAAAGATATATTATTTTGGATGTATAGTAAATCCAAAATAAAGATATATTATTTTGGATTTACTATTAGCTTATTTTGCAGTCCTTTATTGCATTCATTGTTTTGTTTTTATTGTTTCTACTCTATGCTGTTCTGCTTGATTTTTTACTATGGTCAAATTATCTGCAGCTATTTTGAAGACAACGAAAGGCATTATGGTAACTATTGCTGATTTCATAAGGTTTTGAAGTCTTGTATCACTTATCCTAGTTTATTTTGTTTGGTTTTATTTTCCTTGGTTTCATCCTCTTTAAAATAAATAAATAAATAAATAAATAAATAAATAAATAAATAATAGTACTAAATAGTGTGCAACATTGCACCATTAGATTGAGCTGTCAAGAAGATCACTCTGAAAAGTGGCGTTTATCCTTAGCTTGAATATCAAAAAAAGATGTAACTATTAGGAAAAAGAACATTCCAACCTGATGACTCTAAGACAAAAATTCATCACAAGAAAACTTTCTAGGAGGTCGATTTGTAGCATGCGAGAGGAGTTATTTGGAGAAGTAACAAGAGGCTCCAAATTAGCTTCATAAATCAGTCTAAGGAATGGATTTATTCTAACTGTGATCAGTGGCAAGTAGAATTAAAAGTAAATCTGATACAATCACTATGCTTCTACAAGGAGAAAGGATCACAGAATTAGATAGGTCAAAGCAGTAACACCAGGAAAGAAGCTGCACTCAAAGAATTTGATGTTGGAGCTCCAGTGGTACAATCAATTAGCATGTGGTATTTATAAAAAGGATTTAATAATTGATTATGACTGAAACATATAAATATAAAATAACTTGAGTTTTAAGCTATGTAATATATGAAAGTGGAAAATATAGTTCTTTATTGAAATGAATGAGATAAATGATGGGCAGATTTCAGAAACAAAAAAGTAAGAATTAAAGACATGCTAAATTTTGAGATGTCTCTTTGATATAAGTAAAAATGTCAAAGAAACAGCTGATTCTATCAATCCAGAATTCTAAATAGATTAAGGAATAGAGTCATCTACATATACACATGGAAATGGGTAAGATCTCTGAGAGACAATGTGTAAGGAGAAGAAAAGAACCCTGGTCAAAGCCCTGAGAATTTTAAAAGTTCAAGTCTAAAAGAAAAAATCATCAAAAAATAACAAAGAAAGAAAAGCCAGTGAGTTGGAATTTAAAAGTCAGACAATTGGAGAAACATAAAAATGTGTCCAGTGTATTTTTTAAAAGTATTTCTACCTGTATCACTAAAAGCCATTGAAAGGAAATTGGCTGTTTGCCATGCCATCTTCCCTAAGGTTGAAAACAACGTGTTATTTGTACTTTGTTTTTCTTGGTGGTGATTATATTAGTGTGTGAGTATGTGGAAATGTGCACATAATCTGAATATAGGATTTTAGGTTTCCTACATAAAATGGATGAAGGCAGTCATAGTATCAGAATATTCACAGGAGTCTTTTCCTAATATTCATCAGACTAAAATAATTGGGGGGGATAAGTTTTATCATGTACAGGTACAAATTATCTTTGATGAATGTGATTGTTATATATATCTAAAATGTATCCATAAAATATAATTAAAAATAAAATAAGAATATAATTAGCCTTGGATAAGGTAAACAATATTTAAGTAGAGAGAAGTAGATAAATGATCCATGCATACATATATATATTTTAAAGATGAAAGAAGATAGGACTTACTTTATAGTTACAGTTTACAGACCTACAAGGGTCAAATTAGAAATGATAGAAATATGTAGGACAGAAAAAAATGACTGTAGAAAACAAATTAACCGAGGCAATATTGTAGTTTCTTCATTTTCTATCCCATACACACAGTGAATTTGTCTCTGCATGAGTCAGAAAATAACCTCATATCAGTCACAGACCTGCAATTTATACTTCTAATAATATTATGAGTACAATGTAAAACAATATTATCAAAGTTTATAATGATTTCTTCTCTGATTTGGTGATTTTAGAGCTATTCAATAACTACTGGAGATTATTTCCCATCTATTACTAAGGGGGAAAAAAAAGGACTTACCACCCATGTCCCAGGAATTTTGAGATTCTGAATATCACAGCCAAACAAAGCAGCTAATGCTCAAAATTTCTGATATGTTTGGCCTTTATCTATATAGCAATATTTATTTGACAAAGAAAATTCCTACCAACTCGGAATCAGAACACTTGGATCCTTTCTCCAGATTTACCAAAGGAAACTCTTAATTAAGAGCACCTACTAGGTGGCTCTTGATGCTCCCTCCAACATTGAAAGATAGTTTTACAAAGTACATATATTTCTGTTTATTTCCATCACTACTTCATGATCTCTTTCCTCCACTGCTATTATAAATTCCCTATCCTGATTGCTTAGCAGTTTTTCATAAGGCAGCTTCTCAATTTTAAAAAACTCTCTGTCATGTCCCAAAGCTTTGACCTATGTTCCTCTGGCTTGAGATTTTAAATCCTCCCCACTGCTCCTGGGATTATAGCTCTTAAACCAATATTATCCTGTCCTGTGGGGTAGGGTACATAACTGAATCATTTTATAAGCAACCTTTCTTATGACCACAACCACCTGTAGAAATGTAAATGATACATTACAACCAGTCTGTGAAGTTTGAACTGGAAGTAGGAAGTGGAATCAAGAATCAACCTCCATCTATTTAAATAACCTCATGAGGTACCTAAGGAGCAAGTTACCTCAACATTTCATGGCTTCATGAATACTGCTTTGCTGCTTCCAGAGCTCAGGAAACTCCAGAGGGGGAAGAAGCTGAGGAATGAAGAGAGACAGGAGTCAGTGTACAAAAGCCAGGCTCAGGCGGAGCCCTCTCCTGATGAGAGAAAGCAAACTAACCAGCACCCTCAGCACGTTTATTTATACAACCAGAATGCGAATAGGTTTATGGAAATTTAGGAGGAGGGTGGAATCTGGAAGAGGAAGAAAATCTAATCTATTAGCAGAACAGCAAGTCTTGGTGGAACTTCATGGGGACAGATATGGCTTCACAGGGACAACAGAAACTATCTGTGCTATCCCAAGTGAAGGTCAAGTCACTGTGCATTAGCTCCCTAAGCTGTGCACACTTCTCCGGGGGCCCTGCCTAACAGTGCCCTTTCTAGATATCCGAGATACAGATGGTTTCAACACTGCTTTTCAATCCAACTTTGGGATCTGGTACAAACAATAGATTAGAATTAATAATGGAGGAGAGAAGAATGGGAAGAATTTAAAAAGGAAAAAATGTTGAGGAAAAATGGGTACATTCCTTATTTTGAGAATGATGATACTTTCACTAGTGTATACTATGCAAAAACATCAAATTGTGTGCATTAAACATATGTGTTTTATCATATGCCAGGTGTACCTGAAGAAAGTGCTTTTAAAAATTTATGGAATTAAAATAAATAGAAGCATGTGTAATACAAAGGAAGAGAGGGGTAAGAGGGTTGAAAGTCAAATTGACTACTGGGAGCTGATCAAGCTAATTTACGTCTTCCATCTTGTTTGGAGCCCTGTGGGGTAGAAAAGCTGTGAAAGATGTTTGTAGAGGCATTCTGAAAAAAAAAAGTCTGTAGTAATCATGAGACCTTATTTTGCTAGACACTTACTACACAACTGTGTTTAAAGTGGAGTAACTGCCTTTCAAGGCAGTTAGAAGTGTTGCAACAGGAAACACATAATTAATGACAGAGAAATGGCAGAGATAATGCTAGGGGAATTCAAACTAAATTGTTTGTTGGTGGTTGGAATTAGAAGCTTTTTTCATTCCTTCCTAAGTTAATTATTTAGAAAAGAATTGACAATCCATACAGAATTAGTGTTAATTACATGAAACAGAATACCTATTAAAGTTACATTTCTTAAGATTTTAGAAACATTCCAGTATTGGCAATTGCTTTGCTCTTTTTACTGGAAGAGGGATTTATGCTTAGATAATAATGGTGGCCATGGCTAGTTCAGACAATATAAGAACTTTAGGACATTTAGAGCAAAATCTTTAGTCAAACTTCTGAAAATATTTGAGAATATTCATTAGGTACTTTAAAAGAGAGACTAGTGATTATCCACTACTTTGGGTTATTTGCACTCATTCACAAAGCAGCTTATTAAAAGTAAGATTCTTTTATCAATTTTGCATGTCCTAGAATATTCTCTAGTTTTGATGCAGAGTGTTATGCTCAATAAACATTTGCTGAGTGAATTGGGGTACAGTCCCTTTTATCCAAAGAAATTTATATAGTTTGTCAATTCATTAAAATTCAACTAAAATTTATTAAAATAAAATAATGTATTTCAAATATGGTATGAAAGCATATCAAAATATATTAACTTCCCAGTTCAACTCACTGTTCAGGAGTTTTCCTGCTTTCTTTTCTGTTTGAACCACCATTATAGACACAGTACAGACTTTCAGGCTTCAGTTTATTTACAATGGAATCAAAACTTGAATATTCTTGTGCATCAAGCTAAATGTAGAACTAGAGATATAATTATTTTGAAGATTCTTGCTTAACGCTAATTTGACTGCAATTTTTAAATAATTCATATTTATCAAGTTTTCCAAATTCAACTGTTTTATAATAAACCTTTCCATTTTAAAATTTCTATTCCATTGCTTTATGAGGTAATAAAGTCAAAATTATAATAGCTCATCTAGTTATTATATTTTCTCCCCCCACTGAAAAATAAGCTACATGAAGGTGCAAAACACATCAGCCTTTGTTGACAATCAATACTCAAGGAGAAGGAAGTAATTTTTTGTATATGAATGAGTAAAATACTGGCAGAAGCAAGAATAGAAACAGATAAAACTAGTGATGTTGTGTACGTTACTCCAGCAAGCAAAGAGGAAGAGACAGCCTCGGAGGTGTGAGCTTTCAGTTTGCCTCAGGCATCGCTCTATAGGTAACATAAGGGAAATGCAACTGTCACTTCAGCTAGCAGATGGTTGGAGTTTTCTAAAATCACAGCACTTCCCAATATTTATCTCATTAGAGCACTGTGGAAGATTATACTGTTTATCATGTTAGAATAAATGATCCAGCACAACAGTCCTGGGGGCTCCAGCTGTCCTATTCTCTGCCCAGTGATCCTAAGTACTGAGGGGATCAATAACCCATCAGTAAACACTTGCAACAGGCCAAGAAGCTTAGTTCAAAACTTATACTGTTATGACAGCTCATGAAGTGACCCTAATAGCATCACCTGCTACACTCCTACGTTCCTGTGGACAAAGAAGTACTGTGATAGCCTTAGAAGGGTCCTTTGCCTACTGGCAACTGATAGCTTGCTGGCTGATCCCATCACTAAAGCAATGGCAATGGCTCTTCTTACTGAGGATCTATCTACAAAAATGTGAGCCCAATGGAGAAACCTTCCCTGGCTTCCCTCAGTGCTGCTCCTTCTGTCAGCATCTTTACTTAGTCAATCCAACCTCTAATTTCCTAATATGCTAAGGAGGATGAATCTTTTCTATTATTCTTCAGGGATGTCCCGCAGCAGAACTACTTAAGTTCACAATGCTGCACCTCTGTAGTGAGAGGTATCTTCTGATTCACCCACATCCTGCTCCAAGAAAGTATCCTCTTTAGGTGGGTAATAGTACCCATCATCCACAGGTGGGTAATAGTAGCTGGATGATGCCTGAATCATCACTGGTTTTCAGGGCCTGATATTTAGTCATGGACTCTTCACTCCAACTTTTCCTTACTGAAGACTTGGCCTTGTTTAGGATGGATTCTTTAAATCTATCAGATTTCAGTCTCCTCTACAAAAAGGAAAAACACAAAAGACTGCAATCTTCAGTTAATCAGGAAATGAGATATTGTTTACCTGAGCCATAAGGCTGACAGTGCAAAGAGAGATAAATGGATAGATCATACAAATTAATGGAACACAGGGTCAATATGACTTGAGATTGGATGAAGGTAGAGATGTCGAAGCCAGGTTTTGACTTGAGAAACTATAGTGAATGCTGGCACCATTTAAAGAGATAAGTGGGAGAAAAAATAAACAGAATGAAAAGTAGATTTAAATGAAAGGTTGACTTTACTTAAATCTGAAATCTCCACATGAAGGTGTAATATATGCCTGATACTAGGAGTAAACTTTGCTTTAATAATGGTGCTGACATAAAATTGGTAACTGAAGCAATGACATTAGATCACTCAAAGAGGTCTTAATATTTTGTTTAAAAGTACTTTTCAGAGCCGGGCACAGTGGCTCACTCCTGTAATCCCAGCACTCGGGATACTGAGGCAGGAGGATCATTGTGAGTTCAAGACCAGCCTGCACTACAAAGTGAGCTCAACGCCAGCCTGAACTGCATAGAGAGACCCTGTCTCAAAAAAAAGACAAAAAAAAATTACTTTTCAGGTATGTCTAAATTATTGCACAATTTAAGGAATAAACAGAGACGAATGAGCAAAATAGTCTTAGAGGAAAGGTAAGAAAAAAACCAGAGGCATGTTAAAGAATCCAAGCTAAAAGAGCATGTTAAAGATAGTTGTCAGATCCATCCAGTGTCACTGAACATGCTCACTGACTTCAATCACTTAGTAGGTTACTGACTATCTTTCAAGAGGAGATAGAGCAGAGAAACAGGAATGGCACAGAATTTATTTCCCAAGTCTAGAACTAATGAGAGGATGAAGATGAAATGATCTACACAAGAGACTGGCAGAAGCAGCAATCTTCTGACAGTGCAATCAGCACCAACTTGGGCACAATAGTAAAAACATTGAAGAAACAAAAGATTCATCTTTACTATGAATCAAGGATAGTAGAGTACAGGGTAGGAATGCTTAGGCAGAGAGGGAGATCAATTTTCAGAAGAAGCAGGAGAACCTCAACATGGAAGAAGATGAATCAAAGATTAAAAATGTGAGCGATAGAAATAGAATGACATGTAAAATTAAATTTAATGATTTGATTATCTATAAGCTTTCTGAGTGTATAATTCATGTGAGATTTTAGGTGAGTTGGGATTTGGAAAGAGAAAGTCAGGGCAGAAGAATTCCCAGAAGTTGCAGAGTGTTTGCCATGGACTGATTGGAAGCTCTGCTAAGAGGGCATTAGATCTGGTGAGTAAACTATCGGCAGAATGATTTTACACATGTTTCACATTCACACTGGGTAAAAAAAAAAAATGCAGCAGCTGTTGCTGATTGAGATGTTGTATTCTGGAACAAGTAGGGCAGGATCCTGATTATTTGTAGAAGACTTCAAGAAGAGCCTTTGAATTCCAGACTTTTGGAACAAAGGTACTTTAGTAACATCAATTGATCTTTCCTAGGATCTTATAATTGTTTCCTAAATTCTCCATCTCACCCTAATCTCCTGTAATCCATTCTCTTCAATTCTTCTATTAATCTTTCTAAAATGTAAATATGATGGTATTCAGTTACCTGTTTTTTGAATAATAAACCACACTAAATGTATGTCCTAAAATTATGTTGCTCATGAATACAGAGGAGATAATTTGAGATAGGCTATATCTGATAGTTTTTCCACTGGTCTCATCTGGCTCCTTCATCTATTTTCTGCCTGCCAGACAATGATGGCTTTACTTAGAGTGTTGCAGTTAGGTGACCATCATCCGAAGCTGACTACTTTGTGTGGATCTTGTCTAGAATGATTGGCCCACCTGAAGCACCCTTTCTTCCAAGTCTACTTATTGTATTTCCATACTTTCAAGATTTGCTTTATTCTGTTTTGTTTCATTCCATGTAACATAAAAAATAGATCCCTAAAAAAATAATAAAAGAAAAAGGTTATATTTTCTTTCTTCATGAAACCTTAACTGATTCTGCAAACCAGGTATTTGTACCAACTCTCAAGGCTTCCATGGTCAATTCATTACACATACATCTGATAGCAATTATTTCACTCTATTATCATTATTATTAAAGTGCATACGTCTTCATCAATATATTGAAGACAAAATCTTTATCTTCACATGAAATTTATCTAGCATAGCATTTATACACATCACAGAAATACTTAATAAATATGTTCTCAGTAAAGGCAAATCTGATTGCATGGTTTTATGTCATGTCTGTCTCCATGATTCAGGACTGAAAAAGAGAGGTCTCTGTTGAGGGAATTTTTTCACCTAAAATGAGCATGAAGTTTGCTTGAATCCAGTTATCTTGCTAAGCAGGCCAGTCCTCTGGTTATGCACAGAGAATCAACAAAATACACAGCAGACTAGTCTAACATATATTGGCAACGACAACAAATTTTATTTACAGTCATGAATCTAAATGAATTTAGTTGCTTGGATCAATTTAGTTATAATATAAATAAGTAAATGGATCATTTGCCATTTGCCAGTAGACCAAAAGTGTATTGTGAACTATCACATATTTCATGAAAGCAAAGGTGGACCAAAAAAAAAAAAAAAAACCCATGACCACACAGTGATTAAAGGATGTAAGCCAGATTACATGGCTTAAGGAAATGGTAACCTTTCTTTCATTTCGTAAAGTTTGAGAAAATTAATGCACTAATTGGACTGAGGCCAGGTGGTATGAAATAATAAATTAGCTCTCTGCCAAAGGACCCCAGTCCTCTTCTTATCTAGCCCACAATCTCATCATTATCAGTTGGTGTGTAAATAACAAATAGCAATTCCTGAATGATAGGTATAATTTTTCATAGTTATAACATTAGCTAAGGCCATTATAATTTTTTCATTTAGAAATTAAAATTGCTTTTTAATATATATATATATATATATATATATATATATATATATATATATATTGGTAGCAGGGATCAAATTCATACCCTCATGCTTGCAAGCAGACACCTATGCTGCTGGGCTAAATTCCCAGCCCTACAAATTGCTTTATTTCTTTTTTCAGTTTTTATGTTTCATTTGTACTTAATCTCTTTAAGAAATGGTTCTGGAAAAACTAGCTATCCACAAGCCATTAATTTTTTTACAAATTAGACCAAATTTTTGTGAGCTCTTCTGCCTCTATCTTCAGGAGTTTTGATCTTACCCTGAAATGGGCCAGGACCTGACATATGGTAGTCTTTTCTACAAACTGAAGTATTTTATTAATTAGTAGACTCTCTGGGAACTCATTTATGCCCGTTTGCACAAATTCACTTACTTGGTGCATCTCTTGCTTGTGGAGTATGTTATGAGTGGAAGCATATTACTGTTCTGTAATTATAATTCTAGCACATTGTACTCAAATGTCCTCCTATATGGCAGCTTTTCCATCTTGAATGCAAGTGGGAAATAACCTTTCTTCAGTATATCTGGAAAACTGGATGAAAAAAAAAGAACTCCATCTATGAAGAAACTTTTGATCCATAGAAGAAAAACTCCTGTGAAAGAAGCTAGGCACAATATATTTTCCCCAATAAACAAAACATATAAAAACAAAAGGCCTCCATCACTGGAAGAGATAGAAAGTCTGAGCACATTGAGGTCTGTTATTTGGGTCTGTCCAAAGTACTATGACTCATGATTCTGACTTACAAAGTAGAAAATTTAAAACTTTTCCAATCTCAAGTGAATCAACAATGGAGTCTCTAAACTCCAATTACAAAACATGATCCGATAGGATAATCTATGTTATGCCTTTTACATCATGAAGACTCACATCTTCAGTGATGGTACCTGGTCAAGCTCATTGCTAGGTGTTAAATGGGATCCATGCGATGGTTGGCCTCCTCTCTCTCCAAATACCTTCCTCCTAACCATGGCTGGTAGGTTCCCAAAAACAGCATCCCAAGAGACAAATTCAGACACACACACACACACACACACACACACGGGGTGAGGAGAGACATGGCATGGCATGGCATAGAAAAAAAATCAGGTTTTAAAAAAACTATAGTCTTGTCCCTAAAGCTAGTCATGAAGGTGTCTTTGTTTTTCTAACTCTCTTCTCATAATTATGTTTTCATTATTATCTTAGGGTTTTCTTAGTGGGGCAACCAAATTGTAATTCAAAAAGAATCTGCCTACATAAAATTAAATTATTCCATTTGACGGGGCAGTACACTAGGAAGCAGTCAACTTTTCAGTGAGTTCTGCTCACTGTAAAACTTCCTTCTCTATGATGTTTCATATGAGAATTAGTCACTTTTACTGTTTAGATCAGTCACTGGAGCCAACACAATGATTCTCATTTTTGGCTGATAATTCAGAAATATGAGGAGCCCAAATGAATAAGGATAAATCTTGTCTTCTAATTCAACATGAAACTTTATGTATTATCTCATGGAAACATTCCTTCAAAGTAAAGAATAGCATTTCAGGGAATAGAAAATAAAATATTTCCAATATTTAGAGGTCACTGAGAACCTGTCATCTTAATTCCACCTACTTGTCCCTCAGTTTGGGGAGATAAATTTGTTGATGTTTGAAAGCATGGAATGTATCCTAGAAGAAAACTCACAACTGCAACTCTCACTAGACAATGATAACTATTTCACCACTTCATCAGTCTCAAAAACCAACAGCTAATAGATTATGGAATATTTGGGGAAAGCAGTGAATCTGAGAGGCACTGCCTAATAAAGAAAGGTCCCTTGTCAGAAGCAAAATTGTATAGAATTCCATAATGATGCAAAAGGAAATCAGAAAGTTCATGATTGGCAAGCAAATCCCTGTGCATAGTTACATAATTAACATAGAAAAAAAGTCTTAATATAACCAAGCTGTGAGTATACTTTTATGTGAGGATCATCTTTTTCACTTGCATATTGAAAATTTTTTCCACTAGACCTGATAAAATTTTATATGGAATTAAAATAATGACTTCTACACAACACATCTACACAAATTCACTATATTTATACTTCTTTTCAGTCTTCTGTTTTCTTTAATCTTACCATCAAACTATTACCCATGGCACAAAAAGCATTATAGCTATTGAATTCAGGCCATTTCTAAGTCCAGACCTTAGAGAATGGGGTGTAGTGCTCAGGGTTCTGCTCAGTGGGAAACTTTTCTTTCTTATTTTCATTCATGGGCAACCTGATGTCAGCTACCATGCTGCAGTGTTATCCTCCCGATCACTGCTCATAGGAAATTCTTCACAAGAGTAAAAGTGTAATTGATAGAAACCTCTGAACCCTATACACAGTACATGTCTTCAAGGCCTGATATGGCCTAATACTGTTAATACTAATGATAGTTTTCTATATTTGGGGGAAATTATCCTTTACTTTCTTTCATGCATGTATCTTTCCAAAGGGAAAGTACTAATGCATCTGACAGTCTCCGCTTTTGGGAAATGGAGAAAGTCCAGAAGACTACTATCTGCATACCAAGATGTACTGCTCCCACTTAGAGTGAATCTCTACAGTCTCCAAACTGCAGCTGCTGTAGAGCAATCATCTTATTAAGCTTCCAGAAATCCACTGTTATTCTCAAAGTCCATTTCAACCTTTATAAAAATAGATAACATGGCATGTTAAATGTTCTCATTATTCCTATTTCTCTGCACTGAGAGTGGTGATGGTATTTGTGTTTACTAACTGTAAATAAGGTATAGCTCAAAGGTTTTCACATTGTCTCCAATATCATAACATCTCTGGCTCTCTAGGAGAGGAAATAAAAGAGTAGATTCTCACTGTGGTCAAGTATATTCTTTCCTTGTACACTCGGGTGCAGAGATAATAGCCACAGGGTGGGGTCAGGCAGAAAAATCAACACTCCTTGGATGTTCCGACTCCCAGACATGTCCTGGGTCTCCAGAAACTAGAGTTAACACGCATTTAGTATTCTAACAACAACAACAAAATTGAAAAGTCTTGTATTGCCTTCTGTTCTGTGCCAACCAAAGACCTTTCAGCCACCTGATAACTGACTAAAAAACCTCAAAGAAGGTCAAGACCCCAACCAGTGTTTGTTATGATATCGAAGATTCCATCCTCAAAAGTATATTCTCTTTTTTTATTCATGGGCTCTGGGTATGTGAACTGACTTAAGCCTGGAAGTAGGTGTAGTAGATTCATGGCTTGAAAACTGAATCAAGTCACACTTCAATCCAGTTATACAAATTATATAAAAAATATTGTGGATTTTTCAGCTTTGTTAGTCCTAGGAATCCATGATTGACAAACAATGCCAAGTATCATAAGTAGACCAACCACTGTGGTCATTCAGAAACCCCTGCAGGTTATTTCATAACTGTCCCCTTCTGGGGCCCCAGAAATATGGATACTTGACAACTGCCACATGGGATCCTGTTATCTCCATTGGTGTCAGAGAACCTACTCCAATCACGTTTCCACTGTGCCTGGTTTAGAGAAAACAGTCACAGAAGTGAATCTAAAGAGTGCTGCTACTCACCCAAACCTTGATGAAAGAAATATATTCTAGTCCCTCTTAGGGAACACAATTTGGAGATGAATGGGCAGAGTACACATAATTAACCCCTTCAGTATCTTCATTTCAACCAGACATTGTATTTTGTTCCCTAGCAATTCTCACCTTAAAATCATCTAAATATTTTTAAACTATCAAAATATGGTTTCCCCCTTAAATGTTTCATGTGATCAGTTTGAGTTTCCACAGGACATTGCTATTTTTCAAATAGTCTGGGGAATCCTAATATATACCCAAAACTGAGAACCTTCCACCTTTATGTGTGTAGCCTGTAAGCACACTTGATAGTAAACTAACTTTTGAGAGCATAATTGCAAGTAAAATCATCTAAATGTGACTTCATTAAGCAGGCAGTGATATCTAGTGAAAGACACTAAGTGACATAATTGTGCAGAAAACTGAAGAACCTGGCTCGGGAAAAAATACAAATAATGAAGAGGTGTCAGCCAAAATGAGGGTAAAACCTTGTAACAAAACAAGTCTGGTGTGGGCACCACAGCCTGCTCTGCTCCAGTTGGTCTCGAGTGCTGGAGGCTACTGTCGTCCCACTCTGCCTGCTGCTCTTGCACACTGGCAGGCAGCCCTAACCACCAGTCTCCAGAACGTGTTCTCCATTGCCCTGGTTCTATCATCAGATCATGATTCCTCAAATAGAACAGCCACAACTCCTTAAACCTGTCTCCAGGTCTAATCTAGTTGCCAAGAGAAGAAGAAATATTTGCCCTTTTCAGCTTCTTTTTGAAAGATACTCTCAGTAGCTCGCCTGATTCAAAATAAATAAAATATAAAAAGAAAGTTCAACCACTAGGCAATCAAAACACAGTGTGCTCTCTATACCTACACCTCATATATCCTTGCATCAACAAAATATGGTTGGGAAATGTTTGAAAAAATTACCTCTGTGCTGAATTATTATATGCAGACTTTTCCTTATTTTTCCCCAAAGTGAAAGAGTATAACAATGACTTATATAGCATGTATATCATGCTATTTATTAAAATAACCTGGAGATAATTTAAACTATTTAAGAGTTTGTGTATAGGTTCTATGTAAACATTGTACCATTTTACATAAACCATGTGAATTTTGGGATCTGCCATCTTGGAACCAATCCTTCATGCATAGTGAGGCCTGAATGTGTTTCCCATCAAAATTATACTGAAACATCAATTATGTAACACTGAGAGTGGGAAAAAAAACTAAAAATAGGAAATCTTGAAATGTACTCAATTACAACATTGAGCCACTATAGTTAGAAATCTTTTTAAATTAAATTATACATTTCTATACTCACAGAAGATGCAAAGAAGAATTTAACTTTTGGTACTGAAATTATTAGGAACAGCAAGTGGTAACATGATATAAGGTAATCATTACTGAGCTTCTGAAAGCCTTCTGTGACTATATTTAAAATTCCAGAAGTTCAGCCGGGCATGGTGGCTCATGCCTGTAATCCCAGCACTCGGGAGGCTGAGGCAGGAGGATTGTTGCGAGTTCAAGACCAGCCTGGGCTACAAAGTGAGCTCAAGGCCAGCCTGAACTGCATAGCGAGACCCTGTCTCAAAAAGACAAAAAAAAAATTACAAAAGTTTTACTGATATATATTTTATGCTTTTTCATTTTAGTATCTCAATTCTCAATTGGACCCAAGAAGTTAAAGATCTTGTTCAGTCTGAGCCTGGGCTATTTTCTGCAATTCAACTATATAAACTCACTTCACTGCTATTTGGAATGTTCAGGGAACAAGCAGGTATGTTTACTTCTGTATTTTCCAGCTATCCTAGAGACATAAGATGTCCAAATTCACAAATAAATGGAGAAAATTTTCTTTTGTAGGACTCTGTGAGGGGCACTTTATAGACATTATCCTCATTGGACCTGCACAACAACCCTTTAGGAAAGAAAATTGAGATTCAGAGGTCCTGTGATTTATTAATTTATTTATCGTGTAATTTTTTGCTAGCCTTCACTTCCCTCCGTGAAAGAGACTTTCTGAAATTTCTAACACTAAGTCAGACAAAGCTTGGTGACTCCTACCTGAGTCCTCTAGGTCTTTCACTCAGAAAATTCGGCCTCCTCCATGAAATTTCCCTGAGACTGCCATGTTGAATCATCAGGTGTCAGTGTGTTGTTTCACAGACTAGACTCAGTGCAGCCTTCTAGCTACTCTTTCCTGGCACCAGACATAGGGAACAAGCCAACATGGCTGCCCACATAGTCCACCACCCAAGTGTCCTTAAGAAGCAGTCAGTGAGGTCCCCTAGCTATGTCTACTCAAATTCCTGACTCTCAAACTTCATGAGATAAAACTAAATAGTCAAGAAATTTTTATACAACAGTAGATAACCACAAGAGACATAAAATACATGGAATGATCTCTTTAGCTAACTTGCATTCAAACCAGGAGTTAAATTCAGACTCTTTCTGTGTCAAAGCCTATAATCTTATCTCATAGTACCTCCAGTGACAGGCTAAGATGTTCACACTTTAAATATGTTTGTATTTTAAGCTAGTCAAAATATCTATTGTTTTAACATCTGATTTTTTATAAATCTAACAATTTAAGAATATTTTGAACTTCTTTAATTATTTCTGTTGTTCTTACAATAATTTGTTAAATTCAATCTTATTATTTCTATATTGTAAGAGAGGAGACTACAAAAAAATGGAAACTACCTCAAGGATGGGTTATCTGCCTCTAAGATGGACCCTATTACCATTAAATTAAAATATTTTTCATCTATTCTATAGTAGTCCTTTATAATGAAATTTTTAAAGACAAAATAATCTATCTTCAGTTTGGATTCCAGTAGAGGGCTTAATGTTATTGCTATCTTCATGCCAAAAGAAAACTTTGGGATGAGAAAGCAGAAATTTATGCCAAGGAAATTAATGTTGCTACTTTAAGTTCCAATTTTTAAAGATTTATAGCATCCCATTTTTCTAAAGTTGTCTCTTCCTGTACTAAAGAATGCTATCTTCCTAATAAGTAAAGTAGTCCCTAAAATATTTCTAATAGTAAAATGCTCACTATTCTCAAATTCTCCTTTATAAAAATGGTCCTACTTGCCTAAAAACTGTATGATCACTAAGTTAGCTGGACAAGTATAAAGAATGTTTCTTTATAAATTTACATTATGTATCTTTTAATTTTTTGATAGTTTTAAAACAACCTTTTAAAGGTATTATTAATTGCTATAAACTTTAATTTTAAGGAGAAAAAATAAAACAAAATTTTAAAATAAGATAATTAGAGGGGAAAATGGTGAATATATTGCATACCATTATCTTTAAATTAGTTACTCAGAGTGCGAGATAGCTGCATTTAATTGTCTGAACAATATTAGTTAGCACAAACTTCCTTTCCAATGAACTAAGAGAAACTAGCATTATAACCATCTTAACTATCATATAAACGTTTGTGTGTGTGTGTGTGTGTGTGTGTGCGTGTGTGTAATTTCATCTCATACTAGGGAGACAATACAATGTTTGCACATGTGAATATGATTTATTTCACTCATGAGTATGGTCTCTGGTTGCATCCATTTCCCTATAAAAGCCTCGAGTTTATCCTTCTTTTTTAGCTAAATAGTACTCCATTGTATAAAAATATCACATTGTTTTTTCCTGGTCAAGAGCAGCCATTTAATAAATGTTTGCTAAGATAAAATTGTAATCAAATTGATTACAATTTTATCTTAGTAAATTAATGGCAAAACTCTACATAGTAAATTAATGGCAAAACTACATACATCTTTTTGGCATTCATTAGTCTATTATGACTATTCTACAACAATATTAATAAGTATCATGTACTGTATTTGTCTGTAATATTGTTAGTTCATTCTGAAGTCAATGATATTTGCTTTTGTGTATAAACTGTCATATCAAAAATATAGCTCAGACAAAAATTTTTATAAGACAAATTTTTTACCCCAGACATGATAGCTATACTTAAATTAAAGACAGAACAAGGGTCATGGATTTAACTTCTTCATATAAACAAGTATCTTTTAAGATTTGTCCAACCATACAGAAGGTTACCAAGTATCAAAAATTTATAAAATTTCACAGTGTTTAAGAGTCTCACTGTCATACAGTGATTTTGTATTCTCTCAACTGTTAGGTTTGATTCAATTGTAAAATAAAAATATGTAATGAATAAGATTAAACCAGTATATTAAACACTCTTATTACTGTTGATAGAAGAAATTCGGAATTGGCTTGTCTTCAATAAACTAGTTTAGAAATCCTTTTGGTAAATAATAATTCTTCATTCATATTTTCACTTCTCTGGTGGGTGGGTGAGCTCACACTTCTTCCACACACTGACGACACCCATGTCCACACAAAGCCAGTGAGCCACCTCTGACCACAAGTGACTGAGGTAGAATCCATAGCAGGCCACGTACCTTCCTTTATGACTGTCCGCTGTCTTTTGAGTGATGCTCCTGACATCAGTTGCATCTCCATGCCTGATAATGCTGGCCCAGGTCTTTGGCTCACTATTCCTTTCAAAATAATGAAAGACTTTTAATACTCGCACCCTTGCTCCACGGGAACGTTCCATGCCAGTAATCAGGTGAATCCTAGCACTTGAATTTGGTGTACAATTCAAGTTTTAGTGTAGGTAAACATCTGTCATTATTTTGCTAGATGCTAGGTATCTGTTATATTAGCTCAAAACACAATAGTATCTCCAAGAAAAAAATCTAATGACAACATTAAAAAAATACTCCTAGTGTCTCTTTCTACTTTCCACTGTAGTCTAACAAGCTGCAGGCAAAACTCAAGATGTTCTGATCTCAATGAATGTTTCAACTTGCCCCAGTTGTAAGCACTAACAGTGTAGAAATTTGACCTTGCAGAGCAGCAAGAGGCTTTCTGCTTCAAGGTGCAGCACATGCCGAAGAAAAACAAGAACTGGCAACAAAGAAAAAAAAAAAAAAAGAGTTCTCAAGAACGCTTCCCAAAAGCAGAAGAATAACAAAGTGGAGTCCTTTATGAAGCCATCAAGTTCTATCATAGGACTATGCAACTTGAGCCTAATATAGAGTTCAAGATTACTTATATCTGGCTTCAAGAAGCTGATGGTGTGCAATCAGCTACACTGAAGACAATGATGATGAATGATAGCAAGGTGGAAGATGTCTTGTCCTACTTCTAGCTGTAACTCACATTTTAGAAGTCTGTATTCAATGTGTCAGCCTAAGCTTGAGAGCAGTCAGACTCATATCAACACTGCTCATGGTGTATGTCTTCCAGTGGGTGGTGTCTAATGACTTGGACCTCAGATCACTGAAGCAGTATAACTTGCATGTTGAAGATCCTGTATCTGTACCAGAGATGCTGAAGTACGGTGTCTGGCCTGCTTGAAAGCATAGGGTAGAAGCTGGTAAACTTATTCCACACTCATCCTGGAGAGAGATGTTTTAGATGGGCCTTGTGTTCGTTTTCATGGAGTTTGTATCAATAAAACCAAATATATTCATGAAGGGGAACAGTCTTTTGATAGTTTCTATAGAACATGGCACCAAATGGAGTATTGCAGGTACATAAGATTCTGTCTCAATGGCTATGAGATGATGTTGATTACCCTGAAGGAGCCATCCATTGCTCCCTGCTAAAGAAGTAGCAATACCAGAACCCATGTAATTCTACTGGGTCACTATCACTTGTCACAAGATACACACAATCAGACCCAAGCATTTCTATAATAATGGGCTGTGGTTCCACACTAGGCTAAGTAGAGGCAGACAGCAGTAGGATGGTACTGTGACCACTGCAGATCTCCAAGCAACTCATATGCCCAGGTGCACGGTGTTTGGGCCTGTTCTCATCTTTTTTATTCTTTCTTCATTTGATGGGCATTTGGGTGTTTCTAAAATCTAACTATTACAAATTGTACTGTTATAATCATCTGTACACATATATCAATGTGTTATGTTGTTTTTAATTCTTCTGGAGAGATACCCAAAAGGGGAATAACTGAGTTACATGGAAACTCCAATCCTAGTTTTTATAGGAATGTCAACACTAATTTCCAGAGTGGTTCTACTAGCCTATGTACCCACTGACAGTGGAGAAGGGTTCCTTTTATGACACAAAAACTCCAGCATTTCTTATTTGTTGATTTCTTGATAATGGCCATTCTTTCTGGAGTGAAGTAGAATCTCAGTGTTGTTTCAATTTGCATCTCTTCAATGACCAGTGATGTTCAATACTTTTTCATATATTTATTTTCTGTTTGTATTTCTTCATCTAAGAAGTGTATATTCATCACATGCCCATTTTTTGATTGGGTCATTAAATTTGGGAGTTCTTATTTTTTTTAGTGTTTTGTATATTCTGAATAGTAATTCCTTGCCTGAGAAACAGCTGGAAAACACTTTTTCCCACATTGTAGGTTGTCTCTTTACTGAAAGTGGTTTCTCTTACTGTATAAAAGTTTTTAATGAGATGAGAATCCATTGGTTGATTTTTGGTGATAGTTACTATGCAATCAATGTTTAATTCATAAAGTCTTTGCCTACACCAGTGTCTTCAATAATCTTACCTACTCTATCTTCCAGAAGAATTAATGTTTATATTTTAATATTTAGGCATTTGATACAGTTCAAATTTAGTTTAGTGTATGGTAAAAGAAATGTGTCAAATTTTAATCTCTAACATGTGCAGAGCCAGTTTTTCCAGCACCATTTATTAAAGAGGTCATCTGTATTACAGTGAATGGGCTTGGCACTTTGATCAAAGATAAGGTTGCTTAGTATGTCTAGAATTGTTTCTGCATCTTCTAATCTGTTACACTGATCTTATGAAACATTTTGCTTGTTTGTTTAATTGTTTGTTTTTCCAGTATCACACTGCTTTTATCACAGTAGCTCTATAGTATGATTTTAATCATGCTATTACTTATCACAAGAGATTGTGAAGGACATTCTAGAAAGGGATTTTGATGGGGATTGTGATGTCCCTGTCTTGCCTTTTTTGCTCAGAATTACTTTTCCTATTCTAGGTCTCCTCTGGTTCCAGATTAATTTTAGGATAGTTTGCTCTAAGTCTGTAAGATATGTTATTGGGATTTTAATCAGAATTGCCTTAAAACTGTGTAACAGTTTTTGGAAGTACAGGCATTTTCACTATATTTGTTCTTTCTACTGAAGAGTAATGAATATCTTTGCATTTTCTAATATTCTCTCCAGTCTCCTTTTTCAGAGTACTGTAGTTTTCAATGTAGAGGTCTTTTATGACCTCATTAGATTGATTCCTAGGTATTTCACATTTTTTATGCTATTGTGAAATGTGTTGTTTCCCTGATTTCCATCTCAGTGAGCTTGTTATTTGTGTACAAGAAGGCTATAAATTTTTGAGTGTTGACTTTGTATCCAGCTATGCTATTAAATTTGCCTATTAAATCTACCAGCTTTTAGTGAAGTTTTGGGGGTTTTCTATATAGAGTATCATGTTATCTGCGAACAATGATAATTTAACTTCTTCCTTTCCTATCTTTGCTCTTTTTATTTCTTTCTCTTGGTGAAAGTTTCCAGGACTATGTTGAATGAGAGTGGAAACAGTGGACAACTTTGTGTTTTTCCTAATTTTACACAGAAAGCTTTCAGTTTTTGCTGTTTGTTTTTCACAGGTGGCTTTTATCAGATTGAAATAAAGACCATCTATTCTAATTTTCTCTATGGTTTTTATCATGAATGGGTGCTGCAATTTGTCAAAGACTTTTTCTGCATCTATTGAGATGACCACATGATTTTCTTCTTGGCTCTGTTAATATTGTATATTGCTTTTATTGATTTGTATGTGTTGGACCTATTTGTACATTCCTAGAATGAGCCACATTTGGTCATAGTATATAATCTTCTTGATGATTTGCTGCATTCTTCTTGTCAGTATCTTATTGAAAACTTTTGCATCTGTGATTATGATGTGTACTGACTTATCCTTGTCATGTTATTTTCCTATTGTTGCCCCCTCTTCTTTTTCCTTCCTTCTGTTTAATCGTTTGCCTTGCCTAGTGTGTTCATTCTGTTGGGGTTTATGGAGTTATATTCCTTGTTATCTCTTTCTAGAATGTCCTTAAAAACATTTTGGAATGCTAGAGGTTAAAATTCTCCCCAGAAGTTCTGTGTCATGGAAGTACCTTGTTTCTCCATCAATTTTGAAATATAATTTTGTGGGGTGCATCAATCTGGGTTGAAGGTTGTTTTCCTTTAGAATTTGAAATACTTCATTCCAAGCTCTCTTTGACTTGAGAGTTTGTGCTAAGAAGTAAGCTGTGATTCTGATGGGCTTTCCTTCTTTTCCCTAACAGCTTTTAAGAATCTATTCTACTGTTGAAGTTCTGAAATCTTAACTATGATGTATCTGACTGTAGCTTTTTGGGGTTGGTTTGTTTGTGTTTGTTTGGTTTGGTTTTGGTTTTGGTTTTGGTTTTTATTGTGGCTAATTGAGGTTCAATATGCCTCCCTTACTTGTATGTCAAATTCATTTTCTACACCAGGGAAGTTTTCTGCCATGACATCTGTGAACAATTTTTATACTATTTGTGGTATCTCCTGCTTATTCATTGACTCTCATCAAACTTATTATTCTTCTTTGTCTCATCGAGAAGCTGCTAAATTGATTTTTCATTATGACTTGCTATTTTTAAAAAATATTTCTTTTCATGATCACTAACTGAAATCCTATCTTGTATATCTCAGATCCTGTCCTCACATTGGCTTAATCTGCTGTGAATACATTTATTGGAATTGTTATTCTCCTGGATATCTGCTTGAATCTGCCTTATGGATTTCATTTCTTACCTATGCTGAGCATTGATGGCTTCTATGATTTTTTTAACCTTGCCTATTTTCTTCCATCACTGAGTATGGTCTTTATTTTGACCCTACCTCCACGGATTATCTTTCGTTTGATTTTTTCCATAGCCTCATTCAAGTGCTTTGTTGTTGCCACTTCACCGAGTCAGGTCCAGAGGCTTTCAGATTATCCAACCTCAAGGCCCCTCAAGTTTGCCTTAGGTGAACTGGATGTCTAGGGTTACATCTTGTTTAAGTGCCTTCTCATTTTCTTTTCTTTTTTTAGCTTAATTCCTGGTGTGATGCTTATAAATTGCCTATGGTGAATTACTTTATTACTAGTATGCAAGACTGTTAGGTAAAGACTAAATGAGGTATATTCCAGGTATAGCTGTTTTTTGTGTTTTGAGTCAGTTGAAAGGTCCTATCACTTCAATTTGTTGGAGATGAGAGATTTCTTCTGGATTGGCCCAACCCCTGATTCTCTGACACCATGCCACAGTATTTTCTGTGACCCTTAGTCAATCTCAATCACAAATACCAAGAACAGCTGTTTAGGACAATTATGTCACTTTTGGCTATAGTGGTACCAACACAATGAAACACAGCCTATAAAATTATAAACTGAGCTACCCATTAATTTGCCATGTTTAACCATATGAGCTATATTTGTGGTTATATATCAAAATCTAAAACAAATCCAGAAATTATATGCAGTATATAAGTCCTTAATATGTCAATTTGGCTTTCAGGCATTAAAATTTAAAATGGATTAAGGATAAAATACTGAAGTGGAAGAGGAACAGATTAGAAGACTGGGGGACAAAGGGCTATCACACTAACTTTGGGAAACTGGTACAGAGGCCTGGAGGGAAAGAGAGAAGAAGTGATATAAAGAGGAACAGAACAGAACTACAACCACAAAGAGACTAGAAATCATATTCAAACTTGTATAAAAACGAGACAAAGCAATCAAGGTGAAAAAAAGGAAAAAGAGCAAAAAAACTAAAACAAATGCACCCCAACACAGCACCAACAAAGAGAAACAGATGATGAAGGAAGCTACTTTCCACTGGTAGACAACCTGTGCAGATACAGTCCCAATCTGTGTCAGTCTATCCCAGCAAGCCAGCAATAGATTTTTGGTGGGCTAGTGAAAAATCTCAGCACTTCTGCACTTCTGCACTTTCTGACTGATAACATGTTCATTCAGCCCATTGTCTGAGCACCTTCCTTAGGTCTGAGACCAGTTGGGAGCTGCTAGTTGGAGCCAACAACAGTTCTGCATTCTGACCTCAGTCAGCTCATCTCCAAGATGGCTCCAGTCCAATTGCTTTCTCACATGAGGACTGAGCCCTCCATACTCACTACCAGTCAGTGCAGTCCTTCACATACATTGCTCCTCTCCACTGCTGCATCTGTCTTCAGAGGCCTCCTGGGTCTCCAGTTGTTACTGTATGTCCACAGGTTTATATCACTCATCTCATAGAGTGAGTCTCATCTCAGTGAGCAAATGCTCCCAGCCTCCCCCTTCTTCTTCATATAAATATCTCTCTTCACCCCCTCTATGGGCTTCAACTTGAAGTTCAGATTCTTCCTGGATCTAGGGAACCCACTTTCCTCCTTCTTATCTTCCTCATGTCACTATATCCAGTGTCTGGATGGTGACTGAGAGGCTCTTTCTCTGCTGATTACCACTCCACCATCTTGGTCTGCCTCCCCAAAAATTTTTTGAAAAAATAAAATCTAAGTAAACAAAGATAATGATAGACATTCACTTACATTTTTCAAATCTTGCCTCATAATATTGATGTAGCTAACAAATATGCTCAGCTTCCATGTAGAATTAAAATCTACCCCAAAATTATTGTCATTCAGTGTGCAATATGCTGTAATAACTTCATATAAGAAGATCTAGCATATATGAAGAGAAAGAGATATAAAACACAATCATAAAGTAGTAGAAAAATTATTGGACATTTCCTAGGTGATTTACAATGATAATAATCCAGAATTTATAATAATACTTTCCCTACAAGGATAAAGTCAGTTTTCTTGAAGTAAAGTTCTACTTTAGACATATAAAGTAGGAAAACAAGGCAAAATACAAAGTGCAAGTTACGAAGCAACGATCTATTTTGCAAGATGCTGAGTATTCACACACCTTTTTATCTGGACAAGAGTTGCTGAATTATATGTTAAGCAATATTAATTCTTGGGTCAGAATAATGAACAGTGATTCATCTTTAATTGGAGATTTTCATTTTCAACTTTCCTTCTTTTTTATACTTACTAAATTTTAGGCCACTTCATCTACCTCAGTTAAACATATACTTTTCAAAAACAATTTGGACCATTACCAGGCAAATGTAGATTTCATTATGGATACTAAATGTGGATTTCTGTCATTTTTCAGAGTGCCACAGTAATTTCAATAATGTTTTTACCCTGGACAAGAAACTTTTCTATATACTTATAAGTACAGACATCAGCAAAAATATTATGATAAATTGAAATAGAGTCTAGTATTAAAAATGTAGCAACTCACATCCCTTCTTACATTTGCTTTTCATTGCCATATATCTAATTATGTTATGATAATGCATTTTCAAATGTAAATTAGAGATCTTTTACTGACTGTCTCAAAAATATTCAAGTATCTGCTCTCTAATCACTAAAAGGAATTTCCTACACATTTAGTCCTGAACAATTCTTTAATGACTGAAAGATAGAAATAAATGAGGAGGGGGGTCCCATGGAAGGTAAAAATTAAGATACCATAAGAATTCTAATTTTAAAAAAACACTGTGTAAAATAAGAATAAAAATTGTACTGCTTTGGACTTGCAAAAAATAGAAAAGATAACATATTCATCTATAAGCCTATACTTTCAACTTAGCTGGATACACTAAGGTTTTCGAACACTCATCCACTTTCTGGAAGTTACAAAATGAACATTTCTCAAGGTTTTAACCAAAGGATGTTTTCAAATACACTTAAAGAGTATTTGTTCACAGTCAACAAGCATAAAAATTCTTAATAATATGTCAGTTGACTTCCCACCTTTCTCACTTGCTCTTTTATGTTTATCAAAATAATACATGCATAAAATTAATTTGTGTCCCATTCCCATTCACTCAACACCATTCTTCCAAAGATAAATTCAAACTATCACTTTTTGTCATTCTTCAGGTATACTTGAATCCGTCAATAATATTAAACCAATATTTATTTATCATCATTAGGCATTATATGTTGAATTCCTACTATACACACACATATATAACTTTTAGCTCTTTCATAAATCACATACTTTCATCTTCCATGTCTATCTCAGATGTTATTATATATCTACTTTTATTTCCTCTATTATATTCATGTTTCTTTAATATTTAATCCACAAACATATGTTGGCAATCTAAATTCATACTTATTAAAACATCATCATTCCTATTTTCTAACTTGTTTGCCTTCCATCTTCAACTTTGCCTATCTGAACCTTTATTTTTATGAAGTTATAAGGTAGATAATGTACCTTCTCATGAGATTTCTACATGTTGATTTATTATCTAGCTATGAATAAAACAGTATTTGAATTATTCATAATACATAAAAGTTATTTTTTTACTAAAGGTTTTACAGGGAATTCTTATTAATATTGTCCTCTCTTATGTAATTATGTACCTACTTCCTTATTCTAAAATCCTTGGTATTCTTTACTGTTGTTTTTAATTCTTTGCCACTGTTATGTCCTTCAATTTATCCCAATGTACTACTCCAACTCTGAAATGCACCTTTTAATTTGATATCTGCTAGAAGCCTCAATTTCCCTGCCCAAACAAGTGAAGGCTTGATGGTAGCTTTAGTGAAATCTGGAGTTGTCATATGGTTTATCAAAATTTGATCTAAATTAATTTCCTATATCTTATGTACATATGAATTTTATATGCCCTCACTTAATTCAGCATATATCCCATATGTATTTTAAAATGTATGGCCAGCTGTGGTGGCTCATACCTATAATACCATAACACTAGAGGCTGACACAAGATGATCACTGCAAAGTTCAAGGTCATCATGGGCTACATAGTGAATTCAAGGCCACCCTACTCTACAAAGAGAAAACCTAGATTGGGAACATCTTGGAGGCCTGCCTTGGGCATAGGCTGCCTGGGACCACAGCCGCGTCCCACTCTTCCATTGGGAACATCACAGAAGCTCGCCTCAGGCATAAACTGCTTGGGACTGCAGCCACCAGGCCTGCCCTTCCATGGGGAACAGTGTGAAAGTTCGCCTCGGGCATAGGCTGCCTGGGACCACTGCCACTGGACCTGCCCTTCCATCAGGAACATCCACCGGGAACATAAGAACCTTGGACTAGTGTATTGCCATGAAGGCTGGATGAGAGACTCAGGAAACCATCACCCAAACAGAAAACCTCAGCAGGCTCCAGTCAGTGTGGTAAGTTTGCCCCTAAAATAGAGGTTTGCAGTGGGTAAATAGGAGCCGAAGTGAAACTCTCTCCAATTGTAAGACCTTGGTGAATCTGGCAAGAGAGTGGGTAATTCCCCCCACACAAACAGAGAACATCAGAGGAGTACACCAATAAGGCCCCCCCAACTTAGAGAAAATTAAAAGAACTTATGAGATCCGCAGTGACACAATAGGGTATCAGCTGATACAAACACTATAGCCAGGGAGATCTGGTGACCTGCAGCAACCTGAAGATATAACAACAGCAGTAACTAAGAGTTGCCCTTTATCAATACTTCTAGGCTAGTAGCCCAGAAAGAATATAGCACTCACCCAACAGGCCCTGTAGGAGGAATTCAGGTGACGAGATCTCCTCTTCATTGTGGTACCCAGCAATTTGGCAAATATCAACCACACAGTAGGACCCTAAAACTCACACTACAGACTGTTGGGATAGGGAGACCAGATATTTACCCAAAAGGTGAAAATGACTAAACAAAAAAGCAAAATGAAATCTCAAGCATCTAGTCCACCAAGAGGAAGTATAGGCAACAATGAAGTAGAGGACTTTAAAAGTCATACACCAGAAATCTCTGAAAAGATAACAAATGATGTAAAGAAACAAATTCATGAGGCTAAAGAGGAACTCAAATTAGAAATAATGTCTTATGTAAAGACAGAAATAACAACCTTAGTAAATAAGTTGCTCAACATAGCTAGAGAAGAAATAGATAAAAAAAAAATGCAGGAGCATGGGAAATTGATTGAAGCTTTGAATGGGCAATACATAAAACAAGTAGAATCCATGAAACAAATTCAAAGAGATATCCTAGAAACAAAAACTTGTATTGAAAGCTGGAAAAACCATTTAAATGAAGCTGAGGATAGAATTTTGGACCTTGAGGACAGGATCATAGGCAGTGATCATGAAAGGGTAGAACTTATAAAAAGGCAGCATGAAATGACAATCCAGCAGCTTCAAGATGATACCAGGAGAAACAATGTAAGATTAATAGGCATCAGTGAGGAGGCAGGAGACAGTGCAAAGGACATAACTAAGCTGTTCACAGAAGTAGTGGCAGAAAATTTCCCAAATGGGGGAGGTCTGATATACAAATAAGTGAGGCATATAGAATGCCAAACAGTCATAACCAATATAAGTCTACACCCAGACATATAATAATTAAGATCTCAGATGTGAGGATAAAAACAGAATACTAAAAGCTGTTAGAGAAAAGACAACTCACCTATCAAGGAAAGCCTATTAGATTCATAGCAGACTTGTCAGCACAAACCTTTAGGTTAAGATAAGCTTGGAGTGAAATATTTCAAGCCCTAAAAGAAAACAACCTTCAACCCAGACTGATGTACCCAGCAAAAGATTCTTTCAAATTTAATGGAGAAACAAGGTACTGCCATGACAAAGAACAACTGAAGAAATTCACGTCCACCAAGCCAACCCTAGAAAGAGTATCAAAAAACATACTAGATAGAGATAAAAATGACCACATTCTCCAGAACAACAACAGAAAGAAATCACCAGCCGGGACAAGAAATTAAACTAGGGAGAAAAGCAAGAAACCAACAATAGGAACATAACATGGCAAAGTCAACCAGTACATATCAGTGATATCCATAAATGCAAATGGATTCAATTCACCTATCAAAAGAAAAAGGTTGACAGAATGATTCAAGAAACAGGATCCCACAATATGCTATATACAATAAACACATCTGACTCAAAAAGAAACTCATAGATTAAAAGTCAAAGGATGAAAAACAGTATTCCATGCAACAGGAACCTAGAAAAAAGCAGGGGTAGCTATTCTGTTTGCAGACAAAGTGAACTTCAAACCAAAAAGGATTAAAAGAGATAAAGAAGGCCACAACATACTTATTAGTGGAAAACTACAAGAGGAAGAACAATTATAAATATATATGCACCAAATACAGGAGAACCCAACTATATAAGACAAATGCTAATGGACATGAAAAATCAAATACACAAGAACACAATTGTAGTAGGAGAACTTAACACCCCACTGTCACAAAGAGATAGGCTAACTAGACAAAAAGTCAGCAAAGAAATAACAGAATTCAATCATACATGTGATCAAATGGACTTAGTAGATGTTTACAGAGTGTTCCACTCAACCACATCAGCATATACATTCTTCTCAGCTGCACATGGGTCATTCTCCAAAATAGACCATATATTAACCCATAAAGCATTCTTAACTAAATGCAAAGGGAGCAAAATTATCCCATGCATAATATCTGATCATAGCTCACTAAAATTGGAAATCAATGGCAAAAAAGCTTGCAAAATCTCCATAAATACATGGAAATTAAACAACAACCTTCTCAATAACCAGTGGATTATAGATGAAATTAAAGAGGAAATAAAACAATACCTTCAATACAATGAAAATTCAGATACAACATATTGTAACCTATGGGATGCAATGAAAGCAGTCCTAAGAGGGAAATATATAGCAATAAATAGTCACATCAAGAAAATGGGTGAACACAAATAAATAACCTAATGCTACATCTCAAGCTTTTAGAAAAGGAAGAGCAAGTCAAACCCAAAGCTCACAGAAGAAAGGAAATTGTAAAGATTAGAGCAGAAATGAACACAGTTGAAACTAAAAAAAAAATACAAAGAATTAATGAATCAAAAAGCTGGTTTTTAAGAGAATAAACAAAATTGATAAATCCCTAGCCAACCTTATCAAGAAAAAGAAAGAAAAAACTCAAATCCCCACAATAAGAAATGAAAAGGAAATTACTAAAGATCCCATGGAAATTCAAAAGATCATGAACACCTACTTTGAAAATCTCTACTCATATAGGGTAAAAAACACAGAGGAAATGGACAGATTTCTAGGAACATATAAACTATCAAAGCTCAATCAAGAAGATATAACAATCTTGAATAACCCAAGATCAGCTACTGAAATCAAAAACATAATTAAAAACTTACCAACAAAGAAAAGCCCAAGTCCTGATGGATTCATAGTTGAATTCTATAAAAAAAAAATTAGAGAAGATTTAATAGCAATACTCCTTAAACTCTTCAATGAAATTGAAAGAGAAGCAGTCCTCCCTAACTCATTCTTGGAGGCAAGTATCACTCTGATACCAAAACCAGAGAAAGACCCAACCAGAAAGGAGAACTATAGACCAATCTCACTAATGAATATTGATGCAAAGATTCTCAATAAAATACTGGCAAATAGAATGCAGCAAATCATTAAGAAGATTATACACCACGACCAAGTGGGATTTATTACAGGAATTCAGGGATGGTTCAACATACACAAATCAATAAACATAATCCACAACATCAACAGAGCCAAAAATAAAAATCACATGATCATCTCAATAGATGCAGAAAAAGCTTTTGATAAAGTCCAACACCTTTTCATGATAAAAACCCTACAGAAACTCAGAGTACAAGGTATGTACCTCAATCTCATAAAGACCATCTATGAAAAACCAACAATCATCATTATACTAAATGGACAAAAACTGAAAGCCTTCACTCTAATATCAGGAACAAGACAAGGATGTCCACTATCACCACTCCTTTTCAATATAGTTCAGGAAGTATTAGCCATAGCAATCAGACAAGAGGGAGAAATAAAAAGCATAAAAGAGGAAAAGAAAAAGTTAAATTATCATTACTTGCAGATGACATGATACTCTACATAGAAGACCCCAAAAACTCCTTTTAAGACTACTAGAGGTAATAAACAAATTCAGCAGCATAGCTGGACACAAAGTCAACACTCAAAAATCAATAGCCATTTCTGTACATGAACAAAAAACTCACTGAGAGAGAAATTGTGGAAATATCACCTTTCACAATAGCATCTAAAAAAATGAAATACCTAAGAATCAACCTAAACAAAAATGTAAAAGACCTATATGCTGAAAATTATATTACTCTAAAAAAGGAAATTGAAGGGGATACTAGAAAATGGAAGGATATTCCTTGCTCTTGGTTAGGAAGAACCAAAACTGTGAAAATGGCCATACTCCCAAAACTGTTACACAGATTTAATGTAATCCCAATCAAAATACTATCAACATACATTACAGATCTATAGAAAACATTCTAAAATTCATTTGGAAACAGAAGAAACCTAGAATAGCAAAGGCGATTCTGGGCAACAAAGGCAAGACAGGAGGCATCTCAATTCCTGACTTGAAACTACACTACAAAGCCACAGTTATAAAATCAGCATGGTACTGGCAAAAAAATAGACCTGAGGATCAATGGAACAGATTAGAAGATGCAAACACTACTACAAAGACACTCAGCCACCTTATATTTGACAAAGGGGCTAAACATGTGCACTGGAAAAAAAGCCTCTTTAATAAACAGTGTTGGAAAAATTGGCTTTCCACATGCTGAAGACTGAAAATAGACCCATGCCTATCACCATACACTAAACTAAAGTCAAAATGGATCAAGGATAAATATTAAAACAGAAACACTAAATCTACTGGAAGACAAAGTAGGTAAAAATCTTGGGGTAAGGAGAGAATTCATGAATAAAACGCAAACTGAAGGGAAATATTTGAAAGAATCAACAAGTGGGATCTCATATTACTAAAAAATTTTTGTACTTTAAAGGAAATTACCAACAAAGTGAAAAGAAAATCCATAAAAAAGGGGAAAAATTTAGCAAACAATCCCTCAAAGGACTTTTAACCAGAACATATAAAGAACCGAAAAACATCAAGCCCCCCAAATTCAAAGACCATCTCCAAAAATGGGCATCTGAGATGAACACAAAGTTCTCAGAGGAAGATATACAAATGGCAAACACATATATGAAGAAATGTTCACCATCACTGGTCATTCGAGAAATGCAAATTAAAACAGCATTGAGATTTCATCTCATCCCTGAAAGAATGGTTGCCATCAAGAAAACAACTGATAACAAATGTTGGTGAGGCTGCAAGAAAAAGGAACACTTCTCCACTGTTGGTGGGAGTGCAAACTGGTGCAACCACTGTGGAGGTCAGTATGGAGATTCCTCAGAAAACTAGGATTGTAAGTTCCATTCAATTCAGCTATTCCCCCAGAAAACTTGAAAAGGTCATGTCACAGTGATATATGTGCACCCATGTTCAAAGCAGCACAATATGTGATAGCCAAATCTTGGAAACAACCAAAATGCCCAACAACTGCAGAGTGGATGAAAAAAATGTATTTTTATACAATGGACTACCACTCAGCTATAAAAAAGGATGATCTTGAGGCCTTAATCAGTAAATGAAAGCAACTTGAGAATATCCTGATTAGTGAAATAAACAAGACTCACATTAGTAAATATCACATTGTATCTCTAGTGTAAAAAAAATAATAAGAACAGACAGAATAATGGTAACTAAAAAGTATAATAGATAAAAAGTATAATAGATATAATAGATATTGTAAAAGTGAACAGAAAGGAAAGTGCTCTAAAGGATAAAACAGTATGCATAGTGTGTAAAATAGATGACCATATTACTGAGCTTTTTTCAGATCATTGAATTTGTGCTGTCTATGTTTGAGTGTCTAGCCACTTTTTATGCTTTGACTTTGTAACTTTAACAACTATTGTTAACAATATGTAATGTATCAACTAGTGATTTTATGATCTTAAGGTTTTTTGAACTCTGTATTCTACTTTCTCTTGTTTTTTTTTTAATTTTCTTTTCTTTCTCTCTTAATATAAAAAAAGAGAACCTATCTCAAAAATCCAAACATAAATAAATAAACACTAGGGAAACACTTCTGGATCACATAGATGTGTGTGTGCATCTGTGTGAGATAGTGTGACAGATATACTTGATTTTAAATATTTTCTCATTAGAAGTTGCAAGTTATTGCTTGTCTTCCAACATTAATTGTAAAGTTCAAGATTCAACTGATTTTGATTTCTTTTGGGGTAACTTTTGGAAACATTTAGAATTATATCTATGTCCTTTAAATTTTACAATGTCACAGAGTTTTGTTGTTGTTATTTCTTCTTTTTTTTTTTTGGTTTTCCATCTAACATTTGCAAGGACTCTTAGTTCTACGAATTATATTGTAATATAACACACATATACACATATTTGTATGTAAACTGACTTGGTTTTCCTCCAAAATTATTAAAGTAAGTTTTTGAAACTTTTTACCTGATAGTCTACATTTTTATCCCTGCTTTCATGTTTTCCATCTTTTTTTATTTTCAGTGTTATAGACTTCCTCTGCATTAAAGCTTTTTATGAATCTGTTTGCACACTTCTTATGTTGTTATTTTAGAGATGTGATATCTTTTTTTGTTTTGAGATTCTTAACTAGAATCTTTTTTTAAAAAAAGTTTTCTTCCAGTATCTGAATTATTTCTATTTCCCCAAGGGATGTCTTTTCTATTCAGTCAACTTAAACTTTCTTTTTTATATATTCAACCTTTCTCAAATGCCTAACAGTTTTAGCATCCTGCTGGAGGTTTTTGACTGACAAACTCCTTCTCCACTATAGACTGTTATTCTTGACAAATACCACTGTCTCCAGTGTAGATATATACACAGCCCATTATCTGCTCTAGTTAAGATTGATCAGCTTGCTCAGTTTCTGTGGAGGAAAAATCTCTGTTGGTTAAGGGTTTGCTTTTTATTTTTCTTGTATGGTTGAACCACTCAGACTGCTTCAAAGCTCAGGGATATCTAAAGAAACCTGAAGACATGACCCCACTTGTCTAGTGTGGGTACACAGTGGGATACAGTTATGTAGCCACAACCTAGCAGAGGTTAAACAAACATTAACTGGTTATGGCACTATACATGAATGTGAATATGTGATAACAATCTATATAAAAATTATACAATAAAGACACAGGCTGCTCTTGTGCTCTTGCCCTCTCGCACTCAGCTCTGTTCCACACTGCCTGCTGTGTTGCTGATGTCTTGACAATGTGCATTTGTTAACTTGGGAACCTCACCTGATAAAATCTCCCTTGGGCCCCCTGAGTGAGCTGACACCTTGTTCGATGTGTCTCGTTTTGTCTTGTCTTGTCTTGTCTTGTCTTGTCTTGTCTTGGTTTTGCTTTGCTTTGCTTTGGTTTGTTCTGCTCTGTTTTGTTTTATGGCCAGGATAAACCATGAAGCTTCTAGGCATTCTATGCTCAAGTGCCAGGGAATTACAGTGTTACATTCATACAAGTAGTCAGTATTCACTGACAGGATTATTATTCAATTCTAACTAATAAACAATATTTTTCATCAATTGTTAAATATTCTCTTTATGAAGAAGAGAAAGGGCTCTAAGTGATATAACTGCATGTATGTTTGAGTGTGTAAAACAGATGACCATATTGCTGAATCTTTGTTGGATCTTTGAGCAGAATTGTTTGCAGTCTCACTGTTTGTCTACTATGTATTAGTTAATCTTGTAACTTGAACAACTACATCCAAGATGACAATATGTAATTTATCAGCTAGTGATTTCTTAATGTTTTCTCTTTTTTTCTTTTTTCTTTTAGAATTCTGTATTGTTGCTACCCTTTTTTCTGTTGCTTTTTTTCTCATTAAATAAATTTTTTTAAATGCATAATTGCTATTATAAAAAAGAGAGGAAATAGGAAGTGCTATAAAAGATATAACTGCATGAATATTTAAATGTGTAGGATTGATAACCATACTTCTAATTTCTTGTTGGATTGTTGAACAGATCTGTTTGCAGTCTCACTGCTTGAATGTATACTTTGTATGCAAAGGACAATATGTAATTTATCAACCAGTCATCTCTTACTGTTTATCCTTTTTTTAATTCTGTAATGTTTCTACCTTTTTCTGTTTTTTTCTCTTTAAATAAAAAAATTTTAAAAATAAATAAATATTCTCTTTATGATCCAAAAAATAGAACTAATTAAATGGCACTAATTTAATATTTTTCACTCGTGATATTCTTTTATATTATAGTCTCTTGGTCTGAAACTTTTCCATTTCAGACATTTCATAAATATTTACTTTGATGGTTCCTATACTTTGGGTCATAAGATAAAATTATCCACCTGATTTCTATTTATACTAAATGTATTGAAATATCTTGTTTCCAGATGGACTTCCTCCTATTCTTTGATATATGTTTAAAAGCTTTTTATTTATTTATTGGCATTTTAATGATATCTTGGAATAAAAGAATACTCACAATGTGAGCTCAGTCTGTAGTCCTTAAGCAGAAACTGAAAATTATTTCACACCCTAGAATAAATTGCTGTATGACTGAGATAATATAAGACATATTCATGTGTTCATTTATAAAACAAAATATACTGTGGAATTCTATATTGTATTTTTATATTTCAAGTGCTGTGACAAAACCTGTTAGAGCTATAACATAAACCATGCTGTGATGAAATTATTTGAAGCAATATAGACTGTGAGGAAAAATATTTTCTACTCATTTTAAGAAATATGAACAGAAGAGAAACAGAATTTCTAGTTTACTAATTACAAAAGAATATTATGAAGCTGAATTAAACAACAGAAGCTCTATGGTTTCAAAAGATGAAAGAGAAAACTAGATAAATGAGAAGAGAACTGGGGAAAATAAATTGAAAAAGTTAAAAAAAAGAATAAAAGAATAAAATCATGTACCAGCTGGGGCATGGGACACAGAAGGTGAGAGTAAGCCACAGGCTGGTGAAATTGTCAGGCCATGTTGTGCTCCTCAAGCTAGAGTTTGTGTGAAGCCACAAGATTAGGCAGCAATTTGCCAGAAATTCACATGCTCCCTAGAAAATGTTCTTGCAGAAACCAAGTAAGTGATTTTATGATAAAAATATAAAACGATACTGAAATATGACATGGTAAGTAAATTTTAATATTAAACTAAGACATATCAAAGACATTTTAGGTGTGAAGCTAAGAATGAGAATTTGAATGTGCCCAGAAGTTATGATTACAGTGATAAGAAAATTTGGACATAACTGCTGAAGTCTTTTTGTTTTTCATTCTTTATTAAGACATGTTTTCAGTATATGATATTTACATTTCTTGTGGGGACTTGGCAGATGCATGCAACACATCTTAATTCCTTTTTTCATCTCTTTCCTTCATCTCCCTCCTCTTCCTCAATTTTTTGATCTTCTTATCCTTTGAGAAAGGCCTCTACCTTTTATTATCTATCTTTTATATTGCTATTTTTATTTATACTTTTGGTTTCTTATTTTAATGAGAGACAGCATTGATCTTATGAGTAATCAGATCAGAAGAGTATTTTAATGTGACTAACCTGGTAGCAGAATAATAGACTGGAAATGGGATGGGTTCAAGGTTCTGGGATCATATAAAAGATTAAAATGAGACCAAAATAAAAATAGTGAAAGTTCAGGTGTAAGAGTGAACTATGATGCATGGTAACACATTTGCAAAAGAAAATTCATTGTAGATAATGACAACTCAGCATATGACTACATATGCAAAATGTCTAGATAATCTTACAATATATCAAGGTGCTAGTGTTGGGGTGGCAGGAAGATGTTTAACAGGTAATCTTTTGGCTGAGGCTCATAATAAACAGGGATTTAACTTTATAGACTCTGTGCTTATAAGATTGATAATATTCAGAAAAATAAATGAAAGTTGGTACTAAGAAAGGAAGGAGTGTTTTGTTGTTGTTGTTGTTGTTGTTGTTGTTGTTATTAGAATGGTTCCATCAGCTTTTTGTCAAATAACCACAGAGCTTTGCAGTTGGAAATTTGTAGGAAAAATAAATGAGCTATAGGAAAGAATAATGTATGGTCAGTTGCATGCAGTAGAGGTGAAGGTGGGAAGAAGAATGGAGTGAGAATAATGAGGCTCTCCATGGTAGCAAGGAACAGCCAGAACAAAAGAACAAATTGGAACTCGAAGGAAAACTGAGCTAATCCTGAGGTACAATGACAGGCAATTAGATCATTTTTGTATAATAGATCCATAATGATGCTATAGTGATCAAAGTATTTAAATAAGAAGAATTTATTATTTTCCTATATCTTGTTTCATCTTGGGTAATATTTGGATTAAGGAAGAAATGTTCACTAAAAAGCCAACATAATGTGAATAAAACTCATAGAATAAGCAAAAGGGGTGTTGCCTTTCATAGGAAAGAATGCCAGTCAAATTCAATGGAGAGAGATTTGCTATAAGCATCAGCAAATTTAGCCCTACACCTGGACTTCTAATACCTAGATGAAATTTTATACAAAATGTAAGTTTTTACTCTTTTCTCTATTTAATAAATACTCTCCTCCCCCATTCAGAGGAGCTTGGCAGGCCAGTGAGAGAGTCAGTGACCTTCCTTCAACCTGCAGGATTTGGCTGGCTAGGGAAAGTGTGGGTGAGCTCTCCACCCACCCAGAGGATGTTGGCAGGACAGTAAGAGCACAGATGAGCCCTCCCTCCACCCAGAGGATCCCAGGCAGGCCTGTGAAACCTGCAGTGACGTATTCGATCTTTGGGTAGGCCCCACATCATAGACATGTGGGTCTGTAAAAGTCTAAAGCAGCAGTAACAATAGAAGCCAGGGGCTTGTTCACATCAAATACTTCTAGCTAGTCAGGGAAAATCCAGGACTCCCCCAACTGGCTCCACAGGAGCCTGATGACTGGTACCTCTCTTACACTGTGGGACCTGGCAACTGGGTGAACACCAGCCACACAGTAGACCCCTGACTAAGACACAAATGACAGACAGGTAAGACTAGTGAGACTGAAAGACTGACATATGAACCAAGAGGTGAAAATGACAAGATAAAAAGGCAAAATGCAGTCTCAGACCTCCAGCGCATCTGGAGACATCAATGTAGAAGACATTTGGAGAAACACACTTGAAACTTTTGAAAAGATGTCAAGTAATGTAAACAAAAAAATCTATGAGGCTATAGAGGAAGTCAGATTAGAAATAATCTCTGAATTAAAAATAAGAAATGACAATTTTAATGAAGGAATTGCTCAGCATAGCTAGAGTAGACATAAATTTAACAAATAGAGGAAAATGCTAGAAACATTAAATGAACAATAGAGGAAAGAAAGGTAATGCATGAAACAGATTCAAAAAGATATTCAGGAAATAAAGTAATCCATTGAAAGTTGGAAAAATTACTTGAATGAAATTTAAGATAGAATTTCAGACCTGGAATACAGGATTGAGGCTAGTGACCATGCAAGGAAAGATCTCTTAAAAATAACAAGGAACAATGAAATAACAATTCAACAGATCCAATATAATGCAAAGAGAAACCAATATAACATTGATAGGTGTAAATGAAAAAGCAGGACTCAACACAAATGACACATAAAAACTATTTGCAGAGTCAGAGCAGAAAAATTTTCCAAGAAGAGGAATAGAAACTGACAGAAAGATAAGCAAGAAATACAGAACTCCAAACAGTCATAACCAAAATAAATCTATTTTGGGCCAAATATATAATTATTAAGATCTCAGAAATTCAGCACAAAAACAGAATATTGAAAGCTGCTAGAGAAAAAAAAACAGATCATCTATAAAGGAAAGCCCATTAAAATCATAGCTGCCTTCTCAACCCAAACCCTCATGTCAAGAACAGCATTAAATGAAGTATTTCAAGTTCTTAAAGAAAGCAGCTTGCAACCCAAATTGATGTACCCTGAAAAACTATCTTTCAAAATTAATGGAGAAACAAGATACTTCCATGACAAAGAACAACTGAAGAAATTCATGTCCACCAAATAAACTCTAGGAAAAGCAATGAAACACATTCTAGACAGAGATATGAAATTTAAGATAGAATCCTGGAATACAGGATTGTATGACCATAATACTCAGAACAACAGAAACAAATCAATAGACAGTCCAAGCAATTATACAGAAAGCAAAAGCAGGAAACCAACAACAAGAAAATAACATGACAAAGATAAGCTGATGCATGTCAGTTATAACCATGAATGTAAATGGCCCCAATTCACCAATAAAAAGAAAAGCATTGACAGAATAGACCAAAGAAATATTATTCAACAGCATGCTATATACATACAAAAAAATTTAACTCAAAAAGAAACTCATAGAATGAAAGTCAAAGGATGGAATACAGTACTCCCTGCAACTGGAGCCAAATATATGCAGGGTAGCTATTCTGTTTGTAGACAATGTGATCTTCAAACTAAAAATTATCAAAAGAGGTAAAGAAGGTCATTACATTATTAGGAGAAAAATTCAAGAGAAACAGATAGTATTATACACACACACACACATATATATAATACAAGATCACCCAACTATATAAGACAAATAATAATAAAGTTGGAAAAACAAACAAGCAACAACATAATTGTAATGAGGGGCCTCAGTATCTATTTTCACAAAGAGATAGATCAACCAGACAAAAAGTTAGCAAAGAAATAACAGAACTCAATCAAACAAGTGAACAAATGGATTTAATAGATTTTTACAGAGCGTTCCACCCAACAATATTAGAATATGCACTCTTCTCAGCTTCACATGGGATGTTCTCTAAAATAGACCATATACTAGACCACAGTACATGCTTAAATAAATGCAAAGAATTGAAATCATCCCATGCATATTATCTAACCATAGTGTAATGAAATTGGAAATTAATGGCAAAGGAAACTCCAAAAATTCCTTAGATACATGGAAATTAAAGAAAACCCTCCTGACCAACCAATGGGTCATAGATGAAATTAAAGAAAAAAAAATGAAAGTGCAGACACACCATACTGGAACCTGTGGGAAACAATGAAAGCAGTCCTAAAAGGGAAATATATAGCAGTGAATTCTCACATCAGGAAAACAGATTAAGCACAAATAAATAACCTGCACATCATCAAGCTACTAGAAAAAGAAGAGCAAGTGAAGCCCAAAGCTCAAAGAAGGAAGAAAATTATAAAGATCAGAATAAAAACTAACGCGATTAAGACTAAGAAAACAATACAAAAACTAATGAATCAAGGAGTTAATTCTTTGAAAGAAAAACAAAATTGATAAGCCTCTAGCCAACTTTATCAAGAAACAGAAAAAATAACTCAGATTCATGCTATGAGGAATGGAAGGGTGAAATCACTAGAGATTCTGTGGAAATTCAGAAGATAATCAATATCTACTTCCCAAAATCTTTATTCACATATGATGGAGAGTAGAAGAAATGGAAAGATTCCTAGAAATACATGAATTATCAAAGCTGAACCAAGAGGATATAAAAATTTTGAATAATCCAATATCAGTTAATGAAACTAAAAACATAATTAAGAACCACCAAAGAAAAGCCCATGTCCTGATGGATTCTCAGCTGAATTACACAAGAAAATTAGAGAAGATTTAATATAAATACTCCTAAAACTCTTTAATGAAATTTAAAGTAAACCAATACTCCAAAATTCATTCCTGAAAGCAAGTAATACTGATACCAAAATCAGAAAAAGAGCCAACCAAAAAAGAGAACTGCAGGCCAATCTCCCTAATGAACATAGATGCAAAAATCCTCAGTAAGACACTAGCAAACAGAATGCAGCAAATCAAGAAAATTATACAACATGCCCAAATGGGATTCATTCTATGAATGCAGGGATGGTTCAACATATGCAAATCAGTAAATGTAATACACTCTAGCAACAGAGCCAAAGACAAAAATCACATGATTATCTCAATAGATGCAAAAAAAGGTTTTGATAAAATCCAACACTCATTAATGGTAAAGACCTTAGAGTAATTCAGAATAGATGGTCTTTACTTCAACCTGACAAAAACCATCTATGATAAACCAACAATCATCATTGTACTAAACTGACAAAAACTGAAAGCTTTCAGTCTAAAAAAAGGAATAAAACAAGGATATCCACTTTAACCACACCTATTTAGTATAGTTCTGGAAACATTAGCCAGAACATTTAGACAAGAGAGAAATAAAAGGAATAAGGATAGGGAAGGAAGAAATTAAATTATTACTTACAGATGACATGATACAGAGAGGACCCAAAAAACTACCAAATGACAAGAGTTAAACAAATTCAGTGGCATAGCTGGATACAAAGTCAACAACTCAAAAATTAGTAGCATTCCTGTAAACAGACAACAAACTTACTGAGATGGAAAGTAGGTAAACAATACCTTTCATGACAGATGTTTTTTAAAGGAAACACTTAGGGATCAACTTAACAAAGGATATAAAATTCCTATATATTGAAAATTACAGTACTCTGAGAAAGGAGATTGAATAGGATCTCAGAAAATGGAAAAATATTCCTTGCTCATTAATAGGAAGAACTAACATGGAGAAAATGGCCATATTCCCAAAACTCCTACAGAGATTTAGTGCAATCCTGATCATAATATCATTAGCATACATCACAGATCTAGAGAAAATATTCCTAAAATTCATTTGGAAACAGAAAAGACCTAGAATAGCAAGGCAATCCTGGGCAACAAAGGCAAGCCAAGATGCATCACAATCCCTGACTTAAAATTATACTACAAAGAAACTTTGATAAAATGAGCATGGTACTGGCAAAAACAAACAAACAAACAAAAACCCAGCAGAACATATTAGAAGATGCAAACACAACTACAAAGACATTCAGCCACTTTATCTTTGACCAAGGATCCAAAGTGAAAGGGGTGACTGGAAGAAAGATAGCTTCTTTAATAAATGTTGCTTAAAAAAAAAACTGGCTTTCCACATGCCAAAGGCTAAAACTGGACCTATGTCCATCACCCTGTGCTAAACTAAAGTCAAAATGGATCAAATGTCTAAATATTAAAATTGGAAACACTAAATCCATTGGAAGAGAAAGTAGATAGAGATCTTGAAGACATGGGGAGAATTCATGAACAAAACCCAAATTGCATGGGAAGTACTTCAAAGAATCAACAGCTGAGATTTCATCTTGTTAAAAAGTTTTTGCACATCAAAAGAAATTATCAACAAAGTAAAATAACAACCCAGAGAGTGGGAAAAAATATTAGCCAACTGTTCATGAGACAAGGATTTCTATCTAGAACATTTAAAGAATTGAAAAATACCAGGTCCCCCAGATTCAAAGACTCAAACCAAAAATGGGTATCTGAGAGGAATACACACTTACTTCTCAGATGAAGAAATATAAACAACAAAAACAAATGAAAAAATGTTCAACACCACAGATCATTCAAAAAATATGAATTAAAACAACACTGAGATTATATCTCACTCCAGAAAGAATGGTTATCATCAAAAAATCAACTGAGAACAAATGCTGGAGGAGCTGTGGGGAAAAGGAACCCTTCTCCACTATTAGTGGGAGTGTATATTGATGCAATCACTGTGAAAATCAGTGTGGAAATTCTGAAAAAAAAAAAAAAACTAGCATTGGAGCTCCCATTTGACCCAGGTATTCCCCTTCTGTGTATCTTCCCAGAAGAATTAAAAAAATCATATAACATTGATATGCATGCACCCATATTTATAGCAGTGTAATTTGCAGTAGGTAAATCTTGGAAACAATCCAAATGCCCATCAACCAAAGAATGGATATAAAAAAATTGGTAATCTATATGTAATTAAGCTAAAAAAAGAAGGATAAACTCAAAGTTTTTGTGGGTAAATGGATGCAACTTGAGACCATACTCATAAATAAAATAAATTATACTTGTATGTTTAAACATCATACTGCCTCCCTACTGCAAAAATTGAAAGAATCAATAAGACCCAATATGTACCATAGCTATTGTGAAACTGAAAAGGGAAGAAACTTCTCAGAAGGAGAAAACAACTGAGATTGTGAAAAAGAGAAAAGAAAATATATATATATATATATAATTCTTTTTTCAGTTTAAAATAAATAAAGTACTAATTCAGAAATACTCTGTTCCAGGTATCATTGTGAATTTCAATGATATTGAAAGTGAAAGAAAATACTTCATCTCTTATGAAACTTATGTTCTAGGGGGAATTCACAATTGAAGTCAACACAATAAATTAGTAAATTTAGTACATTATAATATGATAAATTTTTAAGAGTGATGTAAAAGAGTAATGAGTACTAAAGTTAGGGAAAGAGTAGTTAATATTAAAGAGTAATAAAGACAGGTCTTGCTGCAAAAATGGTCTCAGAGCAGAAAATTTAGCTAACTATGGAAATAACTAGCAAGCTAAAACAGGGGAATGATATTTCTAAATTACCCTCAAGACCAATCTTAACTACACAGATACAATCAAATTCCAATAGGTAATTGTTTATCGTGTTTAAATATACACTACTGTAATTGATCACTATGAGTTAACTTTTTTGCCAATCAAATGAAGGACCTGGACCAATTCTAGTTGCCCAGAAAAAAATGGCAAAATGTTAAGGGATAGTGGTATGAATTTTATATATAATATATATATACTTTAATGTAGGAAGTACTTCAGCCTATTCATAAAATGAAGAAAAGACAAGTTTTACTGGTGTGCAGAAAAAACAGAAAACTCTTATGTAAACTATGATCAGGATGAAAATATGATTGCAAGAATCCAAACCAATAGTTTTACATTATTGTCAATTGTGAATTCAAACAATTGAAATAAGACCTATACATTTTTATCAAAGTGCCATATGACTGACATAAAAACAGACATGTCTACCAATGGAAGCAAATATAGAGCCTATCAGTAAGACTGCATATCTACATTCAACTAGTGTTTGACAAGAGTGCTAAGAACATACACTAGAGAGAAGTCAGGCTCATAGATAAGTGATCTTGGCAAATTTAGATATTCACATGCAGAATGGAACAGGATCCCTCTCTATTACATCAGTGACAAAAGTTAACTAAAAATTAATTAAATATGAAAATACAAGTCTGAAATTATCAGAAGAAAATATGGGAGGAATGTTACAAGATATTCGAATACTTGGTTTTAGAAAACTAAAAAGGTCAGGGAACAAAAACAAAAACAGACAAGTGAGACTATGACAGTCTGAAAAAGCTTTTTGACATCTAAAAGGTAAGTTAACAGTGATAAAGCAACCTACAAAATGGGAGGAAATATAGCGAAATGTACCTCTGATAAGGAGTTGGTGGTCAAAATATTTAAAGAACTCCAAAAACTCATTATAAAAAATACTAAAGACATTGTATTATTCACTTTTCCTATCATTGAGACAACTAATAATACTTGACATCCACAACTTAAAGAAGGATAGAGGTTTCACAGCTCCAAGGCTACAGAGAACTCTTCCTCAGTTTCTTTGGATGTCCTATCTTTTGTGATTATTCTGTGACTTAGTCCCATCTCCAGAGCACTTCTGATCAATGACCAAATCTCTGCAACAGATCTCTGCCTCTGTCTGGAGAACACAGCTCACCAGGGCTGGAATCTCTTTCTGTGTGTCTACGAGTCTAGAGTCAGCAGAGACACTGCCCCATGATTCTGCAAGGCGTTACACTAGTGGGGGCTTTCTGCAGCAGCCCCACACTCACCAGGCTTTGTGTATTCTGCAACTTTATGGGAATTTGAAATCATTCTTCCATTGTCATGGACAATAGATCCTGACTTTGGGGGAGATGCTGGATAACCTCATAAAATGATAATTTGGCTACAATATTTGTATTCTTTCCCAGACTACATCTCTTTTTATTATGGATGAGACAAAATTTTTCTAAATATTTAACTTCTGCTTCCCTTTTGATAAACAATGCCCCTTTAAATCATCTCTCTCTTGCAGTTTATTATAAGCAGTCAAAAAGAAGATAAGCCATACTTTCAACACTGCTTATTTTCTCAACCAAATGTCTAATTTCATTGTTCATTTTACCTTCCATAGAGCACTAGGATGTGAACACGATTCAGTCAAGATTTCTGGTATTGTATGTAGTAAGGTTTCCTTTCCTCCATTGTCCAATAATATATTCCTAATTTCTATCTGAACTCTCATCAGAATGACCTTCATCATTCTACCAATATTTCTACCAACATTCTGTGCAGATATACCACCTTAAAAAAGTGAGGCTTTCTCTGTAGCTCTGAAACTGAGCCTTCACAGAATTGCTGTTTAAAGTCCACACACAGCAATGTAAAGTTTCTGGTATGAATGTCAGAACTCTTCCAACCTCTACCCATCAAAAAGTAAAACAGTGACTTCTTTTTTTAAAATTTTATTTAAAGAGAAAAAAGAAACAAAACAGAAAAAGGGTAGCAACAATACAGAATTCCAAAGGAAAAAAAGGAAAAATAAGTGGAAAAAAGCCCTAAGAAATCACCAGTTGATAAATTATATATTGTCATCTTGGATATAGTTGTTCACAAAATTGAAGGATACATAGTAGGCATTCAGACAGTGATACTGCAAACAGTTCTGCTCAATGATCCAACAAAGATTCAGCAATATGGTCATCTATTTTACACACTCAAACATACATGTAGTTATATCTCTTAAAGCATTTTTTTCCTCTTTGTTACAATAACAATTACACATTTGGGGTTTTGTTACTCTTATAGTTCTTATTACTTTTTACACTAGAGATACAATGTGATATTTATAACTATGATTCTTATTTATTTCACTAATGAGGATAGGCTCAAGTTGTCTCCATTTACCTATGAAGGCCTCAAGATCATCCTTTTTATAGTCGAGTAATATTTCATTGTATAAAAATACCACATCTTTTTCATCCATTCTGAGGTTGATGGGCATCTTGGTTATATCCAAGATTTAGCTATTACGAATTGTGCTACTATGAACATGGGTGCACATATATCACTGTGACATGACCTTTTCAACCTTTCTGGGAAAATACCCAGGAGGGGAATAGCTGAATTGAATGGAACTTCCAATCCTAGTCTTCTGAGAATTCTCCATATGGATTTCCATAGTGGTTGCACCAGTCTGCACTCCCACCAACAGTGGAGCAGTGTTCCTTTTCCCCCACAGCCTCACCAACATTTAAAACAGTGACTTCTATATTTATAAGTACTGTGTCAGGCAAGGTGGTGGTGCACACTGTAATTCCAGCACACAGGAGGCTGAGACGGGAGAATCATTATGGGTTCAACATCAGCCTGGGCTACAAAGTGAGCTTAAGGCCAGACTGAACTGCATAGTAAGACTCTGTCTCAAAAAGACAAAAAAAATTTAAATTTATGTTTATAAGTACTTTTTAGTGATTGTTCAGGACTAATTTTTCCAGTTGAATTTATTTTCTATCTGATATGTAAAAATATAAAAATTGTACATATTAATGAAGTAACATGATGTTTAATATATGTATACAGTAAGTGCATAGTAAGACTCTGTCTCAAAAAGACAAAAAAAATTTAATTTATGTTTATAAGTACTTTTTAGTGATTGTTTAGGACTAATTTTTTGAATTAAATTTATTTTCTATCTGATTTATAAAAACAAAAATTGTACATATTAATGGAGTAACATGATGTTTAATATATGTATAGAATATGTGAGGCTTAAATCTGGTTAAATATATCTCTCTGAAACATTTGTCATTTCTTTTTGTTGAAAACTTTCAAAATTCTAACTCTTTGAAACATGCAGTATATTATTGTTAGCCAATTTTCTATGTCAGGCTTTTCAGGCTGCTATAATAACATGCCATAGATGAGATGGTTTACAAACAACAGAAATTTATTTCTCTCAGTTGTTGGAACTGAAAAGTCCAGGATCAGAATGCCTAAAACCACAGATTCAGTATCTGAGGAGAGCCAGCTTCCTGGCTCATGGACATCTGTCTTTTTGCTCTGTACTTATGTGACAGAAGTGATAAAGAATATCCCTGGGGCTTCTTTTATAAGACCACTGATCCTATCCATGAGGGATCTGTCCCATTGAGCTACTCACTTCCCAAATCCACACCTTCTAGTACCATTCGCTAGTGGGTTAGTAGTTGGGGGAGGGCTACAAAATTCAAACCATAGCAAAAGCACCACAAGTTTCTTGTACAGATGGACACAAAACAGAAGCAGGCAGAGGATATGACAACTGAGGGACTGTGCACAGTCAGTGATGTGTAGCCATCATTATTATGAAAGTAAGCTGACACTGACTAAATACCATGTGTCCACTTTCCATTTGCTTTTATCATAACTAGTAAAATACACATATTAAACCTCAAATCAATAAAGCTGAGGCTGAGACATTATGTATTTTGCCCAAGTTCTCACAGACAGCAAGAAGGCAGTAAGAAGTGCAAAGAGGTCTAGCATTACGGTCATGGTCATAAGAGATAATGTAATAAATAGGATAGGGAGTTTTTCAATTTGTTTTGAAACTTATAGAACAATTCTTGAATTCTCTTTGTAGAACTATGGGACTAAAATATTTTTACCTAAAACTACAGACACAAATACTGTGGATCTTCAGAGTCTAGTAAAGCATAATTCTCTGTAGCTTGTATGTAGCCCATCTTCTATGAAGTAGGATCACCCCAAAGGAGGAAGGATGAGCATTCTTCCTGTCCTGTGGCTGAGAACCATGTGGCTGCAACTAAAAAACGAATTTGACATTTTTGACTTGGAAATGACCCTGAATATAAGTTCATTAATTCAAATTTGTAAGAAATATCTTTTAATTTTTCAAACTCAATTAATTTTCTGCCCCCTTTTCTTTGTGGTAACATTTAAATTCCAGAAGCTAGTTTGGGAATATCCAGTTAGTAGTCATCTCTACCAGAGCATGGTGGTCTCTGCACATTCTCCATCACTTCCGATCCTCAGTCACTGGTCCTTGTAGAGGTGTGAACTATCCATTCATTCTATAAAACACTAAATCTTTCTCTTCCTCTTCTCACTCCCCATAACCAACAACATTTAAATCTAAACCCTGAAAGGAAATTCTCTCTGACTCATCATGACTTCCATCATCTTGTCTTTGTCAGGAGTGGACCACGGGTTAATTTACATCTGTACTTTTTTCTTTCTTTAGTCAGTAAACATTAAAAATTAATAATAGAACATAAAAGGAAAAAAGAACAAGGAAATTTCAGGGGAAATTTTGAGTATTATTTCAAAAATTGCCCCATCACAAACAAGAGAGCTTCTCTTTTTTTCTCAAGTATTTAAATGAAACCACCAAATGAAAACTTTTAAAAATATGAGGGAAAATACAGTAAATTTGTCCAACTCTATTTTAGTATTTTTCATGGCTGTCTGTCTCAATAGGTGCATTGCTACACGTTTCTTGTTTGGGTTCCTATTTTGTCAGAACTAGCAAATAATAACAGTGTAACCTATACAAATCCCATCTTCCTATAAATTCTTAAAGAAAACTATAAATTGAAAAATCAGTGTTTAATATTTTTTCTAAAGTTTGTTCCTATAGCAAGTGATTTGTGCCTACCTCAAAAATTATTTAGCAGTTGTTTTTCACTTTTCTAATAGGTATGTACATAAACCATTAAGATTTTTTTCCAGGGAAAATTCAATAAAGGCTGACTAGAAAGAGGAGAACTTTCCTATCACTCAATCATGAGGAAAAGAATGGCTATTTTTTATATAATCAATTCCATCAGCCCATTATGATGGTCAATAGCTCAGCAATTCATCTAACAACAGATTTATTTGTCTCAGACACTTAATAATCAATGTGTTGTTTCTAACATTTGAACTCATACATCAGTCTAATTTCATGTATAAGTGCCACAAAATCAAAATTATGTCATAAGAAATAAAATGAGCTTTTATTCCAAGTTAAATAATATGAAATTTATTGTAACTCCTTAATCTTTAAAAATGTTATTCCAATAAATTACATCAATATAAATGTATTCTACTTAATCTGAAAATAATCTAACAGGTGATACGATGCATAAGTGATTTAATAATTAAAACAAAAATAACTAGCAACTAATAAACATATATTTAGAGTTATCTGAATTTTGAAGATAAATTAGTAAAATATTTCTTAGAACCATTTTTCATTCTTAGCTATTTTTCCTTTCTAACAGATAGATTTAGAATAAAATAAATTGAATCTTAATATGAGTGCTATATTTTTAAATTTTAAGAAGTAATTTTGGCTTAATAATCATTAGAATTTATAGAATAAAAAGATAAAGTAAAAGAAAGTCTTTTTTACTTCAAGATGCATTGTCTAAAAGGAAAATTTATAGAATCTTATTGAAAATATAAATCAATTTAATATAATCACTGGAAGACTTCATGCCATGCCATATACTATGATGCAAAATAAGGATGATTAAAGGTAATCATTCAAGAAGATTGCAATTGTTGCATTTATTACAGTCTGAACCAACTCTAAAAACAACCAGATTCCCTTCCTCTTGAATTTTTTATTCACTTTAAGGATATTACTTTTTAAACTGGTTGCTTGGCACTACTTTCAATTTTTCACCTTAACTTTACTTTAAAAACCTTTAAGCTAATTCTAACTTTGTTTTCCAGATCAAAATCACTAATATTTTGTCTCTTTCAAAAAGTTCTTTAGTGTAGCAGTATTAATAATGTATACTTCATTATCAACAGAGACTAAAGTCACTGTAAATGAGATAAATGTCACAAGACTGCACTGAGATGGTTTCTAATAGTTCCTGCTGCCAAGTATTCCTTATCTAAATGCTATTGTTATTGAACAGGTTATACACTGATAACAAGCTTTTTAAAGGCTTAACCTTCATATATCAAAATATAAACTTTAATAATAAATGAAATACAAAATACATGGAGGTATTTCAAACACCATTCTAACAGAGTCCAATATGACAGTTTGAAATTAAAAGGACATTAAGTTTTTAAAAAATGTTATAGTTGGGTTTAATGTAAGAAAGTCTCCATCCTCAGGGTGAGTGGCCAGCTGTGGCCTTACTATGTGACAGTTGCAAGTCCATCTGCCAAGACTGATGTACAGTGATGCTTAAGTGGTAATTTAAGATGTTTTTACCTTAGGCATGCACTTTTATTCCTCCATGACTTTTAACTTTAAATAGACATCTCTTTTGCTCTTAAGAAAGTATCTGTAGAATTTTTATTTAACATACAAAAAATAAAAATTATACAATTTAATTCTGACTCTCATTGATATAATTTACAACTATCAAAATTCCATGTATTGTTGAAATTCCTACATTCACTATAACTTTGAACACTCTCAATTCATTTTGCTAGGTAGGACCTTTCTTCACAATTCCTACCTCAAGGATTAAACCCTGGCATTTAATAATGTAAATCCTTTTTCTAAAAAAAGGGAAGACTTCATTCCTGCAACTAATGACATGTCCTAAAAAGTATTTCTCACTGTAATTTAAAATGACAAACTCTAAGTAGTTTTCTTAATGCTGGTCACTAAAAGTGTTGTGACAGAAATCACACTGAAGCCATAGAAAGAGTCTTTAACTAACCAGAGTTATTTAAAGTTGCTTTTCAATAACAATTTTGTTTTGCAAATGTATTATTAATGTTTTGAGAATTAGAAACATTGGAGTCTGCCAGCTGCTGAATAGTTCCATAACTTAGTACCACTGTCTTAAAATAGATTTATGTAAACAAGCTACTGGATCATTTCACAAAAGAACTCAAAGACTTTTAGTTTTTACCACATGCAAACTGGTAGAGTAGAAAAGTAAATTAGAATAAAAGTAAGCCTGGCATTTGAAGAAGGTTATGACATTTGTAATATGCATTGGTGAGGGCAAAAGTTAATTTGGACATTATATATTGTATAAAATATTGATTCACTGCCAAGTTAAATATGAGGCTATATCATAATCATAAGGTTTTTACCCATTTTCTTCTTGTCTAGGAATCTATCTGTATCTCTGAGTTAAAGGGAAAGAAAAATGTTGTTAGAACTGTTGGTAAGGAAACTACTTTCTCAGCCTCAAATGAAATGAATACAATTTTAGGAAGATCTTTCATGCAATGATGTGGAAGGTAGAACTAAAGAACTGATCATTCAAGCAGAGATGCCAATTAAGGAACTGTGATTACAGGACTTTGAGGATCTGAACTAAAACAGACATGGATTATAGGGATTACAACTGGGAAAACAGTTATTCTAGAAAAAGTCACAGGACCTTAACTTACTATAAAGAAAGAAAAAGAGATTAAAATAATATCTGAAATTTTACTAATTTGGAATAATAAACATTCACTAAACAGGAATGCAGGAAGATAATTAAATGAGGTAAAGAAAAATATTAAGTTATTATTTTGGATATTTAGAAGTTCCATGATTCTAGTTTAGAGAGAGCGCAAAAGAAGAAATTTAGAAGTCACTGACATGCAAGTAGTAGTTGATCTTACAGCACACCTGGGGTCATGCAGGAAGAATATATGGGTACACATGGAGGCCCAGAGATTTCTTTGGTTGGAGACATTTCTCCATGGGGTGTTGGAGTTTTGCATGTAATGGGAAGAGAGGCACTGAAAGCCTTTGTTCTAGATTATCTTTTCAAGTATGAGCAACTTGGAAATGAAAAGAGTATTTACTTTCAGAAATAAGGTGTTTTCTTGTTGTTGTTGTTGTTGTTGTTGTTGTTGTTGTTTTGTTCTCCTAAAATAATAAAAATAATGTCTCCCTGTTGGAGAAAGATCAGGCAGGCTTCCTGCTCATTTCAAAACTTTAGTTACTTCAAGGTCAAGCTTTCTTTTTTTTAACAACTCACCGAATGTTGCGGAATTGCCTGCCCCTCTTCTGTCACCTTTGGAAACTAGCTCAGATAACTATACACAGGCTGATTCTCTGGCCACTGCTTTGATCTTAAGAAACAATGAGTGAGCATGAGTCATAAAAATCTGCAGTAGGCTGTTTGCAATAAGTAAAATGGCATCCTCATCACTGGAAAATCTCAGTGCTCATGATTAAAGAGAAAGAGATGTCATTATGATACTGAAAAGAGCTAACCAATTAGGAAGAATGAGATTTTGCCTTATACACACCCAAAAAAGAGGAACTATTTTAAGTAAGAAATTTTCAGAAACTCAGAGTCAAGCAAGATAAAGACTTAAAAGATCAAATTGGTAACATCAACAAAAACATTCTGTATTGTTGCTACCCTTTTTTCTGTTTTGCTTTTTTCTTCTCTTTAAATAAAATTTTAAAAATGTATAATTGCTATTGTAAAAAAAGAGGAAATAGGAAGTGCTATAAAAGATATAGCTGCATGTATGTTTAGGTGTGTGGGATTGATGACCATATTTCTAGGTTCTTGTTGGATTGTTGAACAGATCTGTTTGCACTCTCACTGCTTGAGTGTCCACTTTGTGTGCTTTTTTTGTAACTTGAATAACTATTTCTAAAAGAACAAGATGTAATTTATCAACTCATGATTTCTTATTGTTTATTTTCTTTTCTTGAAATTCTGTAATATTTCTACCTTTCTCCTTTTTTTTCTCTTTAAATAAAAAAACCTACAAAAACAAGCACTGTCAAGGTGTGAATGTGGTGCAAAAAAGAGGTAAAATGGAGGTGCAGTTCAGGGAGGAAACAGTAAAGGTAAATTCAAACATTCATTTAAAGAAATTAGAAACTATAAATTCTATATGACCCAGTTATCCCCCTTTTACATATCTTCTCCAAAGAGTTTCATACTAGTGATACATGAATACCTACATTTATAGTAGCATAGTTCATAATAGAAAAATCCTGGAATAAGCCTGTATACCCATCAACAGACATTTGGATAAGGAAAATGTGGAATCTATATACAATGGAATACTACTTGGCTATAAATAAGGGCAAACTTGGTACAGTTGTAGGAAAATGAATGCATCTGGAAAATATAATATTGAGTGAAATGAACTGGACACACACATTTAAATACCATATGGTATCTCTCATCTGAGTGAAGCAAAGTACAGAGAGATCAAGAGAGGATGAATAGCAGACAAGGGGCTGCGTATGTTGCAAATGAGATGGGGTATAAGAGAATACAGGCCAGGGATAACAGGAAGAGGAAGGTTATTATAAGTAGAATAAAGATATGCCATGTATAGTAGCCAATAACTTTAATGAATGCAAACATCATATGCTATAAAAATGAGCTGATATTAATAATATCAATACACACAAAAATGAAGAAATAGAATTTAGAGGAGGAGGAAAGGAGAAAGAGGGATGGGGAAGGGAATTAAAACAGAAAGGAAGCTAGCTGCATTGTGTACATACCCCACTACCCAAGATGACTGTAAAATGTATGTACTGCAAGCATGTACTACTACTAAAAAAAAAGAAAGAAAGAAACTTGGCCTTGAAAAGAAGTAAATATTGAAAGCTCTAGCTTGAAGGGAGAGCAAGATTATTCAGAAGAATATTGTTGCATATTTATTTCATTTTTAAAATTAGGAAGGTGTCCTAATTACTCTTTATTCATTGTTGCTGAGACAAATTCCTAACACTCAAAATGAAGGAAGGTGTTGTAGTCAGGGTTTGTGCAAAGAACAATTAGAATCAGGACACAGAATTTATGATATTGTTTATGATGGTCACCCAGAGTTTAACAGAAGTGCAGGAAATCTATCCACAACACTAAAAAGAGAATATTCAGCCAAGGGCCCAAATCCCACAGCAATGTCCTTACATGAGTCCAGATGAAAACCTAGAGGCCATGACAATGCCTCCCACGACTCCAACTGGAGGTCTAGAGCCCACAAGAAGTGCTCACACCAGTCTGTTTTATGGATCTGTGCTGGGAAGGCCCAGAGGTCAGTGATAGAAGCTAGAAAGTCTATGCCAGTGGGGTGAAGGAGCTGTGCTGGTAGGTGGAGGATTCTATGCTGGAGCCAAGAAGTCACACTCAAAAGAGAACCAGGACTGTCCTGAAAAGCAGCACAGCTATCCTCAGTGACATGGAGGTCCCAAGCTCCTCCGACGATAAGAACAGTCGAGTACATGCCAGAAAGCCAGCATGACGAGTTTGTTCTGGAGATTAAGCAGCACACGTCTTCCCCTCTGGAGCCAGGAAGCAATGCTCAATGTAAGGACCAGAGCTCCCCCAAAGTGAAGCCACAGCCACTCTCACCAACAAGGTCCCGAGATCCTCTGATGACAATGGTCGAACTCACACAGGGGAAGCTAGTCATGATGAGCTCCCTCAGGAGAGCCAAGGGCTCAAACAGCAACACTTAGAGAAACCCACAATGCCTTGCTTCTCCTTCTCCATGTCTCTATTTATGCTGGCAACTTTCCTCAGGTGGAACACCTACACTCAGCACCATGCTGATTTAATTCAGCTGGCATTGAGTTGATCATCAGTTTTTAATCCATAACAGAAGGAAAAATTTGTTTCTTACAGTTCTTGGAGGTTTCAGTCCGTACTCAGTTGGCTCCAAGGCAGCATGGCATAGCAGGGCAGCCATTCATGACCACTGCAAACAGAAAGGTGAACAGGCAAGAGAGAGAGAGAGAGAGAGATCTTCTTCCCACTGATATAGTGTATCCTGGCTCCACCCCTACATGAGTGAAACACATCACCAATCCGAGTGCTAGACAATGAACCAATCACAAATGCTAGATTTGGTGAATTCCATAATTGCATGAGGGTTGGGGTGGGGCCACAGGAACATAAACCACAATAGAGGGGAAAAGTGAAAATAAGAGAAAAGAGTATTTAGCAAAAAGTGAAAGAGTATTGAGAGAAAAGAGAAATAAAATAGCAAAAACTGAAATGTGCATTTGAAAAAAATCTGCTTAGCATCTCCTTGAGTAAGAAGACATAAAAACTGTTAAATCCATTGCAAATGGAGTCTGGATCAAATTTTGACTAAGAATATGACAAGTAGCACCAGAATGAACTGGAAAATTATTTGGAATGATGTTAATGCTTGCAGAGCCTTATACCTAGAAGTAACACATGATTGTCAGTTATAATTTAGGAATCCACTTTTCTTAACTTGAAGGAAAAAGTCAAGTCATGTGTTTGTGTGTTTCCTGAGACCAATATAATTAAATATCACACCCCTAGTGACCCACTACTTCCAATCAGGCTAATCCTCTGCTGAATGTAGTACCCCAAGATACACTCACCTTCCAGTTTCCCCCACTTTGAGCATATGACATTTTTAGGGGAAATTTTAGATCTAAACTGTAACAGTCTCTTCCCATAGCCTGCTTTTACTTTCATTATCCTTTTCAAGACCTTATAACTAAATAAGGTCACATTCTGAGGTACTGGGTATTAGGTCGTCAACATATGAATCTGCACAGGGTTGGTATAATTCAAACCATAACAAACCTCTAAGTTATGCTTCACAGAAAATGTGGTAGCCAGAAGCCAAATATATTTCTGTTTGTGTCATGACAATGATTTATTTGTTACTGCATAGTTTCTCTATTCCTAGTCCACTCTTTGTTCCACAGACCTATTATGAGTCTTTTACTTAGGGAAAGAGTGGTGTGAGCATTCTCACTAATCACGAGTTCCTATGGAGAGCAATTCATATCTGCAGTAAAAAAAAATAAAACAACATGGAAAAAATATACACATATTGTAAACATACAATGTAAATTAATCACTCATGAGGCATTCCTATATTCTGGCTTAAAAGTCAAAAACAGAATCTGTTATATAATTAAAAGAAGAAAATTGCTAGAGTCTCTCTTAAAATTGATCAATTTCTTGCCTGAGAAAATCTCAGTTTACAGGAAAAGAAATATTTATTATTTATGAAATAATATTGGAAGTCAAGTACATAATTTCCCAGCTTTTCAGTAACATAAAGTAAAATACATAACTTAATATTTCAAAGAAAATTTAATTTAGTAGCATAAATTATAATTTGGGAGCATAAAAACAGAAATTGCAAGTTTTCAAGTACTTTTAACTGTAATCCAACCTTACAATCAGCAATTAATATGAAACTCTTCCATAAACTCTCTGGCAAAGTTTACTATAGGTTTACAGATTAGATGGGCATTGAAACTTAACAAATATTTGCCTTTCAAATTTTCTGATGAAGCAGCTAAATTGGATTGGCTTACTTACACTAAACAGCAATGCATCACTATCAGCTGTGAGCTTCTGCCTTTTTATATGTGCCATTACAGCATTCTGTTAAAAATTGTTTTATTTTTAATTTAAAGAAAATGTATTTCTTCATACTCTCAATTACCCAAAACTTCTGTTGGTTTTTTTCCGGTAAGGAAACTGAAAATGCTACTGCTTCTCATATCCTATCTAGAATGCCACCAGAACTACATTTAATAACATCCTCTGAATGATAAATGATCCCTTGCTTGGCTAAAACACTGATGTTCTCCTCCTAAGCTTCTTAACAATTTTAATGTGATGATAGTCTGCATGGTTCTTTTCTCTGGATTCATCAGCATCTTGAATTGCAATCTCCAGGAGAGCAAAGAATCAGTTAAAATTCTTCACTTATTAAATAACACTCTATTAATCATCTTATTAGGAAAGAAATTATAACATTGGCACCAAATTTCAAGTATCCAAGCATATGTGGCAGGCTCAATTCCCAAAGGTCCTTGAGTAAACACTTTGTATTATATGTTAATCAGAGAAGATCATGTCTCCTATGAACCCATTTATTTGTTAAATTAATTCATTTATCATACAGCTATTTTCTTGTATCTCATGCCAAGTAGACAATTAGGATTTGGAGATACAAATAAAAAAGAGATGATCAATGTCCATACAAGTCTTATAGTTCATATAGTGCCCATTCCAATGGCCACTCTAACTGGCCTGAGTTAGAAAGCAGGCATGATTGACTGAAGAAAACAATCTTTGTGTGTGTTTGTGTGTGTATATTTACATATACTTGTGTATTGTGTGCCTTTTGTGTTCAGAAATCAAATGCCAGTGACATAATTATGATGTTGTTAGTAGAAAAAATCAGTCCTTTTCCTGCAGCCTACCTCTGAAAGGTGTCTTTATTTTTATTTTTTATTGTACATGTTTGTGGTATATAATGATTACATTTATCAACTATTTTTTGTCTCCCACCTCTTCCCTTCTTCCCTGCTCTTTCCAACTTTTATTCACTTTACCATCTGCAAAAGACCTCTTTTCTTTTTTCTTTTTTTGTTCTTTTTGTTGTTGTTGTTCTTCAATTCTTTTTAGCCTGTGTGACTTTCTTCACAGTAGCCTGCCCTGTTTTCTTTTATTGCAGTGTCATTTTATTGCCTTTTCTCTTTTTGCTCTTTTTACCCAAGCTTGCTCTGCAGAGCCAGTTTCTCCCTCACTCTCACAACTTACTTGCCCCTAAAACAAGTCCCATGGATGAGAGGAAATACTTGAGTGCAGGTATCTTTTTCAGTTGCAGATGTCCAAAAATGCAGGGAACAACAAGACTATCAGAAGACCCTAGTAAGTTTCCAAATGCGTTCCACACTTTGACCCTTGCTTTTGACTTATCTTGGTGAAATGTACAATCATCTTAGCCACTTGCTGTATCTCAGGTAAGAGACAGAAAATCTAACAAGAAGTTAGGAGTTGTGCGAATGAACTATGTGCTTTAAAAAGAGAAGGAAACCACCCAGGAAAGGCTATCCTCCCTTCAACAAAGCCAAACTGAGACTAAAATACTCAGCATATACTAGAAATGATGTCTATTATGTTAGCTTCTTTTATCATGGGGATTAAGAGGTACATTAAAGTCTGTTAATTATGGTAAAGTGAGCAGGATCTTACAGAGTGCTTGGGGAAGTCCAACTTTGTCTTGTAACCAATTAACAGAGGCCTTTCACAAATATACTAATATAGCTCCATTTTCCAGGGAAGGAGAGGCAGTAATGGGACATCATTTATTTATTCTACTCTCAGATACTTAATGCATGCTACAAAAACTTTAGATGGGGCCATAGACATCAAACTGTTGTATGTGGCCTTTTCTGTGGTCAGCAATCAGAACCCAATCAGAGAAGAGACAAAGGAAAGAGCTAAGATTATAGCTGTTGCAATTGATAATACTTTAAACCAATGCAGGTCATCCAAAGAAAAACACAGGGACAACTGAGGAAAGGGTTCAAGGACAAGAGGACTGAACACTGGGCATAAGATTACACCAAGAACTACCTGGGCCCTGTTCCACGTGTGAGGTAGTTAATGTGCCTAACTTGTGGCACTGGAGACTTGACTCTCGCTGCTACCAGACAGGAGCTAGGCCAACCATCACCCTCATTTCCTGCTCTGATAACTGAAGAAATCAGGGAACCTGCAATGTCCCTGCCCACAGATATTACCATCTCCTCTGAGGATGGCTGGGCAAACTAAATGTCATGACTGAGTCAATTTGACTGCTTATTGATACAGGTACTGCTCATTATGCTTTGATTTTCTTCTCTGGAAAATTCTCCTGTAGATCTATATCCGTAGTCAGGATTGAGGGGACCATTATGAGAAGATTCTTTATTCCTTCTCTAACATGCCACTTCAAAGGCCAAATGTGTAACTATGAGTTTCTAACTGTCCCAAGTGCCCTGATTCCTTGCCAGGAAGAGATTTACTAGCAAAATTGGGGGCAATTCTCAAACCCTGGCTAAGGCCAAACAGATTGTACATTTGTCCATCCTCTTGCAATTTTACCCCAAGCTAATGTTTGACTTATCCTTGAGAGCTGCTAGCTATGGGTTTAAAAGTAGAAAGCACAGCACAACCTACTTCCTAGGACTACATTTTTCCCACTTATCTACACGTGACCTGGTCCACACTCCATTCCTGTCAGCTGCCATGACTGCAGTGAGCCTTTTGTTTCCCATAATTTACTCATAATCTTGCTCACTAACTTCCTAAAGAATAGTTCTTACAAATAATAAGAAAGTTAACACCTTCAGACCACAAGTCAGAGAGCCTGGTCAGTCTACCTCTTCCAAGAAGTTTCTTCTAATTGTCCAAGATTGCCCTGTCTTTATGCAGGTTTATATTTGCTATTAGTTGCCCAGGAAAACAATTTCATAAAGTCATGACATTGCTCACATCCTGGCTGGATAGAATGGACATGAAGTAGAGAAAGATAATTGACCTGTTTCTTAAACTCAAAGGTAAGACAAAAGTATAGGTTCATTTTAAAAATAGGCTTTATTATTAAATTCTTTATATAAAATCTTCAGTTTGAGTTATATATTTATCAAATAATAAGAACAAAATAAAAAAGGAAATGACATAAAAAATGGAAGAAAGGAAAGGAAGACTGAGGAGAACAGTCACAAGCAATCAGTTATTGATGAATGTTATTAAATGGACAGGCTTTAGAATCTCAACTCAATAAAAAAGAAAATAAGTTGAAAAGAGGACTCAGGCTGAGAAAGTGGTGATTGATCAATGGCCTACCAGTCTGTGGCCTGTGGTCACAATGGCAGTCCTGTGCAAAATAGCCAACAGAGGAGAGTCTGGTGGCATAACCATATACTTGAATTTGTGAATTAAATTGGATTTGGCAATTCTCCCTCCCTATTCTGTAAGATTTCCTTCTTCTCTAATACTAAATATTATCCCATCATTTCCAGCTTACTACTATATCATCTTTAAGGTAATAATCAATAACCATGGATATTGTCCTGAAGTCAAAATAATAATGATGGAACCACAAACCAAAGTTTAAAAATTGGAAAAAACTTTTTTAGAATTTACATTTGGTCTTGAATTTGATGTCCCATTGGAGTAGCTTTTCTATTACCACTGGGGTTAGGTTTTCCACTGCTCTGTCTCTACATGTCTCTGTCTTTGTCTCTCTTTTTATATGGATGGATAGATAGACAGATAGATAGATAGATAGATAGATAGATAGATAGATATAGCTATACAAATAGACACATCAATATGATAAAGTTACTTCAGTTCTGAGCAATGAATCATAAAGAAATGGTCTCATTAACCTATGCCACTTGATAATACTCAGAGCTACACATTTTCACCATATATCTTATATACATGTAGTATGATATATATGTAACTGTATGTGATATATATGTCATAAGTGATAAATATGTGGCAAATATATATGACCTATCACTTATATAAGTATGTAAATAACAGCAATATATACATATAGATAAAAATTAGTGATGCAAATATGTGGCTGAGTATAGTCATCCTTGCATAGACTGATATAACATTGCATTGTTCTTAATGTTTTTGGTCCTCAATTTCATGAATGCTGAAAGCAGCCTAATATCTTTTGCACAACTCGTTACCAACTTTTTGTATCTGTCATTGACTCTACTTTCTTAACATGAAAAAGAAGCAGATTGTCCAAAATAAGTATTAGGAAATAATATAAACAAGTAGATGTCCTAGTTGTCTCCTAAAATATGCTGCTGTGGATTCACCTTTGTAAGACCACTTGAGAATCTGATATAATCAATGACCAAATAGAACTTTAGTTGTAAAATATTAATATCATTTGCAGTGAAGTCACTGTAAAATGTTGGTTCTTCCAGTCCCACAAATTAATCAATGTCAGTCCAGGTCAGTCTGGTCTAGAAACCAAAAACCCTTTGGCTAGCTAAGCCATTGGCAAGTCTCTGGGCAACAAAATGTCTTCTGAGGTCACTGTAGAACCGTTACATCAGAATTTCAATAAATAAGATGTTAGGTTAGCTATGCCAGTATCAATGATATAAAGATCCCGTGGTTCTTTGGCAAGACAGAAAGAAGTCTCCTTTCTTATTTGCCAGAATTTATTTTATATTATTACATCCTTTCTCTTCTAATACTTTTAGCAGTCCATAATCATCTTCATTCTCTTTCCTAAATTTTTGAGCAGAATACCTCATTTAACTCCTCCAGAATGAGTCATTCTTCATATTCCCCACCTGATATATTGCATATTTTCCATATCATATATATATATATATATATATATATATATATGCCATAAAGAATGGCTTTTTATACAGTGTACCTAGTAAGAAATTAAATGTATAACACAGTATTTTCATAGCTACTTAATGTTTGAAAATTTATTTAGGCATAGATTACAGAAAAGTAAATGTATCTGTGGGGGTAAAAAAACTTTTATCCTCTTATTGTAAACTAATCCGCCCAAGTGGTCAGTTTGAAATTCATGTTAACAAAATCAAAAGTAACAAGTTCAATTCACATGTTTCATGGAGCAGTGCTCCAGAAAATACTAACTAGCAGTGTTTCCCTCATTCTGGAAAGAGGTAGCAATAAGGTGTGATATGAAGGGCTAATACAGATGTTGCTAAAAGAGAGGAAAAAATGGATAAGTATTAGTTAAAGACACCAAACTCTGAGTGGAAGCATGGGGAAATCCAACCTACTTCAAATCTCACAAATTTTCTCTTGAAAAATTTTTTTAAATTTATGGTAAAAATAAAATAACAAAGGCAAACTAAGGGATTTATTTCTAGTTAACTCTTCTAACAAAATACATCTTACTACTACTAACAAAAATACTAAATATTTTTATATTTACCAAAGAAAGAGACAAGCTTATTCAATGCAGCCTGTGACATTGAAAAGCACTATCCTGGAAATGAGAATCCAAGAGTTTCAACTTCAGTCCTTCCAATAATCAATTGTAGATTACTCATTTTTTCCTATTTTGGTCTTAATTTCCTCAATTGTAAAATGAATAGGAAAAAAAGATATCTAATATATTTTATACTATAAAATTAGTCACTACTTGTAGAAAAACAATCTAAATCCATGCTCTCCTGATTACCACTGTCTTGGTGTAAATGCAGATTAGCCTTTAGTATATACAGGTACAGATCACTTTAATGATAATCTCTTAATAAACTTGACATAATTCTGGGGAGTAAGTCAAGTACTGAAAATAGAATCCCTCTTGTCAAATATACTTTTCACAAAATTAATAATGACATAATAGCCAAATTGTAGTTTTCACTATCTTTAAAATCATATTCAACAATTAATCACTAAGATCACTAACATCACTTCATCACTAATTTCAAAAGAGCCAAGAATTTCTTAAATCTCTGTCAGATTTCCAATTTCCAAAACCACACTAAAAGTATTTTGCTTAACACTTTCATTTAAATTCTAAAATACAGTTCTGTCATACTTCCGAAACCCAGCAATGCAGGCTTTAGTTTCAAATAACTTGACATTGCCCCTCCAAGATATCATTATTAACAATGTCATTAAACTAGATAATAACACTAATATGAAACATTTGAATAAGTCTAAACTCAATGTCTTGTGTAAATATGCAATATCCATTATATGGGAAAAAGATAAATGCTTACTAATCCTCTAGTTAAACTTTAATTTAAAAGCAAATTACGCTCACAGATACTATTCAATGTATAGGTCACTAATGTTCATTAATAAACAGGTATAGTTTTATTCCAAGTTCAAATATTTGTTTTGTTTTTGTTTCCATAATATTTTCTTACCTGAATAATTCTACAGCTCTCCAAGGGAAATTAACTGAATGAATATCTCAATGAGTATAACAAACTTCAAGTCAATAAGCATGACTAAGCTAACATTCTTAACATTTGTGACTGTTAAATTTAATCGTCAATTTGACTGACTTGGGAGCCAGCTAGGGGATTAGTAAAGCACAGTTCTGATATGCCTGAGTGAATCATGGAGGCATGATCTTTGGTACTGTTTATGGTCCCTTCATCTCTAGCACTGTTACCCAGCTCTGCTTCCTGGTTAGCATGAACTAAGCAATGCTGCCATGCCCTCTGCCATCATGCTCCTTTCTAGGAGTCAGTTAAATATGAAACAAATCTTCTGAAAGTGTGAGTCAAGTTAACACTCTTCTCCTTTAAATTGAGAGTATCAGGTATTTTGCATCAACAATGGAAAGCTAACTAACGCAGAAAATTTGTATTCCGGAAAAGGAGGCAGTTGCTGACCATATGTGATTTAAAAGCTTTTGGAACAAAATTGCGGAGAGAGTTCAGAAAGGTTTGGAAATGCAGAGTAGAGAAGTCCTACAATATTGTAAGTAAAGCCTAATTGGTGGCTCAAAGCTCAAAAGACCAGAATGATCTCAGGAATTCAGAAAGCAAAGACAAGGCTCTGGAGATTTCAAATAAAGAATATTCTTTATTTGGAATTGGACTAGAGGACAGATATGTTTCACTCTAGTAAAACATATGTCTACATTTTGCCCTTGTCCTGAGACTTTGAAGGAGACTGAGTTTTGGTGTAATAGACTAAATAATCAGATTGTGGAAATTTCAAGGAAAATCAACATTCATAATGTAGTAATCCTGGGTGTTGTTAGTAAGACTATGGTGGTGGCTGGGGTGGAGGGATTGAGAAGAAAAGTTTGAAAAAGTTCCAAAAGAAACCGCAGATAAAGTGGGGCTAAAATGGATGTGGTTGTTGAAGAGATTAGCTCCATTAAAAAGAAACCAAATACTTTGGTCAGGCACAAAGAAAGCAAAGTAGAAAGATTTCTTGAAAGAACCTCAGTAATTTGCAATCCCATAAATTGCAGGATCAAGGATGCAAAAGTGTAAATCTTTCATTTTAGCAGAGAGCCCCTGCTCAAGAAGGGCTTACTAAGGAATTTGGTCCCTGGGATTATCATGTTCAACCATCTTTGCCCTCAGAAGCCACTGTATCTATGGTCCAAGAACCTAGGTATTGTCCCTGCTAACATAAGACCTTGGCATCCTCCACATTATGCTGGTTTTATAAGCATGAGAGTGCAAAAGAGTACAGGACTTTAGAATCTGGAAGGTTTCCACCACGTTTCAGAAGATAGCCTTAGCAATCAGCCAAGGAGTCCCTGAGAGAACAACGCATGAAGTTATGGGGATTAAAGCAAAGTTGCAATGGAACCCCAGGAAGTCAGACATGCCAGGAATGTGAAACATCTGCTAAAGAAAACTGCAGGCTGTAAGTGGAACCAGCCCAAGAGAGGGGTCATTTGCAGCCAGGTTTTTGCAGTGAGAATGCCCAAACCTTCTGAAACTCACATCTAACAGCCATAGTCTGTGCCCTGGATGCCAGATATAGGGTTATGTTTCCCCTGCTTGATTTAGTCTTTTTCTTTACGATTCCCCCATTCCTCTCTTTTCAAATGGGAAAGTTACCCTGTGTGTCACTTGGAATTATAGTTCTCGCTTGATTATAGGAAAGTCCCAGGTACAGCAACTCATCCTTCTCCTTGAAGGGGCACTTCTGCACATCCCACACCACTGGCCTCCTAGAAATTTCATCCAGGGTCCTTGGATTTTAGTTGAAATGATTTCCCATCCTCTGATGCTTAAATGCTTTATCAACAAATCCAGAGTGGTTGCTACTCCTTAGGATCTTGATCCAATCATCAAAACACCATCAATAACTTAAGCCACCCAGTCTGTGACATACTGTTTTGGCAACCACTGTAAACTAATATGGTTGGAATTAATATGTACATAGAAAAATAAATTCCATTATTTTGCCAATTAGGATTGTTATATATTTGAGTCTTGTGTGATCTTGAATTCACAGTTACACAGAGAACAGTAAAAATTGGCACATTAGTTAATATGCTTAATATAGATGTGTAAGTTCTAAAATTTTCCTTAAAGACTTGACACATTTCTAAAAATTTCCAAATTTATTTCTCAAGTTTATTCATTTTTATCTGTATTTAGTGACAAAGTTGATTAATAAAATACTTCAACATCATATTTAAATTAACCACATTCATTCAATTGCTGGCAACTTACTCATTTGTATTACTAGCATCTATTACTGAAGCTGAAGCTTTAAAATGTATTCTTATTTGTATTGTATAGATGATGAAAGAACAGTTTCAGAATTTCTTTTCTGAACATTAAATAGTTAACTTTATGTGGTTCTGTATTATTTGTCTCAATTTTCAAATTTCAAATGATTAAACGATACTTAAGTATTCTTTGGTAAGATCTAAAAACCATTACATATTGAAGTCCTATCATTTTCAAAATTTTGAAGTTTGGAACATTAAAACAAAACTGTCACAAATATTCTGTGCATCTAGAGTTAACTGTGCAGAGTGAATTGCTAGTCTGTCCTTTCTACATTGTTTGAAGGACAAATGTCAAACATAAGTTTTGCAAACTGTTGTTGCTGTAAGTACAGAGTCCCCAGTTTATGACAATATGACTTAAAATTTGTCAATTTTACAATATCTGAAAGTGACAGTTTTTCAGCAGAAACCATATTTTGAGTTTCAAACTTTGATCTTTTCTGGAGCTAACGGCATTGCAGTATTAATGCTCTCATGATGCAATACAGTGACAATGAGCTGCATCTTCCAATTAGCAATACAATCACAAAGGGTGAAGAATTGACCTCAACTTTTAGTTTTTTGTTTTGTTTCATTTTGTTTTGTATAACAGGACAATTCCTCAGGCCTTGCACTTGCCAGGCAAGCGCTGTGTCACTGAGCTACATCCCTGGCCCAAGGGTGAAGAATTGATACTCCACAGTACACTGTGTTGCAAAGTTACAATGTTTACTAGATTAGGTGTATTAAATGTATCTTCAACTTAAAATAATTTCAATTTAAGATGAGTTTATCAGGGTACAACCTCATCATAAGTCAAGAGGCATCAATATTCTGAATCTAGAATAGATTCAGAAAAAGATTTTCCATCTCCATTATTGCCTATGTTTTTCATGTTCTGATGTTTACAATTATTACTAATCTGAAAACATTGTTCTGTCACTTGGCATGCCATTCACTTTGAAGTTCAAGAATCATAGACACATTTTGCCATAGATTTGACATTCATATATAGAAGTCTTGCCACTTATTTTTTGCCAATAGCTTTTAATGGATTTCAGAATTCTTGACTCTTTCTTTCCTCTGCTGCTAATTTTTAGCTCTATTATTTACCACTAAGTTCAATGTGTTTCTAAATATATAAATATGGAAATAATACACCAAATGAGTTGTGAGTATAAAAAGTCACAGGTCCTTGTACCTAATTCTTCCAACTATATCTCATCTTTTTCATACTACCTAAATTGACTACTCAAAAATCATTTGTTTTTGAAGAAAAATGTTTTTTAAATTATAGAATTCTATTATTATTTTAAAATTTTCAGAATTTAATAGATTCCAAAATTAGTTTCATACTTCTTCATATCTTTTACTTCTAAACTGTAGGAAAAATGTAAGTACGTTATTCAGAGAAAAAAGTCATTTCCTCCTTGTATTATTAGGAAGAAAGGCATTTTAAACTTGACCTTTTTCATTTGATTGGCCAGTGACCAAGGTACACTCACTTTTCCATTTACAGTGACTATTCAATCAAACAACAGGTTTTTTCATAAGCATGGGACATAGTAGATTGTGAGTTTCGAGACGCCCGCTGCGTGTAGGGAGAAGCCAACAGACGTCCTCTCATGCAATATGCAAGGGGTTTTATTTGTTGTCCAAGCATGCGTGGGGCCCACTGAACATGCAGGAACAGAGAGCCACAAGGCATTGCCGGAGCATGGCTTTTAAAACTACAGGACAAAGGAAGGCAGGGCTTTGGCAAGCGGGGTTATAGAAACAGAAGGCATTGGTTAGTTTAAATGGCTTTCTACATTCATTGGAGGTTGTGACTATAGGGTGGTCTAGAGTCGGGCGGCAGAGGGTGTTTCCTAATATGGGCAGTAGATGCCCAGGGAAGGTACATTCCATAAATTCCTTAAACACCAGATGGGGTTGTTTCTACCTTGCAACCCAGGTTTTCTAGTCAGCTTTATCCTTGTCTGAATTTAACCTAGGCAGCTTTAAACTATAACGGCTCAATTCCCAGAATATTGGGAGGAGATGAGCAGCATGGAGCAGTGCAGACCATGCACTGTTAATAAGAGAAAATTTCTCTTACAAGATGTTTAACAGATTGGATGAACAGAAAAGGAATAGTTGTTTCCTGAAGACTGTAGAGATAAACCACAAGCGATACAATGGAGCATGTGACATCTCTAAAAGTACAGATTCTAGTTTTAGAAACTTTGCCTCATTTTTCAATCCCTTTCTTTCTTCTCCACACAAATTGTGAAGCTTAAAAAATGCTTGTCACAGTCAACCTTCCAGCAAACTGCATTTAGGTCAAACTGGGTGGCATCATGCCTAAAATGGAAGCTTTTCTCCGTGTCACTCTATAATATATCCACTTTTCCTAAAAAGAAGCCAGCTACCCAGATTCTTAGAATACACAGAGGTTGAGCCTGAATCCAATCAGAATGAGACTATGAGGCCCATTAGTACAAGGCACTCTGGCCTTTCCTAATAGTGGGTTCATTTACTGTAATGGTGAATGTAGGAATGGCCATGGTGTGCCTCTGCCTACACTGATCAGAAAGGTGCTAAGGTTCTATCTCCTACACAGTCAGAAATAATTCAAATAATGTAAAGTAACTAAATTCCATATAAATAAAGTTAGATGCCAAAACCAGAGTTGAAATAAATAGAAGTTTAATAACACAAAACATTCCATTTTTAAAATAAAATATATACCCAAACTACAAAAGGAGTTGGGGACACTGTACTCAAAGTTGTGACCATTGTGCCTTGTTTCTTTCATTTACATTAAATAATTTTCCACACAGTTATCATTGCCAGTCCTTCTATATATCACCTATCACTATGCCATCAAAGTAGTGGCTGTTAATCTAATTAGGCAATATTCAATTACCTATGTTAGGGAAAAAAGATTTACTTTCTTTTTCTGCCAGAATTATTATTGATTAAATAGGGGAGGGTTACAAAGAGTAAGTGAGTCCAGATTTTCAGGCTTCTTGAGCCAAGATTAAAGTAGAATTTGGACAAAAATTTGATTCTTACCTTCATTGTATTTGCTGGATTCAGCACTGAAACAAATCACCAGCTTCAGGAAAATGCTTCATTGCTAAAATGCAAGTTAACTATAAACTTACAATCAATTCTATGATTCATGTAGAAATATCACATATGAATACATTAAAATTAGTTTAGATCTTGGAAATTTTCCCTCGAAGACATTCTAATAATTATTCTAATTCTAATTGTAATTTCTAATAATTAATCTAATAATAAATAAAGACAAGAAGTAATCGTTGCAGTGGTAACAGACTTATGAGTGATGTTCTCAAGAGGTAAAATAGTTACTAAACCAAAAAATAATTCAATTATTAAATGTTAAAGGACACATTTGTTTTCTGAGATATACTATACATGCAATTAATCATGCTTTTGTCATACAATTTTTAAGTTCTACCTAAATAATACTTCCATTTGGACTTCTAATCCTGAACTATATTGTAGGAGAACTCTTGACTAATTCCCTCACTCAACAGTTGTTACATTTTCTTTAGTCAGTGCCATTTTCAGTAAATAATATTACTGTTAACCCATTTGCTATCGCTAAAAATCTCAGAAGATACCTTTAATGTCTTTAATTTAAATCCATTATGAAGTCCTATCATTTCAATCTCAAAATATATCCTCATGTGGTCTCCTGATTAGCTCTGTGACAGCCAACTAGTTTGTGTCACCAACATCCCTGTTAGTCAGCTACTAGACTCTACCTGACCTCCAGTCCTCTGCCTTTGGGTTAAATGTACACTGAATGGTACTGTAGCTCAATAGCCACCCTGGCTTCCCACGACTCACAGTCAAGTCCTAACTCCTGTCCCTTCAGAATCTGTCTTCTACCTCCTCTAGTTCTTCAGCCTCATAATTTTCCTCACTTTGTATTAGATTTGTTTTCTTTTTAAAATTCTTGGTGTATCTTTAGTAGTTTCCTGAGACTAGCACAACAAACTACCATGAATGAGGTGGTTTAAAACAATAAAGATTTATTGCTGTGCAGTTTGGGAGGCCAAAATGCAGAACAAGGCACTGACAGGGGCACACTTCTGCTGAGGCCTTTAGAGCAGTGCTGCTCAACTTCTTAGAAATGGAGTGCCAGACTACAACCCAAAACCCACTTATTCATCACAAAGTGCCTGAAATTAAATCTCAATACTGAAATTACATCTCAATACTGAGGTTTTAGTTTAGAAAAAAACAACTCTACATAAACATCTCTTGTCTTAGAAGAAAATCACACTCACATGGATGCCACAGGTTCACCACCACTACTCTAGGGAAAATGCTTCTTGCCCCCTTCTGGGTTGCAGTAGCTGCAGGTAATTCTGGTAATTCTTCAGCTTGCAGAAGGGTAACTCCAGTATCTGCCTCTGCCTTCACACAGCTTTCTCTGTTTCCTGTCTTCCTCTGTCTCTCTGTTATAGAAACACTGCTTACTGAATTGGGGCCTACCCTTTGGGTCCAGGATGTTCTCATCTCAAGGTTTTCTTTTTTTTTTTTTTAAGGAATAAAACAAAACAACAAAACCAAACATGGAGAACAATATTAGATTTCAAAAACAAGAGAGAAAGAAATCCCCATATTTGCCATGCTGCATATTTTTATCTTTTAAATAGATGCTCAGAATACCAGCTTCAGGCCTACAAAGTCAATCAAATAATACAAGCATTAAATTGTACTTTTACTTAAGTTGCTATCATCTCAGCCTGTGTTCCTGTGAATCAGCCAATTGCTTACCACGGTGGGGGTGGGAGTGGAGGTGGGGGTGGGAGGGAGTCTCTTCTTGTTTACCTCAAGGTTTTTAATCACAGCTGAAAAGCCTTTTTTTCCAAGAAAGATAACATTTACAACTTCTGCAGCCATGAGTATATTTTTTTAGTCTTCCCTTCAGCTCACTACACTAAGTGTTTTTTATCTTTAGATTTTTAGAATTCTTCTTGTCTTTATTCTCCTTTCAGAACTTTTACTTTCTGAGTCACAGTTCAGATAATACAGTGTGTCCTTAGTCATAAAAATCTTATACAAAATGGTCTCCTCAAGTTCATGTCTTCCTCATTAATCTACTTATTCTCATGATACCTTAATCCAAACCCAGGAGGTTTCTTTTCAATTGACTTATTATTTTCTGTATCCCACAATAAAATGCAGCCCCAACAAGGGGCACAGAGTCTGTCTGCCTCACTGCTGAGTCACCGGTCCTGAGCACAGTGCCCTATATATATTAGTTGCTTAGTGAATTCTTATTGAACACATAAATTTAGTTCTCATAACTCCATGAAGTAAGATTAAATTAGCCATATGAAGAATAAATTGGAAGGTAGGCTCACTCAGATATTAAAATGTAATCCAGAAGACCAAGATACAATATCAAAAACATAATTAAATTATAATAAAATCCTATCTGATGAGTATATTGTTTTGTAGCTTTAAAAAAAAGTCATTTTAATTTTTATCAACAGGAAGAAAATAATCTGCTTGAAATCCAGGAAATAGAAGCTCTACAACAAAAAAACTGGTGGTGTATGTCCAGAACTATCTTTATCTTTAGATTTTTATGATCAATAAATACAGTGAACATTAATTTTTTAATTACAAAAGAAGACACACCCCCATGATCCTACTGGAAATACTTCCTCCCACTTCAAACATGCCTATGCCATTGTTCTGGCCACTCTCTGAAGCAGTCCTGGAAGTCCTCTTCTTGAGTGTCTTTGATTATACTGTCATGGCTGCTTCAGTACCCTGGATCAATTTGAAATGCTACGTTTCATGGTCATTTTGACTTTGGAGAAAAGCCAGGAGTTTGCATCATGCCAGTTCCAGTGAATAAGGTAGTTAAGGTCACACCATCATGTTTATGCGAGCCTACATTTCTGCTGCATAGCACTACCCAGCAGTATCGCTATGTTTTTGATTATACCTCATGAAAACACTTATGAAAGAGGACTACCAGAACTACTTCAGAAAGTGTCAGGAAACATGGGATAAATGTGTCTGAATGAGGGAGAGCATTTATAGGGGCATTATGGAAATGTCTTTTTCTGTAATAATTTTTTTAAGCACTCATTGTATCTTTTATAATCCTTTGTATATAGATGACTGTGTTATAGCTCTTGAGTCACAACTGGTCCATATCTTATGGACCTCAGTGTGAAAGGATAATGCAAGACTGCTTGTTAAAAGAGCCACAAAATGTGTGAAACAGTAAGGCTTTGCTTTTCTTCTACAGTCTCTTTCAACACTGTGATATGTTTTATTCACTATTTAATGTATTCTTGAGTTAAATACTATTTTAATCATTAGATATATTTAATCTTCAGCCTTATAATGTAAGATATAATTTTAAATGCAAGAAGTCCATTTGTTTGTATGTTAAATTGGGTATATGAAATTACCCAATTCATGTTTCATGGCTCACAAATATACATGTATTTTATTCTAATCAGAAAGTAAAAATACAGTGCCAAATTAATTCAAGTATTCTTTTTTCATTTTTTGACATGTGCACATTTAAGAAGACTTTTTACCTTCAGCTGATTGATGGGTAAACAAGGACTAAGAGAAAAAATATAGGGTACTCTAATCTTTTTTCCTCCTATGTCAGTATTTTCAACGTAAGTGGGTGAATAATGAAGGGTAGTGACATGAATAAGAAAGGACATTAGAGAGATCCTTAGTCATTTGTGTTTCTCATAACATCACTGTAACTTTTCTTCATTCTGAGCAACTTCTGATTAGAGTGGAAAGCACAGCTTCTTGGACTAACAGCATCTAGCTTACTCAGCAGAAATAACACACTTTGACTCTCCTGAACTCCCACACATCATACATAGTGGGAATTCTGCGCGATAGAACACTTTGAGTACAATGTGGAAATGCAGTAGCAAGAAACAGCAGATAAACCTATTGGGTGTGTTCCTCTGGCCACAAATGCTCCTTTTTGTCATCAGCCATCACAACACAAATTTTTCATTAAGAAATTTCAAGATTGCAATTATAACCTATTAAGCCAAGAATGGGTTCTTTCTGAGTATTGGTCCTGTGAAATCATAGTCACACATGCTTGAAGCCAGGCCTGCAGTGAGTACTCCTAGGGTGGAGATGGATTAATTTGGCAATCATCTGAGGACCTCAACTGTTAAAATCATACAACCACTTGTCCTTACTTTGTGTCTATGCTGCATTAGCAATCTTGCAATTATAACTCTTCTTCCTAATGTAAATGTTCTTCCAGACAGCAAAGAGTAATTCATTCACTCAGAAGTTAAATTTCACAATATATTTCAATAATGTCACTTTTGCAGAAAAGTATTTTAAGTTGGTGTGTAGCAACAACAAAAGTTCAGAATCTGATTGACATTAATATAGTGCTAAAATCATATTTTCAGGATCTACATAGGTAAAGGCTAAATAATGACAAAAGCTGATAGATTAAAAATTCAACAGCTCTGTATATCTCAGTCCCAGGATTTATCACATATATAATTCTACTATTTCATGTCTTCAAGGTAATTTTTCCTTTAAAATATTTAAATATTTCAAATAAAACCTTATGCTTATTAAATAATGCAAGTGATGTGATATGCAAAAAAGTTTGAACCAAATATTTAACTTGTTTCACTATTTAATATGTGGAATAAAGGGAGAGTCATTGAGCTATAATTCAGATCACTTGAATTTCAGTCTCCAGATTTGTTTCATACTGATAAGGTGATAATGGCAAGTTGTATAAACCTTCAATGCTCTAATTTCTTCATCTGGAGAATGAGGATTTGAGAATAAATATTCCCTAGGTTCTTTCTTTCTGATTTATAATTCTATAATTCTATGGTACCTGAATAACAAAATGAAAGCATATATTTTATCACCTCAGCTCTCAGAGTTGTCAGGAGAACTCTTACTCATTGTGGGCTTCAAGATAAGAAGGTCATTCCAATCAAACAAGTTATAAGAGGGTTTTGTTTTGCTTTGTTTTGCTTGACTTAGAAGAAGATGGAGAGAAGACAATTCATTCAATTTCTGACTGACATTTGTGTGTTTAAATCTATTTTATGCTCTGAAAATCCATATAAAAATAAACTATATCCTCTACTAAAAGATATACTTTTTAAAGTAGAAAACACTACCAGAGGCCCCTCACCAGGAATATTTGTGGAACTTCATCACCTTGTAGATGGGATTTTCCTGAGGGACAGTGTCCATTGGCTCATATGATAGTCTTTCTGAAGGTTTTAGGTGAGAAGGAAAGAAAAAATTTTGCTTAACTTTCTAAATTCTGAGTAAGAATTAAAACATATGAAAAAACAACAGCAAAGAAAAAATGACTAGTCTCAGCTTCTTACAGTATATCATCACAAATCTAGACAAAAAAAGTACCTTGCCCTAAAAAAAGAGAAAAAGGGAAAGAAAAAGTTCCTTGCCTTATACAGTTACTTCTAATCCATAGAAGGTAAAATTGATATTGCTTCCCTTTAACACACAAGACACATGCATAACAATTAAATTTGCCTCAGAGTAGACTTGTCTAACCCCTTCTTCTAATACTCATTTGGTATTTATTAATCAAATAATTTAATTTCTGCAAGCCTCCAATTATTCATTTTTAATAGAAAAAGAACTATATTAGGTGCTTCAGGTTTTTTTCAGTAGAGCTTATTACATTAAACCTATTCTAAAATTATAAATGCTACTTTGCATTTACATTTTCCATCACTTTGATTTTTTTATTTAATGATGTAATTGTGCATCATACTTAGACTTTTATGATTAAAAATGCATTTGTATGATTGGTACTCAGATCCTAAATAAAATATAATAATTCATATACTTACATAGAAATAATTGTGCTGCACGCCTGTATTGCAGTGAGGGGTTACAAGGAGAACAATTACATATAGGACACAGAATTTATAATATTATTTTATTATGGTCACCCAGAATTAAATATAAGGAAGTGCACAAAATCTGTCCACAACACTAAAGACCTAGAAAATTCAGCTGAGGGCCTGGGTTCCACAGTAATATTCTGCATGAGTCGAGCCCATGACAATGCTTCCCAACAGTTCAAATGGAGCTCTAGAGCCCATGACAAGGACTTGTGCAAATCTATTTTATGTGCTGGGAAGGCCCAAAGGTCAATGGTGGAAGCTAGAAAGTCAGTGCCAGAGGGATGAAGGATCTGTGCCAGTAGGTTAAGTATTCTACACTGGAGCCAAGAAGTGATGCTCAAAATAAAGGCAAGAGCTCCCCCTGAAAATTACTACTGCCATTCTCAGTGACAATAAGGTCCCAAGCTGCTCCGATAATAAGAATGATTGAGTTCTTATTATCAGGAAGCTAGTATGATAAGCTTCTCTTAGAATAAACATCTTTCCCCTCCAGAGCCAGGAAGCCATGCTCAATGTAAGGAGCAGAGGTTCCCCAAAGTGAACCACAGCCATTCTCAGCAACAAGGTCCTGAGCTCCTCCAAAGATAGTGGCCAAATTCATATTGGGGAAGCTAGCATGATAATCTCCTCCAGGAGAACCAATGGCTCCAAACAACACTTGGAAGAACCCACAATGCCCCATTCTTCTTCTCCACATCTCTACTTATGCTGGCAACTTTCCTCAAGAGGACCATCTACACTCAGCACCATACTGTTTTAATTCAGCTGGTATTAAGTTGACCACCAGTTTTTAATCTGTAACAGTATGTGATCCTAAAAGGTATTAAGATGATACTTTAACAAAAAGGATTTCATTTTCAAAATAATATTGGCTACTACTTATTGAATGCTTTTTATTGAGCTATGTTTGTGTTTGTTTGTTTGTTTGTTTGCATTTGATACTGGGAATTGAGTTTAGGATCTTCACACTGAGTTACATTCCCAGAACTTTTTAATTTTTATTTTGAGGCAGGGTCTCACTAAATTGCCTTGGCAGAACTCAAATTGGTGTTATTCTTGCCTCAGACTCCCAAGTGCTCAGATTATAGAAGCCCAACACCATGCCACATTCATTCATATGCCTTACACCTAAAATATATTATAACATAAATACAATTAGTTCAATCACCTTATTGAGCAAATTTGGCTTGTAGAGGTTAAGAAGTTTACTTAAGGACCCAGAGCAGTCATAATGGGGTCAGAATTCCAACACACATTCCTCGCTGGAATCCTCCAGCTTCTGTAGGCTTCCTTTTACCTGGATCTAGATTATAGCTTTTGGAATCTGTCTTGTGACAACCAATACATCAACAAAAGATGAAAAAAATGATTTTCTAATCACATGTAGAACAAAATTAAAAGTAAGATATAGAATATTAGTCTGGAAAATATTATATAATTTTTAAGTCTTTCAGTAAGTATCATTTTTCTTTTTTTATAAAAAGGAAATAATCATAATCAAGGCAAACTGAGTAACATTTGAAACTCAAATCATGGGGTAAGAATGGATTATAAGCCTTAGTTATTTTTATTTCCTGCTTTCAGAATGGCTGTAAAATATGTAACTAGGTGCAGAAGATAATTTATTACCAATATAATCAATAGCATAGAAAAAGTGGGGAAATAAAGAGAAATCATTCATTAAATGTCTCTAATTAAAGCATTTCATGATCCCATTTTATTATTTGCAACTAGACAAAAGAAAGCTGTATTTCAAATAAAATGGTTCTTTGGCTAACACTCAAGATACATTAAAATAAAATGGCCCCAATTTATAAAATAGTGTGCAATTTGACTGCCTGTAACAGTCTTATTATGAAAACAATAATCATACCTGTAGGAGCAATAATGTGAATATACCTATAAGCCATTAAGAAGTCTTCTTTACTGTATAAAATATTTATTTTAAAGAGAAAAAAGATAAAAATAACAATGAAGCAGAGTTTCAAAACAGGTTAGTAGGACAGTTATAATAATTAATACACTGTGTATCGTAAGAAGGCTTTTGTTGCAAAATTTTGAAATGCTGATACAGGCCTGGTATCAGCAAATATATCATTTTATTGCACATACTCAAGACCCACAGCAATTCAACAGAAAATTAATTAGCATCAGCTCACCATAAATCTCAATAGTATTAGCTAAAATGCCAATTTTGTAATCACTTTTCATTAAACCCAAAAATACTAATTAAAATTGATTTTTGCCTGTGCCTTGGTAAATGGCTGCCAGTTAATGGTTTTCATCTGTAAGGCAGACCTTTACTTAAATTAATTTTGTATGTTGTCTCCTTCACTTTTGTAAAGATAATAAAGTGTGAAAGCATAAGAAATGTGGATATAGGAAAGAACAGTTCGTATAATAGATACAAAATAGTGAAAATAAAAGATTCTAGGTCTTTTTACTAAAGCTTGTATGACCATATTCCTCAATAAGCTGTTTTTGAATATTTTATTTCATGAGCAGTAATAAATAAGGCCTCTGCAACAAATAAATTATGATTTAGTTTTTGTAAGTGATTTGAATGATCAAATGACATATGTATTAAAGAATTTTCTGAGTGGGGTCACATTCTTATTTATGTGACATGATCTACTGTAAAACCTGGCCCATGAACCTAGCTCATGTTTGGAGGCCATCAAGAAACAATAAGGATTAATTTAAGTCTCAACATATGTTAAACGGAAACTGATAGCCATATAAATGTCAGAGTTCTTTCATCTGTTTTTAATAGAAAAATAATAAACCATATATCTCTTAAAGGATAACCCAAGGTGACTTTGATTGTTCTTTCAACTTTTCAATTAATTTTTTAAAAATCATATGATCAAAACCTGAGTTTGTGCTGTCATTGGGGTAGGATAGGTGAGGATTAAAGATAGAGCTATTTTCTACCTTTAAAGGGAAGTCAAAGAGATTGTGTATCACTTACAGGCAGGGTTTCTAAGAAACCATAAATTAGAACCTAAACTCACAGAGGCAAAGGCACATTCAGAGTTCTAGACACCCATAAATGTAGAATGAGAAATTGGCTGATGTTTCTAAATTCAGATTAAGCAGATGGAAAAAATTACAAAAGAAAGATTTGTAATAACAAAGTCTAGTCTGATATTCTCAGGCGCATTACAGAGAGGCAGGAATAAGAAGAAAGCAGATAAACACAGCAGTCAGGAACTTGCATTTTTTTTATTTAAAGAGAAAAAATAGAAAAAGGATAGAAATATTACAGAATTTAAAAAAAAGATAAACAGTAAGAAATCACTAGTTGATGAATTACATATTGTTCTTTTAGAAATAGTTGTTCAAGTTACAAAGTTAAAGCACACGAAGTAGACACTCAAGCAGTGAGACTGCAAACAGATCTGTTAAACAATCCAAAAAGAACTTAGAAATATGGTTATCAATCCTACACACTTAAATATACTTGCAGTTATATCTTTTATAGCACTTCCTATTTCCTCTTTTTTACAATAGCGATTATATATTTTTTAAATTTTATTTAAAGAGAAGAAAGAAAGCAAAACAGGAAAAAGGATAGCAACAATACAGAATTCTAAAAGAAAGAAAAAAAAGGAAAAAGAGAAAAAAACACTAAGAAATCACTAGTTTATAAACTACATATTGTCATCTTGGATGTAGTTGTTCAAGAGGAACTTGAATTTTTATAGGACCTTATAACCCTAAGGCTTTCACTTTCTTCCCCTAACCACTAGCACTACAAACTTACACCTTTTCTTTTACATGTAAAATCAAAATGCATTTCTTCTTAAAATGTTTGAAGAGAAATCCTACTAAGCAAATATCCAAGAGTTAATCAATAGCAGTTGTAAATCTCTCAGATTTATTTATGCTATGCTAACACAAAGGAGTTATTTAATACACCCTTGACAGTGCGGCAGCATAAATCCTGACCATTTTGAATCCTACAAATTAGAATTATCACTATACCACTATCTGCCACCCCAACATGGGATAAAATATGACTGAAAATTTCACCTTGGATCATGAGTTTATAACAAGAAAGTCATTTTGATTTTTATTTTAATTTTTAAATATCATTAAAAGAATACTCAAAAGTTCTAGGTGTAAAATGACACTAAGAAAGGATTTATGATTGATATTTGCAACTAGATTATTTGTTAGGCATCTCCAATTTCTAAACCTTCCTTATATCACTAAGTCACTTTACATGAGTTTCAATTATACAAAAAATAGACACTCATATCCAGTGGCCACTAAGTTATTCTATACACTTCTACTCTAAAGCACATGTTTATTAATTTCCCAGGTAGTATCCCAGTGGTTAGCAATTGTTGACAAATATTTTGCCATTATTTTAAGTTATCAAACATGGAAAGAGAGTCTTTCTAAACTGACTAGTTAGTTTGAATAATAAAACATAAACAGTTATCACTGTAAAACACTTGAAGCAGAAAGAAGCATTTCAGTGAAATATTATAGAAACAATGCTTATTCTCATGATAGGAAATTCAACTAAAAGTACTGTACTATGTTGCATTTAACTGGATTCCTGAATTTCTGTCAAAATGACTGAAAGAATACACATAATTTCTATAATAACTACAATCTTTTTTTTTTTTTTTGATAGTACTGGAGATTGAACCTAGGACTTTCACACAACTACATCTCTGGGATCTTCCTATTTTCTCTATTTTAAGGCAGAGTGTTACTAAATCGCTAAATTGCCCAGGGTGCAATGCTATTTGTGCTGCCCCTGCCTTAGCCTTCCAGAGTTCTGCGATTACAGGCATACACCGCCACTCCTGGCTCCCACTTCTCTTGAATTTGTAGTTTTGATCATTCAAATGTCTGATGCTATTTTATTATTATTATTTGATTTATATGTGAGACACATTGATGTTATTTTATTATTATTATTATTATTTGATTTGTATGTGAGATACATTGTATTTAAGAATATCCAACCACTGCTCAAAAATATAAAGGACAATTTGACTAAATACATTTAACATTTAATTCTCCCCAAAATTCTCCACTTTAAATTTGTTTTATTGTGCCATTTAGTATTGAAGAGAAGTCTGGGATACTTTGCTTCTCTTGCTTAGTTTCTGAGAAGCAACCTAATAACTTCTTCATAAGAAGAAATTACCAGTGTTTCTCTAATGATTTCTCAAAAAATGTTATAAGGTTATATCTAAGAATGAGGTTATATTATTGATTTTGTACAAATGATACAGAAATTTTAAATTCATAAGCTGTTTTTAAATTTTTAGTATATTGTCCTCCCTTGAGATGCAAATTATTGTAGCTAAGAGCTCTATCATTTAAACAGATGCCCTACAATTTTCAATACAACTACATATTCTTTTCCTCCATATATAAATGTATTCATTTATTCTTGAAGAGGCCTTTACTTATTCTCGTCAATTTTAGAGTTTCTATAGCTGTCACACACCACTGCAGATTTAACTCTTCAATCATCAATTCTACTCTTCACTTATACCTAAAAAATTCTCATTTTCTCTTCTAACATCATGTTTCCTTCTAATTCTAACATCTATTCTTCTAGTGACTTTCTGTTTTTTCATAGAAACCAAATCTTTACAGTGCTATAAAATATAACAATTTATTAGTACTATTTCTGACAATTACTGTGAATAGTTTTAAAATACTTCTTTTCCACTTGCAAATTAGAATATACTTCTGTGTTTTTAGAGGACTTTTTAAAGAGATAAAAACAAAGAAAAGATAAAAAACAGAAGAGACAAACAAACAACTACAACAACAAAAAACCCCAAACAATAACAATATAAGCCTTAAAAACAGATGGTAGGAATTTAACAATGGTTGTTATGTTGCATATTGTTACCTTGAAAAGAGTTGTTTAGAGCTTTGAAACAAGACAACAGGAAATCAATAATGGCTACCATAGTATATTTTATTATCTTTGATCGTTGATTTCCTATTAGTTTGTTTTGAAGTCCTGTATCACATTTATTGTTTTGTTTGATTGACTCTATTCTGTTTTATTTTATTTATTTTTATTTATTCTGTTTTATTTTATTCTCCTTTAAAAAAAGAAAAAGAAGTGTTGCTTACATTACCAGATATAGACATGCAAAATTATTCAAACTATATGAGTACTAACTGTTCTTTTCCATGAACTAACAGATCTAATAATATAATTATTTTTGCCATCTCATGTATATACATAAAAATTTATATCTTTTCCTTTTCCCATCCTTCCCTCCTTCCTCCTTTCCCAGTTGTTTTTTCCCTTTCATAATATCTATTTTAGATTTTGGATTTTATTTACCCTTTCAGTTTCTTAGACTAGGGAGACAATATGGTATTTACACATGTGGATCTGATTTATTTCACTTATGACTATGATCTCAAGTTGCATCTATTTACCTATAAAAGCCTCAAGTATATCCTTCTTTTCAGCTGAATAGTACTCCACTGCACAAAAATATCACATCTTTTTTATCCATCCCTTGGTTGATAGGCATTTGGATTGTTTCTAAGACTTAGCTGTTACAAATTATGCTTCTGTAAACATGGGTGCATGTATATCAAATGTGGTATAGCTGTTTTCAGTTCTTCTGGGAAGATACCCAGAGGGAAATAGCTGGGTCAAATGGGAGCTCCAATTCTAGTTTCTTGAAGAAATCTCCACACTGATTTCCACAGTGTTTGTACCAGTCTGCACTTTCACCAACAGTGGAGAAGTGTTCCTTTTTCCCCATAGCTCCTCCATCATTCATTGTCAATTGATTTCTTGATGATAGCCATTCTTTCTGGAGTGAGATGAAATCTCGGTGTTGTTGGATTTCTCAAAAGACAAGCGATGTTGAACATTTTTTCATATATTTATTTGCCATTTGTGTTTCTTCATCTGAGAATTCTGTGTTCATCTCTGATACCCATTTTTGGATTGGGTCTTTGATTGTGGGGGCCCTGATTTTTTCAATTCTTTATACATTCTACATGGAAATTGTTTGTCTGAGGCAATGTTGGCAAAAAAAAAATTTTCCCAATTTGTGAGATTTTTTCCACTCTATTGGTGATTTCTTTTGATGCACAGAAACTTCTTAATAAGATGAGATTTCACTTGCTTATTCTTTAAAATACTTCCTATACAGTTTGGGATTTGTTTATGAACTTTCAGCCTATCTCTATGTCTTTAAGATTTCTATCTACTTTCTCATCCAGTGGATTTAATATTTCTGTTTTAATATTTAGATCCTTGATCTATTTTGACTTTAGCTTAGTGCATGTTGTTAAGCATGGATCTAGTTTAAAGTCTTTGGCATGTGGAAAGCCAGTTTTTCCAGCACAATTCATTAAAGGGGCTATCTTTTTTCCAGTGAACATGTTTGGTCCCTTTATCAAATATAAGGTGGCTGAGCGTGTTTGTAGTTGTGTTTATATCTTCTATTCTGTTCCACTGATTCTCAGGTACTGGGGGTTTTATGCCAGCACCAAGCTGATTTTATTACAGTAGCTTAGTAGTATAATTTTAAATCAGGGATTATGATGCCTCCTGCCTTGTCTGTGTTTGATGATGATCACCTTTGCTATTCTAGGTCTCTTCTGGTTCCAGATGAATTTTAAGAATGTTTTCTGTAGATCTGTGAGGCATGCTAATGGTATTTTGATCAGAATTGAATTAAATCTGTATACTGGTTTTGGGAGTATGGTTATTTTCACAATGTTTGTTTTTCCTATTCATGAGCAAGCAATATCTTCCCATTTTCTGAGATCCTTTTTGATCTCCTTTTTCAGAGAACCGTAATTTTCAATATACAGATCTTTTACTTCCTTTATTAGATCGACTGCTAAGTTATTTCATTTTTTTGGATGCTATTATGAAAGGTGTGGTATCCCTAATTTCACTCTCAGTGTTGTTATTATTTGTATACAGGAATGCTACCAATTTTTGAGTGTTTATTTTATATCCAGCTACACCTACTTGAATTTGCTTATTAAGTCTAGTAGACTTTTGGTGGAGTTTTTGAGGTTTTCTATGTAGAGTATTATGTCATTTGCAAATAATAATAATTTAACTTCTTTCTTCCTTATTTTTATTTCTTTTATTTCTTGCTTTTGTCTAATTTCTCTGCCTAATTTTTCCAGAATTATATTGAATAGGAGTTGTGATGGAGAACATCCTTGTCTCATTCTTGATTTTAGAGTGAAAGCTTTCAGTTTTTGTCCATTTAGTATGATATTGGCTGTTGGCTTGTCATAGATGGTTTTTACCAGATTGAGGTAAAGACCATCTATTCCAAATTTTTGTAGGGTTTATCATGAATGAGTGTTGGATTTTATCAAAGGCTTTTTATGCATCTATTGAGAGTTCATGTTATTTTTGTCTTTGGCTCTAATAATATGGTGTATTATATTTATTGATTTTCATCTGTTGAACCATCCTCACATTTCTGGGATGAATCCCATTTTTGATCATGATGTATAACATCTTGATGATTTGCTGCATCTTGTTTGCTAGTATTTTATTGAGGATTTTTAATCTATGTTCATTAGAAAGCTTGACATGTAGTTCTCTTTTTTTGGTTGTCTTTTTCTGATTTTGTTCAAGATAATTCTTGCCTCTAGGAATGAGTTAGAGAGAATTTCTTTCCTTTCAATTTCATTAAAGAGTTTGAGGAGTACTGGAATTAAATCTTCCCTAAATTTCTTGTAGAATTCAGCCCTGAATTCATCAGGACATGGATATTTCTTTGTTGGTAAGTTTTTAAATATGTTTTCAATTTCATTAACTGATATTGAGTTATTCAGAAGTTTTACATCTTCTTGATTCAGCTTTAGTGGTGCATACATTTCTAGAAATCTGCTCAGCATTTTTCATCCTATGCAAGTATAGATTTTCAAAGTAGATGTGGCTCATCTTCTGAATTTTCAAAGGATCTGTGGTAATTTCACTCTCATTCCTCAATGCATGAGTTTGTGTTTTTCTCTTGCTTTTTAAAATAATGTTGGCTAAGGTTTATCTTTTTTTTAATCTTTCAAAGAACCAACTCTTTGATTCATTAATTCTTTGGGGGTTTTTTCGTCTCAGTTGAGTTCATTTCTGCCCTAATCTTTATAACTTCCTTCCATCTATGGCCTTTGGGCTTGGCTTGCTCTTTGTTTTCTACAAGCTTTAGGTGTAGCACTGGATTGTTTACTTGTGCTCATTCTCTTTTCCTGATGTGAGAATTCACTGCTACATATTTCCCTCTTAGGACTGCTTTCATCATGTCCCACAAGTTCTAATATGCTATGTCTTCACTTGCATTTGATTGTAGATATTGTTTAATTTCTTCTTTAATTTCACCTGTTACCCACTGGTTGTTCAGGAAGGTGTTACTTAATTTCCATGTTTACAGAGTTTTTGTGGTTTATTTTGCCATTAACTTCCAAACCATTGCACTATGGTCAGATAATATGTATGGGATAATTTCAATTCTTTAGCATTTACTTAAGCATGTTCTATGGACAAATATATAATCAATTTTAGAGAATGTCCCATGTGCAGTTAAGAAGAATGTGTATGATTATGTTGTTGGGTGGAATGTTCTATAAACATCTACTAAGTCCATTGTTCACAAATTTAACTCAGCTCTGTTATTTCTTTGCTGATTTTTTTTATCTAATTGTTATATTTCCTTGTGACAGTGGGGTATTAAGGTTTCCCATTATAATTATGTTATTCCCTCTTTGATTTTTCTTGTCTATTAATATTTGTCTTATATAATTGAGTGCTCCCATATTTGGTGCCTTTATATTAATGATTGTTATCTCTTCCTCTTGAATTTTTCCTCTAACAAGTTTGTAGTGAACTTCTTTGTCTCTTTTGACCATTTTTGGTATGAATTTCACAATATCTACAAACAGTGTAACTACCTCTGTTTTTTTTTTTTTTTTTTGGTGGGGGGAGTTCCTATTGCATGGAGTATTATTTTCTATCTTTTGACTTTCAGTCTATGAGTTTCTTTTTTAGTTAAATGTATTTCTTTTATACAGAATATTGTTGGGTCTTATTTCTTGATCCATTCTGCCAGTCTGTTTCTTTTGATTGGTGAATTGAGGTCATTTACACTTATGGTTATAATTGATATGCATTGGCTTATCTTTATCATGTTATTTTCCTGTTGTTTGTTCCCTGGTTTTTGCTCTAATTGTTTGCCCTGCCTAGTGGTTTCTTTCTGATGTTTTCCTTGGAATTGTGGGAATTTTTATCACTATTTAGAATATCTTTCAGTACTCTTTGTAGGATTGAATTTTTGCTCATGAATTTTTTCAGTTGTTCTTTGTCATAGAAGTATCTTATTTTTCCATTAATTTTGAAAGTTATTTTTGTAGGGTATTTCAATGTAGGTTGGAAGTTGTTTTCCTTCAGGAATTGAAATATTTTACCCCAAGCTCTTCTTGATTTGAGAGTTTATGTTGAGAAGTCAGCCAGGATTCTAATGAGTTTTTCTTTATAGGTAATCTATTTCTCTTCTCTATCAGCTTTTAATGTTCTGCTTTTGTGCTTAATGTCTGGGAATTTGATTTTTATATGCCTGGGTATAGATTTATTGTGGTTATGACTCTTTGGAGTTCTATATTCCTTGATTATCTGTATGTCACATTCTGTTCCCATGCTTAGAAAATTCTTAGAAAATTCCCATGCTTAGAAAATTACTTCTGCAAATAGTTTTTTAATGTCATTTATATTGACTCCTGCTTCTTCATTGCTACTAACAAGTCTTATATTATTTTTCTCTGTATTGTCTTGGAGCCACTGAATTGTTATTTCATGGTCCTTTACTATTTTTAAGAGATCTTTTCTTTGATGATCACTAGCCTTGATCTTCAAGGTCTGAATATCTATCTTCAACATCATTTAAGAGGTTTTGCCAGCTTTCAGTGTCACTTTTAACTTCCTGAATATCTGAATCCTTTCATGCATTCTAATCCTTTCCTATATTGTTTATTCAAAGTTTCCATCATTTTTCTGTGCTTCTCTATTTTTTATCTATGACATCTCTAACTGTATTGAGCAATTCTTTCATTATGGATGCCATTTCTTTTTTTCTTTTACTTGAGAGACTATTTTTTTTTCCTTTTTTTATTTAAAGAAAAAAATGAAACAGAAAAACGGTAGAAACACAAAATTTCAAAAGAAAACAAAAACAAAAGCCAGTAAGAAATCACTAGTTGACAATTACATATTTTCCTCCTAGAAGTAGTTGTTCAAGTTATAAAAGTAAAGCACATAAAGCAGATATTTAAACAGGGAGACTGCAATCAGCTCTGTTCATCTATCCAACAAAAACTTAGTAATATGGTTATCAATCCTACACACTTAAACATACATGCTGTTATATCCTTTAAAATACTTTCCTCTTTCTTTTTTTTACAATAACTATAATCAATTCTCATAAACTGTTTAGAAGTTCTACACATGTATAAGTCTCTACATGCATACGTAGCCTTTCTATATTAGAGGGGGAAAACAAACCAAAATATGTCAATAATACAAATTTCTAGAGAAACATGAAATGAAAAGGACATATAAAACCACAATACTAGGTGATCTATGGTAGTCACCATGATGTCTCCTGTTCATTTCAATAAAATTGTCTATATCGTCAGGCATAGTATAATTAAACTTAGCAGTACCTAGCACTATTAATAAAAGCCAAACACTGGAGACATTATAGGACTTCAAAGGCAGTTAATAACCAAACCAGAATGGTATCCTATTGAATCCTGCCATCCCCAGAGTATTGCCCCTACTCCCAGACTTGACACCCTCAAGCATACCAGGTTCAAATAAAATCAGTCAAGACAAAACAGCAATATAGCCAAACTTCTCTGCCTCATCTCTGCTATGCTATTTTTCTGTCATTGTTGTTTACTTTTCTCCTTCATTCTACTGTCTGCCCCTTTCATTGAGGCCCTTCTGCCATTGTTCCTGGAATCCTGGTGATTTTCTTCTCTCTTTCTAGAATGTCCTTCAGTATTCTTTGCAGGGTTGGATTGGTGGTCACGAATTCTGCCTGTTCCTTTTTGTCATGGAAATATCTTGTCTCTCCATTAATTTTGAGATGCAGTTTTGCAGGATACATCAATCTGGGTTGGAGGTTATTTTGTTTCAGGGCTTGGAATACTTTGCTCCAAGCTCTTCTTGATGTGATAGTTTGCATTGAGAAGTCCTCTGTGATTTTGATGAGTTTTCCTTTATAGGTGATCTGTTTCTTTTCTCTGAACATTTTTAATATTCTGTTCTTGTGATGGATTTTTGGGATCCTGATTATCATATGTCTGGGTGTAGATCTGTTTTGGTTGTAGCTGGCTGGAGTTCTGTATGCCTCATATATCTGAACATCACTTCCTATGATTGGGAAGTTTTCCTTAAATATTTCTGTGAATAACCTTTTTATTTCATTTGTTTTTGTCCCCACTTTTTTGTTCACATTTTTTATTCTTAAGTTATAAATCCTCTTGTCATTTTCTAGCCTTTGTATCATTACTTCCTTGATTAGTACCATTAATAATTGGTGCTCCCGATATAGCTTTTCCTCCAATAAGCAATATAAGTTTTTTTTAAGAGATCCTTCCTTTCTCAATCATACATACTTCAAGTTTTGAAAGTCTATCTTTAGTTTCTGTTAAGAAGTTTTGCCAGCTTTTAATGGAGTTTTTAATTTCCTGATATTCTCTTTGGATCTGTTTCATGTATTCTAGATTTTGTTTATATTCTTCATCAAAGGCTTCTCTCCTTCCTCTGGGTTCCTCCATTCTTCCATTTGTTTCTCCTTGAGGAATACCTAGCATTTCTTTTATTAATCTTCTTAAATCTTGCTTCATCTGAGTTAGAATTTCAGATTTAAATTCATTGATGAGGTCACAGAAGTATTTCTTTATTTCTGATGAGGCCGTGTCGGATATTGCATGTTTGCTGCCCGCAATCTCCTCTCTATTTACCTCTCCTGGGCTTATTTTCCCTGGGTCAGTGGTTGGAGGCATTTTGTTGTTTCTCTGTCTTGTCATATTTCTGGTTTCTTTCAGACAGGTGAATGGTGGAGGTCTCCTGGACCTTTACATATTGCTTATAGTTCCTCTTCAGCTTACTGGCTAGGGCAGTGCTGCCCTCTCTTGTTTGTTGTTGATCTGTCAAGTGCACCCAGGGGCAGTGTGGACTGGCCCCTCCCCTCTAAGCCAGCCAACCAGTGAGTGTCTTCAGCACATTAGTCTGCTGTGGATGTCACAGGTTTGGGACAGCCTCATCCCTGGCTATTGTCCCAACCAGGGGCATGGCCCAGCCCAAGAAGATCCCACCAATCCACTTTGGGCCAGGAGCCACTGACTAAAGCCACCTCAGCTGTTGATTCAAGCCTGTCCTGGCCAACTCCAAAATGTCATCTAGCTGTTCATTCTACTCTGGGGAATCCAGTTCCCAGCACTCACCAAAATCCATGCAGCTCAGCTCACCATCTCCACTCCCCATTGCAGTGCCTCCTCCTGCCAAGGGTCTCGAGTTCACCAACCCCCACTAGCTTGATCAGGAGTTGTCTGACTCTAAGATGTGACCAGCCCCAGCCCTCTGTCCATGCTTCTTCTTTTTTAGTTTTTTTTTCCTCAGTTTCTTCCTGGGTCATGAGAATTCCTCTCCTTTCATCTGGTCTTCTCCACAGTGTCAGATTCTATCATCTGAGTTGTTTTTCAAAGAGAGGTTCTCTATTGTGCTACCTATCAATTGGCTATCTTGGATCTCGAGAGGCTATTTCTGATCTGATTTCTTATATAGACTCATAATTTTTTTCTTTAATTCATTTGCTATCTTTTCAGAGGTTTTGGATGTGTTTCTTCCAATTTTTTTTTAAATTTTGATATCTATTGTACTTGTTCTGAGGGGGCTGGGTGTCCAAGATTGCATTTTGATTTCTTGTTTTGTTTTGTCATTTTCTCTTATTAGTTTGAATTTTAGACTTTTCAGCCTCACTAGTTTTGCCTACACCTGTGTGCACCATTGTCAGGGTCCTAGTGTGTGGCTGGTTTTCTGCAGTCACCACTGCTGAGTAAAGGCTAGGATCACCAGTGGTCTTTTTAGTGAATTTTTGAGGGCTCCTCCATTTATATTATCTTATTTTAATGATAAAGTGAAAATTTTTCATTATTTTTAATTTTCCAAAAGTCACAATGTGTAGGTTTTTCTTGGCCCTACTTTTTATTTGGGTGCCAAGTTTAATTCCAAGGCACAGGATAGTTTGACATACATATTTCCTACTTATCAGTGATTTATGTCTATTAAATAAACATATGGTTCTTTATGATCCCCATTGTCTAGCATTGCAAATACATGTTATATATGAAAAACTAGTTTCCAGATGGTAATGGAACCAAGGTTCTCTGTACATTTGTTAGGAGCACTAACCTTCTAGACTATCCATCTTCTCAAAATTCCTTTAGTTTTCAGAAATGTGTGAACTTTGCATAGATGAAATATTACTGGCAATGATTACATATGTTAGAGTAATATTATTCAAGCTGCCACAAATTGTAAACTCTACAATGCAAGAAACTTATCCAGGTTCCTAGCCAATATGAAAATTCTAATTATTTTAAGGGAATTTTGTTGAAGTCACAATTATCCTTGCCAAGCTAAAAATTGTTTATTTTTACAAGAAACAAATAGAAACATTATGATCTTGAGTCATAGATATCAATCAGAAAATTGTTCCAACACTATCTAGTTATAAATTTTTCATTTATGATAATATATATGCATAGATGTCAGTCAAAAAATTCTTTCAAGATTGTCTATTTATAAATTTTTCATTTATGATAACATATATCAGGACTTCATTTCCAGTCATAATGAAAATACTCCAATTCCTGAGAGAAAAAAAAAAACAAGAAACAAGGTAGACCTACAAACTCTCACTTTACTGAATAGAGATTCCAGGCCACAATGCTGGAAAGCAGAACCTAAGAACCTATTTATTTAAGAGTCCCAAAAGGTCAAAGTGGCTGGAACTCACAGAACAGAGTGTCAGAGATGTCAGAAAGTAGACAATCTTGCAAAAAAGAGTTCATAAAATAAGCAGAACATCTCTCTGGATGTTGATCTTTGCATATGTGTAAGGAAACTATGCAAATTCAGAAGTAGTAGACATAACACAGAAAGCTAGATCTCACATGACCAGAAAGAGTTTGCATTTCTATAGCAATACTAGGACAAAAGCTTTACAATTCACAGGAACCAGGTAAAGATATGGCAAAGGGGCAAAATCAACCCCAGATTTTGCTCTGGGGTTGCTCTTTTTCTCACCTAACAAAGCTTAAAGGCAAGCCTCTGAATGATCAATTTCCCAAATAATTTAACTGAAACTCTGGATATATATCAAAAATATATATAGAAATACAAAAATAACTAGCAAGTTAAAATACATGTCTACTAGTCAATCAATAATACCAGACATGTAAAAAAGGAAAATATGATACTTTATGAGAAGAAATCAAGCAATCAATCAGTCAATAAAAAGGTACAAGAAATGTCACAGATAATTTATAAATAAAGAAGTTACTATTCCAAATATTTGAGAAGATAGACAAAAGTACATTATAAGTAAAAATATGAAAGATAAAACATATAGATAATTTTTCTTGTCTGAGATAGAAGATAAGCTGAGTGAAATTAGGAGCAGCTTAGCTATTGAATGAGAAAGATCAGTGATTATGAAGCCATACCACTAGAAACTCTCCCAGAAATGTAATACATCATGAAAAAGACAAAAAAAAAAAAAGTCCATTAGTAAGCCTTGGGATAACTTCAAGCAGAGTAGTATATATTTAATTGGAGTCCCTAAAAGAGAAGATATAAGAGTCAGAGGGGGGAAAGTATGAAAAAGTGACATAAATTCTCCAAATTAGAGACAAAATCTAATTCTAGAAGCCCAACAAATATCATCATACAAGAAATATCAATAAAATACATCAAAGTACATCTTAAAAGAATGGCTTAAAATCAATTATAAAGAGGAAATAGTAAAATCTGAGGAAAACATTATATTTAGGGAAACACAGATGAAAATAATTTTACCAAGACAACACAAGTGAGAAAACATTTTTGAAATACCAAAACAAAAATAATTGTCAACATTGCCCGTGTATAAGTCTATGCAAAGGCAAGATATATTTTCAAATAAAAAATAATCTCTCAGGAAGAAATAAGAATGACAGTAGGTAGAAAAATGAGTCTCCAAACAGGGAAATGAATAACATCAAAAATAATAAACATAGGTATATATAAAAGATAACTTAAAACAAAAGTGGTTTACGTCCTCTGATAGTAACACTTCTTTTCCTGAAATGTTGCAACGATCCAAAGAGTAACTAAGATTTTTGTTTCCCTTCCATCTTAACAGGAGTGGGAAAAAAAGGTCAGACATTGTGTCTGTGACCTTCTGTCATTTAAAATGACCTACTGTTGCTCAGCAATCAGCCCTCTCTGAGAGACTAAACAATAAGCCAAGTGAAGTAGTGTCTCCTCTAATCAAAGAACCTATAACTAAACTCAAATCTTCAGGTGAGCCATGGCTTTTTCCACCCTGGAGCATTAGACTTCAAACTCCTGTGAACCTCTATCATACCTACTGACCTAATCACCAAGTTTTCCCAGAAAATGTGTGCAAATAGCTGTCTTTTATGCTCAGACTGCTTGGTGTCCCAGTGGTCTGTTGTAAGCTTTCTGACAATGTTGTTTTCACATTTTCCCCCACAGAAGGCAGAACAATAGAAATGAAGATCCTCCAGGATATTGTAAATCTATTTCATTCGTATCACCTCTATCAGGCCAGGTGGTAGTGGCTCCGTGGGATGAAGAGTATGCATACAACACATGCTTCCCTCTTTGTTGGGAGCTTGATTTGGAAACTTCCCAGTAAATCTTATTCCATAGTCCATACCACAAAACATTGTGAGAGTCTTCCCAAGCCCTGCTATCTGACAAATAGTGGTGACCATGAAGGGACCAATTTATACACACATCCTAGGTCATTTATACTCAAATGGTCTACAGTGACAACATAAATCACCATTTTAGGTGTCCTGAGAATGGAGGAACTCCTATATTTTCTAACAAAGAGATTTCAAAGTACAAAGTCTATACAACATAATATAAGAAATATGCAATATGTGAAGCAGTGTCAATCTCCTGTGATTTTGTTTTGAAATTCTGTATCATTGTTTTTTATTCTTTTTTCATTTTTAAAATAAAAAATAATAGCTTATAAAGTATTTTAAACTTTCCTAACATTTTCATCATCACAAATTACAGGATCATCTTATAAGAGTAGAATGCACATGGCCTGATCATACTGTGCCATAGGCAGTTTAAAACTGTGTGCATTCCAGAAGTCCCAGTCATACTGAAAATGACAGGAGAAATAGCATAGGCAAGCTTGCCCAGTCATTGTTTTGATTGGCTACTGGCAGGGGTTTTCCAATTCAAATGCATAGACCTTAAAGTCAGTGGAAATTCTGAGATTCTCAAATTAGGTGGGTAGTCAAACTTATTTTAAGAAATTGTGAGGTCTTTTATTTCTGTTTTATAAGCATTTTTGTGGTAATACTGGAGCATCAATAGATCTTAAACCATATATTATTTTAAATAAGATGTTTTTGAACTAATGTGTGTGTGCATCTTGGTTGCATTCTCTAATTAAGATTTCTTTCCCAGATATTCTCATGGTTCTTTACAACTATATTCTAGGTAGTTCTATTTCATCAGTTCTCCACAAATGTAAGAGTTATGTAGATCTAAGGGTGTACTCTGCTCCATATTTGAAAGAACCTACACACAACAAAATAGATTGGTTGTTCACTGCTGAGGGTGAACTCCCATGACCATATATTATGTTCACTAAATTACAGTGATTTTGTTCCAGTTGTCAGAGGTTACAAGATTGTAACCTAGTAGCATCATGTCACAAATAAACCTAAACACTGATGTTAACATTTGTAATACTATGCAGAATGCTACAAAGTGATTAATTCTTGATATTACTAGAAGAACACAAGCAAGTTCATGATGACCAAGTAGTAACAGGTAGACTGGTTGAGGAAAGTCTATAAAATGATTTTCATCTAGTTAACGTTAGTCAGTGGAACAATATATCACTATTGTTCAACATTTTAAAGATCAATCTTCATTGCACACAGTAAAATTAAGCACAATTGTGTTTGCACAGAGTGTACACTACCTCATTCAATATGATACTTATTTCACTGACATATGAAATAATTGGCAGAAAGTTAATTTCTCTAAATGTGATCCCAAGTTTGCTTATTTTTCTGCTTCTCTTTTAAACATTTGCATATTTACAAAATTAAAGCATTTTATCTATGATTTTCTAATCTCATAAATATTTCATGGAATTTCCTAAAAGATAATTTATGTCTACTTAATTCATTGTTTCAGTGACAGGGTATTGCTTGTCAATGTGTTCACTGTTTCAGGGATGTTATATTGGTTCACAATTTTATGGCTATATAATTATTTACTTCACTATTCTATTTTAGTAGTTTGTTTCTTTTCAGTTTTGTAATTAACAGTGTTGTCAAAAACATCCTAAAATATGCATGCTTTTACCTTGATTTTATTCTGTGGTCTGGTTTCCCACAAGTAGGAGTGCTCTTAATAAGACTTATAAATTGGCAGCTAAAGTCATTACAAAGCATCCATATATTTTCTTTTAGACTAGTTTACATTCTGGCTTTCAGTTTTTGAACACTTGATGGTATAATTTATTGTTCTTCTTTCAGAATGTGGATATACCAGTCAATGTTCTTACTTGAAGATATTTCATTAAAATATTATTTAATTGTATTAAAATACAGAGATTTTGAACACCATGGCAAGCATGCTCCTTGAGTTAACCTATAGTCTAGAACATGTTTTTAAGATCACTAGTGACAACATATTGCTAAAGCCAATGACAGTTTTCAGTACTAATATCACTTGATCTATGAGTATGCATCTTAAATAAGCTTAGTATCCCTTGGAATCTTTTGCTGGTTCCTCCACATATTAGCAGTCTTATAACATTGGAGGACCCAGATTTTTATACTCAGATCTCTTCTTTTTTTTTCACTCTGAGCTTCATGTTTTACAGCCAATGTTTCAAATTCAAATACTCAAATTTACATATTAGTCCCAATGATTTGTCTTGAAATCCAAATGCCTATATCTCCTGCTTCTAGGTTCCCAGATTCATCCTTACCTTTCTCTGTTTCTTTGCTGCTGGAGACCACTACAAAGTGGCTCTGAGCAGGGTTTAAATTTTATTAACTTGTTTTCTATGTGTATCTGTGAGTCTGTCCTAGGTCTAGGCCCATTGCCTGGTGATGGGAGCTGACTCATAGTAAGTGAACCTCTATGAATCATTGATCTTAGCTGAGGCTTGTAGTAGCCAGTGAGGCCAGAGATACCTCAAAGGGCAAGATAAGGCCACAGCTGAAGACACATTTGCTCTTCTACTAATTAAGGTAAATGGAGACAACAGTTAAAGGCAGTTCACTCCTACAGTCTCAATCCTACTATGAATGTTATCTTGGAGATAAAATGGTTCTCCTAATTTGGCATAATTTAACCACTTGGAGAAGTCCTTGAAGTGACCCCTGAGGTCCTGCTCATTTCCTGCTCTTTTCTCAGTTTTCTCACCTTTTGTCCTTGGTCCTAATAAAGTGGGCTAGTCCAGAGAAAACTTGGTCTTAGCCCTCAGAGTCATGAGCTCAACTAAATGGTTTTGATCTTCCTGGAGCCCGTAAGACATCATTACAATTGTCTCTTTTTATTTAACCTCGGCCTTACACTTGTTTGGAAGATCAGGGATCTAGGTCAGGACCCAATAACTGGTGCCTGAACAGGGACTTAAAATCCTTGGACTGGGAATTTTAGCCTGAACGAGTAAGTCCACCCAGAGTGGAAAGGTTTGGATACAGAGGAAGCCTTCATAGGAAGAAAATTTTGCCAGGGATGCCTGGAGAGAAAAGAGGGAAGAAAAAGGGTGAGTCTTTCCACTGTGAAAAGCTGTTTTATCTGGGATTAAAACATGGGGCAAAAGTTTCAGCCTAGGAGCAAAGGTATTTACAACTGCTCTAAAGCCTGCTTAAATGCTCAAGGGTTCATGTGCCAAAGAAAGACTTTTTAAAAATGTTAAAAGAGGTAACCAAATATAATCCATGGTTTCCTCAAATAGGCACTATAAAAATTGATATTTGGGAAAGAGTTGGAAAAAATCTTAGAAAAGGCACACAGGAAGGACAAATCATTTCCCCTGAGATGTTCTCAATTTGGAATCTAGTCCATTCAGTTTTAAGTCCATTAAATAGCTCACTCTCTGATTCAGACATGGAGGAAATAAGAGAGCTGTCTGCTGAGGTGCCTGCCACCAAAACAAAATCCTTAGAGGGATCACCTCAGCAGGAGCTGGAGCCTTTACAAAAAATATCTCATACGGCTCTATCCAAAAACTTACAGGTAGTGCAGGAAGAGGCAGTTGCATGGGGAGAGAATAATACCCTCCCCACTTGCTTCCCAGTTGGAATTGAAAGAGATGCTAATGATCAGAAGTATTTTGTTCATAGGCCTTTTGAAATACAACTTCTAACAATCTTAAACAAAGTGTGGTTAACAATGGAGTCCAAAGTCCCTTTACTGTGGGACTCTTTTTTTTTTTTAAATTTGAAGAGAAAAGAAAACAGGAAAAAGGTAGAAATATTACAGAATTTCAAGAAAAGAAGATAAACAGTAAGAAATCACTAGTTGATACATTACATATTGTTCTTTTAGAAATAGTTATGCAAGTTACAAGATTAAAGCACACAAGGTGGAAACTAAAGCAGTGAGAGTGCAAACAGATCTGTTCAATAATCGCACAAGAACCTAGAAATATGGTCATCAATCCCACACATCTAAACATACATGCAGCTATACCTTTTTATTTCCTCTTTTTTTACAATAACAATTATACATTTTTAAAATTTTATTTAAACAGAAAAAAAGGTAGCAACAATACAGAATTCTAAAAGAGAGAAAGAAAATGGAGAATGAGAAAATCCCCACTAAGAAATCAGTAATTTATAAATTACGCACTGTCATCCTGGATGTAGTTGTTCAAGTAACAAAGTTAAAGGGGACATAGTAAATATTCAAGCAGTCAGACTACAAACAGTTTTGCTCAAAGATCCAACAAAGATTCAGCAATATGGTCATCTATTTTACACACTCAAACATACATGCATTTATATCCCTTAGAGCACTTTCTTTTCCTCTCTGTTTTACAATAGCAATTACACATTTTGGTTTTATTACTCTTGTAGTTCTTATTTACTTTTTACACTAGAGACACAATATGATATTTATAAATATGATTCTTATTTATTTCACTAATGAGGATAGTCTCCAGTTGTCTCCATTTGCCTATGAGTGCCTCAAGGTCATCCTTTTTTATAGCTGAGTAATATTCCATTGTATAAAAATGCCACATCTTTTTCATCCACTCTGCAGTTGATGGGCATCTTGGTTCTTTCCAGGATTTAGCTATCACAAATTGTATGGCCATGAATGTGGGTGCACATATATCACTGTGATATGAACTTTTCAGTTCTTTGGGGAAAATGCCCAGGAGGGGGATAGCTGGATTGAATGAGGCTTCCAATCCTAGTATTCTGAGAATTCTCCATATGGATTTCCATAATGGTTGCACCAGTCTACATTCCCACCAACAGTGGAGCAGTGTTCCTTTTTCCCCGCAGCCTCACCAACATTTGTTATCAGTTGATTTCTTGATGGCAGCTATTCTTTCCGGAGTAAGGTGGAATCTCAGTGCTGTTTTAATTTGCATTTCTCGAATGACCAGTGATAGCAAACATTTCTTCATGTATTTATTTGCCATTTGTATATCTTTCTCTGAGAACTGTGTGTTCATCTCAGATGCCCATTTTTGGAGAGGGGCTTGAATTCAGGGGGCTTGATGTTTTTCAATTCTTTATATATTCTGGACACAAGTCCTTTGTCTGAGGGGTTGCTGGTTGAAATTTTTTCCCACTCTGTTGGTTTTCTTTTCACTCTGTTGGTGATTTCCTTTGAAGTGAAGAAACTTTTCAATAATGTGAGATCCCATTTGTTGATTCTTTGAAGTGTTTTCCGTGCAGTTTGCATTTCGTTCATGAATTCTCTGCCTACCCCTATGTCTCCAAGACTTCTACCTATCTTGTCTTCCAGTAGATTTAGTGCTTCTGTTTTAATATTTAGGTCTTTGATCCATTTAGACTTTAGTTTTGTGCATGGTGATATGCATGGATCTAGTTTCAGTCTTCGGCATGTGGAGAGCCAATTTTTCTAACACCATTTATTAAAGAGACTATCCTTCTTCCAGTGGACATATTTAGCCCCTTTGTCAAATATCAGGTGGCTGAGTGTCTTTGTAGTTGTACTTGCATCTTCTAATCTGTTCCATTGATCCTCAGGTCTATTTCCTTGCCAGTACCAAGCTGATTTGATCACTGTGGCTTTATAGTACTGTTTCAAGCTAGGAATTGAGATGCCTCCTGCCTTGCTTTTGTTGCCTAGAATTGCCTTTGCTATTCTAGGTTTCTTCTATTTCAAATGAATTTTAGGAGTGTTTTCTCTAGATCTATGAGGTATGTCAATGGTATTTTGATTGGGATTGCATTAAATCTGTATAACAGTTTTGGGAGTATGGCCATTTTCACAATGTTGCTTCTTCCTAACCAAGAGCAAGGAATGTCCTTCCATTTTCTAATATCCTCTTCAATCTCCTTTTTCAGCATAGTATAATTTTCAGCATATAGGTCTTTTACATTTTTAGTTAGCTTGATTCCAAAGTATTTCATTTTTTTACATGTTATTATAAAGGGCTATATTTCCATAATTTCTCTCTCAGTGAGTTTTTTGTTTGTGTACAGGAATGCTATTGATTTCTGAGCATTGACTTTGTATCCAGCTACACTACTGAACTTGTTTATTACCTCTAGCAGTCTTTTAATGGAGTCTTTTGTGTCTTCTATATAGAGTATCATGCCATCTGCAAATAGTGATAATTTAACTTCTTCCTTTCCTATCTTTACTCCTTTTATTTCTCTCTCTTGTCTGATTGCCCTGGCTAGTATTTCCAGAACTATATTGAAAAGGAGTGGTGATAGTGGGCATCCTTGTCTTGTTCCTGATTTTAAAGTGAAAGCTTTCAGTTTTTGTCCATTAGTATAATGTTGGCTGTTGGTTTGTCATAGATGGCCTTTATAAGGTTGAGGTAGATGCCGTGTATTCCAAGTTTCTGAAGGGTTTTTATCATGAACATGTGTTGGACTTTGTCAAAAGCTTTTTCTGCATCTATTGAGATGACCATGTGGTTTTTGTTTTTGGCTCTGTTGATGTGGTGTATTACATTTATTGATTTGTGTATGTTAAACCATCCCTGCATTCCTGGAATGAACCCCACTTGGTCATGATGTATAATCTTCTTGATGA
>PVLA01001776.1:0-136322 GCA_004027455.1 Hydrochoerus hydrochaeris | reverse complement strand
CTTTTTGGTTGGGTCTTTCTCTGGTTTTGGTATGAGAGTAATACTTGCCTCCAGGAATGATTTAGGGAGCATTGCTTTTTTCTCAATTTCATTGAAGAGTTTAAGGATACTGGCATCAAATCTTCCCTAAATTTCTTGTAGAATTCAGCTGTGAATCCATCAGGACCTGGGCTTTTCTTTGTTGGTAAGTTTTTAATTACATTTTCAATTTCAGTAGTTGATATTGGGTTGTTCAAAATTGCTATAGCTTCTTGGTTGATCTTTGGTAGTTCATAGGTTTCTAGAAATCTGTCTGTTTCCTCTGTGTTTTCCACTGTATGTGAGTAGAGATTTTCAAAGTAGGTATTCATGATCTTTTGAATTTCCATGGGATCTGTAGTAATTTCTCCCTTTTCAGTTCTTATTGCATGAATTTGGGTTTTTCTTTCTTTCTCTTGATAAGGTTAGCTAGGGGTTTGTCAATTTTGTTTATTCTCTCAAAAAACCAGCTTTTTGATTCATTAATTCTTTGTACTGTTCTTTTAGTTTCAATTGCATTGATTTCTGCTCTAATCTTTACAATTTCCTCTCTTCTATGAGCTTTGGGTTTAGCTTGCTCTTCTTTTGCTAGATGCTTGAGATGGAGCATTAGGTTGTTTATTTTTGCTCATTCCATTTTCTGGATATGACAGTTTATTGCTATATATTTCCCTCTTAAGACTGCTTTCATTGCATCCCACAGATTACAGTAAGTTGTTTCTGTATTTTCATTGAATTGTAGATATTGTTTTATTTCTTCTTTAGTTTCATCTGTAGCCCACTGTTTGTTCAAAAGGCTGTTATTTAATTTCCATGTATTTATGCAGGTTTTACAATTTCTTTTGCCATTAATTTCCAGTTTCAGTGCACTATGGTCAGATATTATGCATGGTATGATTTCAATACCTTTGCATTTACTTAAGAATGTTTTATGTACTGTGGTACTCTTGCAAAATGTTTTGGATACATATCGATTGACACCTTATGATATCAAACATTTGGCACAAACATGCCTGTCTCCTGTTCAATTCCTTCATTTTGATGTAAAGCTAAAAACTCTTATTTCAGAGCAGGCTCATAAATACAGGTTGGGTCCCAATCCATGTCCAGCAATAAATGAGGAAATGCTTTCTGGGACAGGGATAGGGATATATGCACCACTTGAAGAGCAGATTCAATGCCCTGAAGAACTTTATCCACAACTAGCAGAATTAGGAAAAAAAAAAAAAAAAAGCATGGACAACTATTCCAGAAGATGGGGTTCTGGTGATGTCCTTTTTACATATTCTGCAAGGACCCCAGGAACCCTTTACTCAATTTGTGGCAAAATTAAAAGAAGCTGTTCACAGACAGCTATCAAACAAAGAAGCTGTGAACATTCTAACTCTACAATTAGCATATGAAAATGCTAATCGGGATTGTAAACAGGTTTTAAATCCTGTAAAGTCAACTAATGATTTAACAACATATATTCGAGCATGTCAGGACATTGGAACTAAGACAGCTATGATGGCTTAGGTTATGGCTGGTTTTGCAAATGCAAAAATGAGTAATACAAAATGTTTTAACTGTGGAAAAATGGGCCATATTGGAAAAAATTGCAGAGTTCTTGGTAGATCTGATGGCACAGTTGCTGCAGCTGCAGCACCTCAAGAGAAAAGCACCTCTGGCAAAGAGGGCTCAGGTTCCATACCTGGACTCCGTCCAAGATGCCAAAAAGGGAAGCACTGGGCCAAATATTGTCATTCCAAATTCCATAAGGATGGTACACCATTGCCAAAAAAAAAAAAAAAAGAGAGAGATGAGGGCCTTTCCTCAGGCTGGCAAAATAATAAGGGAGGCACAGCCTGTGAATCAAAGCCTTCCTCAACTTTACCCAGTGCAAACTCGCCAGCAGATTTAAGAGCAACATCAAAAGTGACTCCCAGGAGAGATGTTAACTCATTCACCAGGGAAATGCGCCAAAGCACAGGGCTAGATTTACCTGCAGCTTGCAGAGTCACTCTCATTGGAGGTGACAAGCCCACCCCAGTTCCCACAGGAATTTGGGGTCCCCCACCTGAATGAACAGTTGGTCTTGTACTGGGAAAGGTGATTTAAATTTAAAAGGAATAACTATCGTGCCTAATGTAATTGATGGTGATTGCAGAGATAAAATACAAGTTCATGCATGTGCTATGGACATCTGGGTTTTTGAACAGGGAGATTATGTGGCACAGTTGATTTTTTTACCTATAGAAAAGCCTTCTTTTGTTAAGTATAGACAGCTCAAGAGGGAAGAAGACCCTCAGAACAAGACAGCAGAAAGAGAAATTTATTTTACACAGGAAGTGACTAAAAACAGGCCTATGTGTTCTATAAAAATTACTGGAAATACTTTGAAGGTCTAATAGACACTGGTGCAGATGTGTCTGTAGTTGCATCAGAACAAGGGCCTGCCACGTGACTAACACAAAGGGCCCCACCTCCCTTATCAGACTGGGGACCCCTCAGCACGTTTTAAGGAGTGCCTCACCTTTGCCTTATGAGGAACCAGACCAACAAAGAGGTTTCTTTTTACCTTATGTGGCACCTATTCCAGTTAACTTGTGGGGAAGTGATTTGTTACAAAAATGTAAATTAGTACGGACTAACGATTCTAATTTTAAAGCTGAACAAACAAGTTCCAATTTGGAAGTTGAACAAATAGATTCAGATCCTAAAATTAAGAAAATGATGATTAAAGTAGGCTATCAGAAAGACAAAGGACTAAGAAAAAACTTACATGAAATCAAAGAGCCTGTTAAGATTACACCTAAAAACCACAGGCAAGGTATTGGATATCAGCAGGTTTTTTTGACAAGGGCCACTGATGCTTCTCCCCCCAAAACAGCTCTGCCTCTACAATGGAAAACTAAGGAGCCTGTTTGGGTAGATCAATGGCCCCTTAAAAAGGAGAGGCTAACCCAATTATACAAATCAGTTAAAGAACAATTACAGCTAAGATGTTTAAAAAGCTCAGTTAGCCCTTGTAATACTCCTGTCTTTGTTATTCCAAAGAAGTCAGACAAATAGAGGTTGTTACAAGATTTAACAGCTGTAATGCTTGTTCACTTCCTATAGGGGTGCTGCAACTGTTAGATCCAACTGCGGCTCCCAGAGACTGGCCTCATCATAATTGATTTAAATGATTGCTTTTTTAACATTTTTATTTTTCCCACAGAGAAACCAAGTTTTGCATTTTCCATACTTAATTTAAACTTTAAAAAAATCAATATAGCTAATAACATGGAAGCAAGATTATGCTTGTGTCTCAACAGGTGAAAGATCCATGAGAAATATACAGTCTTGATGAAAGACATGACCAATGTTGAGGACAGCCTTAGGTGATGGTTCCACCAGCCTGGGCCCAGAGAAACCTGCCTATCAGCCAGAGAATCCACCTCCAGCTCCGCTGAGAGACCAAGACAGAAAATGAGTGATCCAGTGGAGTGACATCCAAGCAACAATTCATGAGGCTAGAGATATTGTCACCAGAAGGAAAATTCCACCAACCCCTGAAAATCTTTTGGTTGCCTTAATGGCTCTTCTGACAGTATCTGTATTTATGACACCTGGATCAGGAGTGAAGTAATGGATTTATGTCCCTGATCCAGCTTTATTACAAAACAAAAGGGAGGAGATGTTGGAGACCACTATGAAGTGGCTCTGATCAGAATTTAAACTTTGCTAATTGGCTTTCTGTGTTTATCTGTGAGTCTGTCCTAGGCCTAAGCCCCTTGCCTGGCGATGGGAGCTGATTCATAGAAAGTGAACCTCTATAAATCACTGGTATCTCTAGCCTCATTGGCTACTACAAGCCTCAGCCAAGATCAGTGATTCACAGAGGTTCACTTACTACATGAATCAGCTCCTGTCACCAGGCAAAGGGCCTAGGCCTAGGACAAACTCACAGATAAATATAGAAAGCCAATTAGTAAAATTTAAATACTGCTCAGAGATGCTTTGTAGTGGTCTCCAACAGCAAAGAAACAGAGAAAGGTAAGGATGAATCTGGGAACCAAGAGGCCCAATGACAGTTCTCAGTACTAATAGTTAAATTATCTATTGATCAACTTGTGCATCAACTCTTAAAAAGTACTACTGTCTTCTGATTGGTGAAATAAAATAAGAAAAACTATATTTTTCCAGATAAATAATTTCACACCAGGTGTCAGAATACATTGATTTGCTCCAGTAAGAATACCACATCTGTGGCAGCAGTTGCAACTGAAGCAACCACCTGTCATTTTCCAGAACTCATCTATCTTCAGCAATAGCCATATTGAAGAGATAAAGAAGGATGAGTAAGAATCAACTCCCTTGCATCTTTAAAATATTTTCATGTGGCACCAATCTCTGCTGTTCCCCAGTGATACAGTATTGCTTAAGTGAAAAATTTATTTATCAGCTGACTTTTCATAAGCAAGTACTCTAATAGGTAATCATCAGTAACATTACGGAAACCTATAAATAAGTGTCCACTCACAGGCAATGTCAAATAATCATAAAAATGTCATAGTTGTGATGGCAAGATGCAGAAGGATAGTTTGGAAAAATCCTAGAATTAAAATTCAGAGTTTGTTTTTCCTCAAAGCTTCTTTGAACTATTTCCTTCAAAGAAATCAGATCATTGGATTGATACATTTGATAATCTTAAAAATTCCTACATATTCTGCATTAATGTAATTAGTTCATATTAAGAGAATTATAAGCAAGCTGGCAAAATATTTTACTCTTCCCTACTTCCTAATATGAGATGAAGATTAGCCTTCCATGTACTACAGTAAATCCATTGCCCATTTTGTCAATGGATCCTTGGCCTCTGTCTCTCCAGGATTGATCATTCCCACTGGAATCAAGAAACCATTTTGACTTCCATCACTTCATATTAAAATCAAATACGGCCCAGTCCATTTAAACTCATATCACAAAATACCTAAGGCTAGGTAATGAACAGAAAGTTATCTCTTACAGTTCTCGGAAGCCCAAGATTAGGGTACTAGCACTAATATCCAGTGAGGACTTCTCTCTGCTCCTAAAATGGCACCTCATTGCTGTTTCTTCACATGGAGAAAAATAGGATGGCAAGAAGGAACAAAGGTTGTGGGAAACCTGTTGTATAAAGCCCTTTAATGAGTAAATTTTTGGAAATATTATAGAACCTTCATGCTTTGAGTAGAGAAACTAGGGATTTAAAGCTGTCATTCTCTTTCACTGATCTGTTCAAACCTACTCAAGGAATTCACTTCACCTCATCATACTAAAAGTCCTGATACCTCAACTATTTGTCTGAGACACAGAACAGGATTTCTGAAAAGTTTGCCTTCTATAATCATTTCATTATAATCTTCTAGAAGTAAAAATTTAAATGATTGTTTTACTCTTGCATTCAGTACATTTCCAGATTTTTTTATCCAAATCTTAAGATTTTCACTGCCTATTATCCCTCCTTTATCAAGTTCTAGTATAGACAGACTCTATTTCCAATGTATTCTTGATTGCAACTAACAGAAATCTACCTTGGTTCACTTATGCAGAAGAGTTTTTTTTGTGTGAAGAACACTGTATTAGTTATATATTACTGTATAATTTACTGTTTAAAATTTAGCAATTAAAAACAATGCAATTATATTATATCAAAGTTTGTGTGACTCAGGATACCTGGCATGTCTCCACTGGGTGGGTCTTGCTAATAAATAGATACTATATCCTTTATACTGGTCAGATTGCACATAGGGTCTCCCAAATTGTTCCCTTTTCATGTGAAAACAAGCATGAATTTGTTTGAAATAAAATTCCAAAATGTTCATTTTCCCATTCACATCTCTCTATTTCTGATGGAGCTCATTTCATTCTTCTGTTTCTAAAAGAAGTTTAAAATTTCTCACAATACTATAATAAGATCTAAACTGGGGCTTTAATCATTTCAAAACTCGACAAGAGGATCTGCTTCTAAACTCATTCACATGACTTTTCTCAGATCTCAAGTCCAGATACTTTACTTCCTCACACATAGGTGTCTTTGTAAGGTGCTCACAAAATATCTGACTTCTGTAGGAAAGAAAGAGTATACCCAAGCCAGAAATCAAAGTCTTTGAAACCTAATCTCAAAAATAACACCTCATCTCTTTTGCCATATTCTCTTTGTTAGAAGTGAGCCATTTGGTCCAGTCCACACTCAAACAGAAAGGATTACTAAAGAGGATATCCATCACTAGGCAAGGATCACTGAGGGCTATCTCAGAAGCTGCTGACCACAGATCTCCAATGTCCATAACTTACCAGAAGAAAAAACAGTCCTCTTAGGAAGCCCCAAAATCCAAGACAGGCTAATATCCATGAACACAGCCAGGTCGCTTCCCAGGAACAGTGCGAGCATAATGCTTACAATTAAATGCTTGCTGTTGTTCTCAGTGGTGTTATTTCAATCCTGGATTTAACTCCACTCTTATACTAATTTAAGTCTCACCACCTACCACCACCTCATTACCTATATTAATCAGCTTTCATTGCTGGGACAAATTACTTAAAAGAAAAAAGACTTTTAAAAGTCTCAGTCTATGGTTGGCTGGCTCCAAGGCAGAAACACAATGGCAAAGAAAAGCTACTCACCTCATAACAGCCAAGAGGCAGAACAAGGGAGAAGCAGACAGAAAAAAAGGTGGGGGGGCAGGCACAAGAATTCACCCTTAAAAGGTACAGCTGTACCCAGGCCTACCCCTGAAAAGCACAGTCATCAATGAGGTGAGCACCCTCACAACCTATTCATCCCCAAAACTCTGCCTATGTACTTTGGGGGTGATTGGATTGTGTGTACTTCACATTATGGCATATCTAGCAATCCATAATGCTTATTTAAGACTGATAAAGTAATCAAGTGGGTTCAATTTATATTATCCTTTTATTGCTTTTAATCGGTCTCACAAAAAAGAAAAGACAATTTAAATACATAAGAAAAACAAAAGAATGCAGTTTTTGAATGTTAATGCATAGGATAGAAGAAAAGCCACATTTGTTATGATTCTGCCATATAGTGGAGATATGCTCTCACTATGCATCTGTTCCATCTGCCATCAGTTTGATGAAAATAGGATAACGTTGCAGGAGTGATTAGCAAGAAAGATTAAATTCACTTCAGTTTTAATTACAAATCTTTGCCCTTAAATTTTATTGGCTTGAAAGAACCCTTACTGTTTCTTGTTTCTCCTCCACAGTTGACATGTATTTCATTACTTTCTTTTGAAGTCATTAATACATTTTATTTGCTACTTACTTCTAATTACAGACTTTATCCATAAATGTTACTGACATGCCCATATGCTAGAATAAGCGTAACTAAGACTCTTCAAATCTTACTAATTCAAGCACCAATGATCTTAGCAAATGTAGCATCTGTTATATGCAGAGAACTTTGAGGTTTATATATGTGTCACTTGATTTGTTTCATTCATTGATTGGGTCCCTCATTTATCCATTCAGCAAATACTAATTTGTTGTCTATTTAAGTTCCAGACTTTTATATAGGTTCTTAAGATAGAAAGTCAACAACAAAGACAAAATGGAGAAATCATTCATTTACTGCTTCCTCTGAAAAACATTGTAAAGTATGGAGACTCATCAATTCTATAAAATAAAGAAGACAGAATTCATGATAAAGTAAAAGAAATGTTTTTCATGAAGATTCTATCATACCAGTTATTTTTCTTTTATCATACTTCTTTGTTAATAATGATAGAGCAAAACATGACCACTTGTGGATGTATTTTGTACCATTAAATTTTTCCAGTGTATTTAATATGTAAGAATAAGCTGACCAAATCAAATGACTGGTATTGAACTTTGCATCTTATCTGATCAACTTTTAGAACAAAGATAAATGTCTAATCTTTATCCTTCTTAGCAACTCATCTGATTGATTTCTTAGAATATATACCAATGTCTATATTTAAATCTTTTTCCTTAGTATGTAAAGTTCTATGAGTCTAAAATTTGACTTTTATAAATCTAATATAGCAAAAATCAAAGACAACACACCTACTTAAAAAACCAAGAGATTTTTGCTTTCAATTCTAACTGTATTCTGTTTAATTAGCCTTGTATTCTACTTGATAATGTGTTTTATCTGGGCTGGTAAAAAAATAGGTAGTAAGAAGGAATATTTTTGATAAAGTGTATAACTCCATCATCCTCTATGGGTTAGCCAAATAAACTCCCTGATTACAGCTCAGTATGGAATTTTACCAGGAAGATGATACTCAGCCAATAGGACTTTCAAAAAATGGCAGAAAGTCTTATGATACCATCAAGATTGAGGTAAGAAATGATTCAGAGAATTGGGCCACTACCCTTCTTCCCATGCAGAGGTGCACAATGCCAGTTCTAGAAAAACATTATCCTCTGATTTGCTATCTTCAGAATTTTCCCCTTTCAACTAGGCATGGAACAAAAGAAAAGGTAAAATATCCCCCTTGAGGACATCCTTAATGTTTTTAGAGATTTTATTGTTCTCAGTTTTTATGTTCTCTTAATTGTTTAATCCTAAGTAAACCAATTTAGAAATCTTATTTTAATCATTATTATAGATTAAAAATCATAAGTTGTACCTAATTTCACTTTTTCTCTACCACTGTTACACACACAGTTTTATATACCAGACTATAATAATTAAAATTAAAGCAAGAAAAAGATACTGATTGTGTCTAGGGAAATAAATGAGATCATGTCTGTATTACCATGATGAGAAGGATTTCCAAAATACTTTCAAAGATTTCAGTTTTGAATTTCCTCATCTGCAACTGTTAATTGGAAAAAAAAGGAAGTAGGGAGATGCATTTATGTGGAAATGCAGCAAAAAACAGTCATGCCAGAATCTCCAGTTAATATACAATAAGGATTTCAAGACAGCTAAAGTTATTCTCATGGGTTAAGGTTGTCTACTTTCTTCTCTTTTACCATAACTAATGACTAGTTTTTCATGCTTCCAAAATCAGATATTCCATGCTGTTTGAACTTCTTTCTAAGTCATGTTTATATTATACAGAAATTCTTTCCAGGAAAGCCATTTATATACTTCTTTATTGACCCTCCATAACCTCTGTATGAAAGAGAAATAAAATGTAAAATATTTACGATGTTTGGATCCAAAATACTAAAATCATATAGAAGATAAATGATAACTATTGTTTTAAAGTTAATCTGTGATTCCCCTAACAATGTAATTAGTTGAGGAGTGATAAAATAGAATATTTCTACCAAAGATGATCCAAGGAAGGAACAAGGTCAGAATAGTCTTAGACGTTATACCCACCCAAGCCAGCTGCTTCTTTATGACCAAGACTGAATGCAGCCAAGAACTCCACATATCTTGATGCTTGCTCTTCATTCCAAATTGGGTTTATGACAAATTGGGTTTTGTTACCCAGGCTGGTCTCCAGACTATAATTTTCCCACTCCTTCCTGCCTCCACCTTATCAGGGTGGGCTGCATCCTGTGTGACTACCAGCTGGAAACAGATCTGTAAACAGTGTCTCTCTCTCTCTCTCTCTCTCTCTCTGTCTGTCTGGTACATACCACACTGGACTGGCCACCCAGTTTTTCACAGAAGCTTAGCTCCCACACCATCTCCCCTTGAGAGCAGCTCCAGCTGGGGAATCTCTTTGTAGTGGATCAGTTCCACCCCCTTATCTCCAGCTGGTCCCAGCCATTTGTTGCAGCTAAGCAGTCAGGTCCACCTGTGTCCTGAAAAAAGCCAAACTCCAGAATACCGGTGAAGTAGATGGGTTATCTTTCCTTAAAGAGTTCTTAGCTACCCCAGGGCTAACTAGGACCCATTTCTGTTCTCAAGTTGCAATGGGATCATTCCCAGTCAGTTTTTCTCTGTGGCATTTAGACTATAACCATCAACAGCTTAACATATGCCTTCCTTCCTCCTTGACACAGAGTGCCCTCCCAAGCTTCCTTCTGTGAGGAGTGGAGAAAGCCCTGGTGTTGGAACCAAGGGAATGAGATCCAAGGGAATGTGAGCCCTTAATCTCTAAGAGTCTCTGCTATTGTGAAGACTAAACAATATTACGACTGTTAGAGGATTTAAAACAGTGTGCAATGACTAACAGTATCTCAGAACAAGTTAACTAAACTTTATATTGCATTTTTTAAAAAACATTCCCATGTTGAAAGAATGAAGCAATAAAAATGAAATGATAAGCAATAAGGGTTTCAAGAAAGAGCCAACAACTCTATTAAAATTAACCAGAAAAAGAAAATCTTGAAGAATGGAAAAGCTAGATTCCCAAACATTTATTTTTCTCCTTAAAATCTTATACTTAACCAATTTCAAGGTGTCCACATTCTCAAAGAAGTAGTCTTCAATATAGACTGTGGCAGACAAAAAATGGTTGTCTAAAAAGAATCTACCCCAAACCCCTTTTGCCTGTAAATATGGTCTTGCTTATGATAAAAACTAAAATTATCTCTTTTTCAGATGCAATTAAGGTTTTTAAAATGAAACTGGCATGAATATTTATCTTCTATATGATGACAAATGTTTCTTAGATAGGAAAAGTAGAAGAAAATCTGAGGAGGCAATGTTGATGAGACGCAAAGGTGGGAGTGATGCAGCCACAATCCAAGACAAGCCTAGAGCCACCAGACGCAGCAATTGGCAAGGGACAAGCTCTCACCTAGCATCTTTGAATGAAATATACCTCTGCAAAAATCATGATCAGACCTGTAACCTCCAGAAATGTGTGAGAGAAAATTTCTATTGTTTATGACCAGTCATAACTTCAATACAGTGACCTCGACAGAAATTTTTACATTACATTTCTATAACAAAGCTTAGACTTCTTTAACAAAGCTCCACTATCCACCAGAGGGCTTTAAAAAAACAGATTTGTTTATCACAGCTCTGGGTGTTAGGAGTGCAAGATCAATAGGTCAACAAATAAATACAGTGCCTGTCAAAGGCCTAATTTATGGCCAACTTCTGGTATCCTCGCATGGCTCAAAAATAAAAGAAGCAAGTTCTGTGATATTTCCTCTAATAATGGCAAAAATCCCCATCATGGAGGTTCCACTTTCATGATTTCATCTAAAACTAATTATCTCCCAAAGGCTCCAAATAGTACTACATTATGTCTCAAAGCTCAACATAGATATTTTTGAGGAAAAAATATCCAATCTACAATGCTCCTAAAAATGTTTAGCCGAGTGTGGTGGTGAACACCTACAATCCTAGCACTCTGGGGGACTGAGGCAGAAAGATCAAAACTTCAAGCTTAGCTTGGGCAATTTAGTAACTTAACAAGATCCTGTCTAAAAATTAAAAATAATAAAATAATGAAAAGGTCTGGGGGTTTAGCTCAATGCAAAGGCTTCTATGTCCTCTTCCATCAAAAAAAAAAAGATGTTTTCATGAAATAGATTTTTTTTCCTCAGAGGGATCATTTACTTCTCTTTCTTCTAATATTATACATTCTCATACCACATTCCATCTGTTATGGCTTATGTTTGGATATCCCCCCAAAGCTCAGGTAGTCATGGAGGTGACTGAATCTAGTGTTTGTGATTGGTTCATTGTCTAGTGCTGGGATTGGTGGTATGAGTGTTCCTTTGTTCCTCTTTTTTGAATAAAGTGTGCTGGTCACTGTATGTTGGAAGTATTTAACATTATTTTATGATTTTTAAAGGTGGTTACAGCTAAAAATTTGCCTTGACTCTCAGATGAGACTTGAACCTTGAACTTTTGAACAAAGCTTAAACCATTGAGATTCTGACAACTCTTGGAGATGACTGAATTCATTTTGGGTAATGAAATGGTTATGAGTTTTTTGAGAATCAGGGATAGAATGTTATGTTTAAAACCAAAAAGCTGGACTGGGGATTTAGCTCAGCAGCATAAGTGCCTGCCTTGTAAGCATGCAGTCGTGAGTTTGATCCCTGGTACCAATAAATAAAAAATTTAAAAAAAAAGGACATCTTAAAAAAAAAATCTCTCCCAAAAGATCATTATTCAACATAAGGCTTTGGAAGATGATTAGATCATGGACATGTTAAATTTCTCAGTGGATTACTCCACTGACAGATTCATATCTGAATGTACTGTTAGGTGATAGGATATCATTGTAGGGAGCAGATTACTTCAGGATGTCCCTTTGAAGTTATATCCCTTTTTCTTTTCATAGTTTTCTTCTTTCTGCTTCCCAAGGACTGGATAGTTTTCTGCTTTCTGCTTCCCAATGACTTGAGCAGCTTTCCTGCACCATGTCCTTCTGCCACAATATTTTTGCCTTGAAGACATCCAACTATGGGATATACTAAGCCTTTCCAAAGTTATTCTTTCAAATGACATCTCTGAACCTTTTCAAACTCTTCCCACAAGACATTCCTAAACGTTCTTGAATCACATTGTCAAGTATAGTCACAGCAATAATCCCAATCCTCTGGTACCAAATTCTGTTTTGATTACTTTTGTCTCATTGCTGAGAAAAATTACTTGACTCCTAAAATGAAGAAAGGAAACTTTATTTAGCTTACATTTGTGGAGGTCTCAGTTCATACTCACCTAGCCTCAAAGCAGGGTGATGTGGTTAACGAGCATCCATTCATGGTGGCTGTGGAAGATACCAGAAGAAACCACAGCAAAAGCGCAAAGGGGAGAAGCAAGACTCTTTCCCTCCCTTATATTGTATGCTGATTCTCCACCCCTGGGCAGGTGCAGCATTCACATTGCCAATCCCAGATGTAGACAATGAACCAATCATAAATGCTAGATTCATCCACCTCCATGACTGCATGGGGCTTTGTGGGGACATCCAAACACAAACTATGACATCTTCTCTCCCAAGGTGGCTATGTTTATTGACTACAGATTTACTTAGAGGAATTTCCACAGCATTCCAACTTCCTGGGTTCTTAATTGCAGCTTCATGCTCACCTTTACAGCTTCATTCATTATTCTCTCAGGGGCTTGCAGGGAAGAATGTGTCACATAATACCTGGATTTCAAAACCTTCCTTTAAAATTGGGCTGGAAACCACCATGGACCCACAACTCTTGCATTCTGCAAGCCTGTGAAATAAGCACAAAGTTCTGAGTTCAATTTCTGGTTTCAAAAAAACAGAATCATATGGATCACACCAAGGTCTGCCACTAACATGAGAAGTAGCTATGACATTCTGAACTTTAGCTCCAGTGGACCTTGAGTTCCAAGATGGCTGAACATGGGAAGAACACTTCTCTAGGTTACCCTAAATGAGCATGGCATTTTATAACAAAGACTTGCTGCTCTGTATCCTCAAAATGTTTATTTAATTCCACTATGAAAGGAAAGGTTTTCAAAGGAACTTATGTCTTTACACTCTTGAGTCTGTGACAACGGTGATCTGGTCTATTTTAGATTTCTTCAAGGCATCATTTCTTATTGTTCCTGTGAAAGTAGTTGACTTCTTTGGCCTCTGATTTATATATTCTTCTTTCCTGGTGAAACTGAAATTTTTTTGATCTTTCAACTCAGACTTTTGTTCCTAATCCTTTTTTTTCCTAATTCTTAATACTACTTTAGCTAAAAATAGACAGCAGTACACATGCCACAACTTGAATGCTGTGCTACTTTAAAATTACATCCAGCAGATAAATTAGTCTACCACTTTTAAACTCACCCTCACACAAAATCTTAGGATATTGACAAATATAAATAAACTTTTTGCCAGAATATAATACAATGACCTCTACTTTAATTCCCAAAAGAATCTTCATCCCCAACTGAAACCTTATGAAAAGAGTTATTAACTGTTTTTGCATTCTTATCAGCACTTTGGTCTTCTGAACTCCCACCAGAGCTGCCATCAAGCTCTACTTGCAGCATTTAGCATTTCTCTCACTCATATCTGCAAAACTTTCCAAACTTTTCCCCAAAATCAGTTCCAAAGACTTTGGAATCACATGATCAGGTAGAACGACAGCAAAGACTCCACTTCTCAGTACCCACATTCTATATTAGACTGATTTTCACTTCTATAAGACAATATCTGAGAAGGTCAATCTAGAAGAGAAGTATATTTGGGCTCTTGATATCAGAGGTTTCAGTCCAGGGTTAGCTGGCTTCAGGGGAGAAGCTTTATGAAGGAAAGATGTAATGGAAGAAAGTCACTCAACTCATGGTATTTGAAAAGCAGAAAGCAGGAGAGAAGAAAGGCTATGCCTTTCAAATAAATACACATTCAGCAGTGGATTAATCCATATAAGGTTAGCAACCCCATGATCTAATTACCTTCTAAAAAGCCCACTTCAAACACTCAACCTTTGAAAGTTTCTTAATAACAATTATCACCAGATTCCACAGCAAATACACAGCACTGTCATCACCAGTGTAGTAGCACGATGGGCAAGAATAACTCCTTTTGAATTGATAATCCACCACTTTATTCCATAAAGACTCAATAAATGTCTTGGGAAAATGCTTTTATACTCATTCCCAAAATCAAACTGAATGAAGGTCCAGTGCTAGTAAGTGGTCTTTTTAGCCTTACCATGTAAAGTGGAAAATCAGTAATCAAGAATATTTGTGTATCACTTTGCATTGTCTCAGGTCCAGAATAGAGAAAAACAAACAAAACAAAACAAATAGTACTGTGTTATTTAACATCTTGAAAATTCCAGCAATGTAGGCAAGAATCATCCTTAATTTTGGCAAGGATCTAAACTGGAAAAAAAATAAGTTCTAGCATGAGCAGAAAGCCTGAACAGAACACACCACCTAACTGTGCAACCTCAGCACCTCACTCAGAACCTGGTAGGACCCTGCCCAGCAACCCCAAGCAGCTAGGGAGCTTTGGTGCACCATGTGGCATGAGCTGAAGGCCTGCACAACATACTCCATCTAGATGTTCAGCCTTGGTGCACCTCTCAAAACCTGGTAGAGTCCCACCCAGCCATCTCAAGCAGCTAAGAACCTTCAGATTGCCCCATGGGGTGTGCTGATGGTCTACCCAGCATAATTCCCCTATTTAAGTGGCCTTTGAGTGCAATTAGGGACCTGACAAGGCCTGCCTAATGAACTCCACCCATCTGGGGAAATTCCATGCAGTATAAACAGGCATCCTCAACCCAGGAAGCAACTGAGGCCTTGCATTCAATTTTACCAGGGGAGCACATTAAAATGACAAAACAAAAGAGCAAAATTCAATCTCAAACCACCAGTCCATGCCAAACAAACCTAGCAAACATGGAAATGGAAGTATAAGCCATACACCTAAAATTTCCAAAATGATAGCAACTGAAGTAAAGAAACAACTCTATGAAGCTGTAAAGGAACTCAGATCAGAAATGATCTCCCATGTAAAAGAATAAATAATAAATATAATAAAAAAAATGCTGAACATATCTAAAGAAGACATAATTAGAAAATATTGAGGAGCAAAAACATGGAAATATTGAATGAACAATATGAGAAAGCAATAGAATGCATGGAACAGGTTCAGAGAGACATCTAGGAAATCAAAAATTCCATTGAAAGCTGGCAAAACCACCTGAATGAATGTGAAAATAGACTTTCAGATCTACAAGCAAGATTGCAGCTAGTAAACAGGAAAGAAAGATCCTTTAAAAATAACAAAGAATCAGGAAATAATTCAACAGTTGCAAGATGAGGCAAAGAAAAACAAATCAAGATTGATAGGTATAAACAAGAAAGGTGACAAAACAAATGATATCAAAAGACTATATATAGAAGTAATAGCTGAAAATTTCCCAAACATGTGAAAGGAAACTGACATGCAGAAAAGTGAAGCATATTAGAACTCCAAATAGCCATAACAAAAGTAAATCTATACCCAGACATAATCAACATCTCAGAACATAAGAACAGAATATTAAAAACTGTTAAAAGAGACAAATTACCTATAAAGGAAAGTCCATCAGAATCACAACAGACTTCTCAACACAAACAATGAAGTTAAGAAGAGCATGGAGTGAAGTATTTCAAATCCTAAAAGAAAACATCTTCCAACCCAGATTGATGTACCGTGCAAAACAGTCATTCAAAATTGGTGGAGAAATAAGGTACTTCCACAACACAGAACAGCTGAAGAACTTCATGACTACCAAACCAATCCTGCAAAGAATACTGAAAGATATTTTAGATAGACATAAAAACAACCACAACTCCAAAAACACCAATAGAAAAAAAAACACCAAGCAATGCAAACAAACAGAGGGAAAAGGTAAAGAATCAACAACAGAAAGATAACATGACAAAAATGAACCAATATATGTCGGCTATAACCATTAATGTAAATGGCCTCAATTCAGCAATTAAAAGAAACAGACTGGTAGAATGGGTCAAGAAACAATAGCCAACTATATGCTGTATACAAGAAACCCAGCTAACCCAAAAGGAAATTGGTAGACTGAAAGTCAAAGGATGGAAAACAATATTCCGTGTGATAAGAACCCAAAAAGAGTAAGGGTAGCTATTCAGTTTGCAGACAATGTGAATATCAAATCAAGAATGATTGGAAAAGATAAAGAAGGTCACTACATAATAGAGGAAAACTTCAAGAGGAAGCAATAACAATCCTAAACATACATGAACCAAATGTGGGAGCACCCAGCTTTGTAAAACAAATATTAATGAAATGAAAATAAAATAATCAAATGAAATCAAATAAATGAAATGAAAAATCAAATAAGTAATAACACAATTATAACGGGATACCTTAATATCCCATTGACACAAAGAGACAGATCAATTAACAGAAAATCACCAAACAAATAACAGAACTGAATCAAACTTGAGAACAAATGGACTTTGTATGAGTGTTCCACCCAACAAGGTCAGAATATACATTCTTCTCAGCTTCACATGGGACATTTTCTAAAATAAACCATATGCTAGTCCATAGAACATGCTTAAGTATATGCAAAAGAATTGAAATTATCCCATACATATTATCTGACCATAATTCCATGAAACAACAAATTAATGACAAAAGAAACTTCAAAAACTGCATAAACACATGCAAATTAGATAAGACCTTCCTGAACAATCAGTGAGTCACAGCAGAAGTTAAAGAACAAATTAAACAATATCTAAAAGCAAACAAAAATACCAATGCAACTTACCAGAACCCCTGGGATGCAATGAAAGCAGTCCTCAGAGGGAAATCTACTGCAGTGAATTCACACATCAGGAAAACAGAACAAACACAAATAAACAACCTGATGCTTTACTTCGAACATCTAGAAAAACAAGAGAAAGTCAAGACCAAAGTCCGAAGAAGGGAGGAAATTACAACTATCAGAGCAGAAATCAACACAATACAGACTAAGAAAACAATACAAAGAATTAAGCAATCAAAAAATTGGTTCTTGGAAAGAATAAATAAAATTGAGAAGCCCATAGCCAACCTTATCAAAAAAAGGAAAGAAAATGCTCAAATTCATGTAATAAGGGAAAATAAGGGAGAAATCACTACAGACTGTGTAGAAAAGACAAAAAATCATCAATACCTACTTTGAAAACCTTTACTCACATAGGTTTCATAACACAAAAGAAATGGACAGATTCCTAGAAACATATGAATTAACAAAGCTGAATCAAGATGTAAAACTGCAGAATAAGCCAGTTTCAATTAATCCAATTGAAATGTAATTAGACCATTACCAGGTCCTGATGGATTTACAACTAAATTCTACAAAAAATTCAAAGAAGACTTAACGCCAACACTCCTAAAACCTTTCAATGAAATTGAAAAGGAAGCAATACTTCCTAACTTATTCCTGGAAACAAGTATTACCCGAATACCAAAACCAAAACAATCAACCAAAAAAGAGAACTACAGGCAATTTCTCTAATGAACATCAATGCAAAAATTCTTAATAAAATACTGGCAAACAGAATGCAACCAGTCAGCAGGAAGATTATATACCATGACCCAGTGGGATTCATCCCAAGGATGCAGGGATGGTACAAGATATGCAAATCAATAAACCTAACACACCATATCAATACAGCCAAAGAGAAGAATCACATAATCATTTCAATAGATGCAGAAAAACTTTTTATAAGGTCCAACACCCATTCATGATAAGAACCCTATGGAAAACTGGAATAGATGGGCTTTACCTCAATCTGATAAAAGTCATCTATGACAAACCAACAGTCAACATCATATAAATGGTCAAAAACTGAACGCTTTCACTCTAAAATCAGGAATAAGACAAAGCTGTCTGCTATCACCACTCCTATTCAATATAGTGCTGGAAATATTAGCCAGAGCTTTTAGATAAGAGAGAGGGAAAAAAAGGAATGAGGATAGGAAAGGAAGAGTTAAACTATCATTATTTCCAAGAGACATTATACATTACATAGAAGACCCCCAAAACTCCATTGAGAGATTTCTAGATGTAATAACCAAATTCAGTATTGTAGCTGGATACAATACTCAACACTCAAAAACACTCAATAATCAATAGCATTCCCATACACAAACAACAAACTCACTGAGAGAGAAATAAGGGAAACCACATCCTTCACAATAACATCCAAAAAAAAGAAGAAATACTTAAGAATCAATCTAACAAAGGCAGTAAAAGATCTAGTCCATGAAAATTGCAGTACTCTGAGAAAAATGGAAAGACATTCCTTGTTCATGGATAGAAAGAACAAACATTGTGAAAATGGCCATTTTCCCAAAATTGTTATACAGATTTAATGCAATTCTAATCTAAATACCAGTAACATACTTCACAGATCTATAGAAATCATTCCTAAAATTCATCTGGAACCAGAAAAGACCTAGGATACTAAAGGCAATTCTGGACAACAAAGACAAGGCAAGAGGCATCACAATCCCTGACTTGAAGTTATACTACAAAGCTACTGTGATAAATTCAGCATGATACTGGAATAAAACCCAATCTAAAGATCAATAGAATAGATTAGAAGATACAACCACAACTACAAACACACTCAACCACCTCATAATTGACAAAGGGGCCAGATATGTTCACTGAAAGAAGGATAGCTTCTTTAATAAGTGGTGCTGGAAAAACTGGCTTTCTATATGCCAAAAACTAAAACTAGACCAATACCTATCACCATGTACTAATTTAAAGTCAAAATATATCAAAGATCTAAATATTAAAACAGAAACACTAAATCTGCTAGAAGGCAAAGCAGGTAGCAATCTTGAAGATGTAGGGGTCAGAAGAGGATTCATGAACAACAAAAAAACTGCAACAGAAATAGTTCCCAGAACCAACAACTGGGAACTCATCTTATTAAAAAGTTTTTGCATGTCAAAAGAAATCTCCAAAAGCATGAAAAGAAAACCCACAAATTGGGGGAAAAAATCTTAGTCAGCTGTCCCTCAGATAAAGGACTTCTATCTAGAGCATATAAAGAATTTTTAAAAATCAGGCTCCAACCAAGGGCCCGCTCTGCCATTAGGAACTCAGCTCAAGCCTGCCTCAGGCATAGGCTCCCCATAAGCTCCACCAAGGGCCCACCCTGCCACCTGAAACTCAGCCCAAGCCCGCCTCGGGGTAGGCTACCCGGACCCTTCCCTGTGGGCCTGCCCTGCCACTGGGAACATTGAGGAGGTCCTCCCAAGACTGAAAACTGCCCTGGACTGCTACAGATGGGCCCGGCCTCCCACCTGGAACATCAGAAGATCTCAACAGTATCCAGTTAGTGTGATAAAATTTGGAACTTTGCTCCCAGGTGGCGAACTTTGGACTACACCGGATTGACTGTATCAATGTGGTGAGTATACCCCTAAAAGAGAGGTGTACAGGGGATAATTAGGGCCAGTAGTAAAACCCCCTCCAACTAACTGTAAGACTTTGGTGTGTCTGAAAACAGTGTGTGTGATCCCCTCCTATATATAGAAAACACATATATCCCCTCCTATATATATAGAAAACAGGCAGACTGAAAATGACAAAACAAAAAGCCAAAATGCAGTCTCAAACATATATAGTTCACCTGAAGCAAGTATAGGAGACATTGAAATAGAGGACCCCAAAAGTAACACACCAGGAATCTCTGAAAAGCTAGTGAGTCAAGTAAAAAAGCAACTGCATCAGGCTATAGAGGAAATCAAAATAGAAGTACCCTCCCATGTAAAGATAGAAATAACAACTTTAGTAAAGGAGTTGTTGAATGCAGCTAAAGAAGAACTAGAGAAAAAAGTACATGAGCATGGGAAACTGATTGAAACTTTGAATAAACAATATAGAAAACAGGCAGAATTCATGATTTGAAGGCCAGTAAAGCTTTCACTCTTTTGTTTTGATCAGTTTTTATACTGTTTTGTTTTGTTTGCATTCAATGTGTGTGAATATATGGACAACTATTTCAGGGAGAACAGGAGACATTGTGGAAGCCAGGGTTGATTTCTTATTGTCTTGTCTTGAAATCCTGTGTTGCTTGCACTGTTTTGTTCTGATCTACTTTGTTTTGTTTTGTTTTTCTTGTTTTATTCTCTTTAATATAAATAAAAAAGTAAATTCTAAAGACACAAGGAGATAAAGCAGTGATAGGGAATTTTTAATCAGAATGACAGCACTATGCAATAAGGAAATTCTTCAGGGATGACCATTAGGATTGCTTTCAAATGACCAGGACAAATAACTAATGTTCAAGTTTTATCTGTAGTAATTGTTTTAGTTTGAATTATCAGAGACAATACTTTTAATAGAGATTTGAAGGAAAGCAGTTTACTTGAGAGGTGATTCCAAGAAACACTGGCAAGAGAGTGAGAATTTGATATGGGAGAGGAAAATAAATGAATGAAAGCTGCACAGTTGATGAGGCTGCCTCTGTAGAAAAACAAATAGAAAATTTAATGAAGTACAAATAACTTCAAACTAATCACATTCCCACAGTAGCAGTTGCTCATATTTATTTCCTAACTCCCTAAAACAGTCTCTGGAGTTTCCAGCAAGTTTTTATACTGAAATTTTTATACTGAAGTCATATCCTGGATATCATGCTCAACAAATTTCTTCATTCATTTATTCATAGAACATCATTGTGCTCTAGTAACATTTTACGTGTAATTAAGATTAAACAATAGTTTCAGCATTCCTGTTGCTGATACAAAATGCCAAATGCTCATAACTTCAAGGTTTAATTTGGTTTATGGGTTCATAGTATTCAATCCATGGTCCACTGGATCCAAGCAGGAACATCACAGCAGAAAAGCATGATGGAACAAAGCTGATCATTTCATGCTGAGGAGCAGCTCCTAAGAATAGGCCATAAACCAGATATAGCACCAAACTCACGCACCTCTGACCTGTCCAGATTCACTCATAAATGTGCCTTACTAATTCTCCTGACATCACAAATCAACTAAGTTGAGAGTCCAGCCTATCAGTCATATTCTACTTCTCAACTTTACACCCAAATATATGTTCTTAAACTACAATTCTTTCCACAAACAGCTCCAAAGTCTTCTGAACACACAATCAGATATATTCACAATAATGATCCCACTTCTCTGGTACAATTTTCTGTATTAGTTTTCTTGTTCTTAGTAGCAACTGTATGACACCCACAATTCAAAGGAGAAAAGTTTTAATTTGTCTCACAGTTTAAGATAGTGTAGTCTAAGGTTGGCTTTAAGGTAAGAACATCATGGTAGAGGAGCTTAGTGGAGCAAATCCGCTTCACGGTGGCTAGGAAGCAGAGGAGGAGAAGTGTGAGACAGGGCCCAGGATCAGAAATGGTCCTCAGGGTCACACCTCCGTGTGTCACCCAGACACACAGGTGCATTTTTTAATAATCTCCAGGGTGTTCACAATTCAATCAAGTTGACAGTGCAGTTTAACTGTCACAAAAAGTTACACCAGCTTCAAAGCAGACAATTTTCATTACAGTGATCCAGTTCACTACAACTCTATTCTATTTTTCTTTATAGTCTGACTTCCAAACACTCATACATAGGAGAAAATATTAAATTTAACACCTGCCATTGTGTAATAAGGCAGAGTATCCAGATCTTAAATTTGAGATCTGTAGTTTCAACAGTTTTTTCTAATAATTAATATACCTGGACTCATTGATTAAATTTCTTAAATCTTGATTTCTTCAAATATTCAGTTTTCTGGTCAGTTAGATTATCACAATTAAGATACCAAATATCCTTGTATATATTAGTAAATTTGATATAAATTCCTGTAAGAGTATTTGAAGAAGTATTTTTCAAAATTTTGTAGCAGACAAGGGACAAACTTGAAGTAATGCATTAGAAAGTTTATTCTAGATTTCTATTTGACAGGAGAAAATCAGAGAATGCTAAGAAATACAAGGGTTAAGAAGGGCCTGCCATAGAGATAGTAAGTAAAAAATAAAAATAAAAAAAGGAAAATTATATATTAATGAAGAATGTTTGTGATGACAGATGGCAGCAAAGGATCAGAAGTTGTGGTGTTAGGGGAGACTTGGTTCTGGGGAGGTCATAATAATACTGATTCAATGTCCAAACATTCACACAATCAGCATCCAAATGCCCAGCTACCAATCCTTGATTATGTCAGTATCCTCTAAGTATTCATCATGTCAAAACAGAGGAGCTACCATATAGATATACTTCAAAAAACAGAGCTAACTGTATTTGTCAGACTGAAAGACACCATTTTACTTCAAATGAAAAATAAAATATTGAAGACACAGCCAAAAAAATCATCAAACTATAATGTGGTCTCAATATTTGTGGTGTGAACTGAATCTATTTTTTGTAGTCTTCTTTGAAAAAGAAATAGGTATGCCTTGAGAAATGCTATAAAATGATCATATAGTAGAGTAGTGTACTTTGTTGTACGTGACAACAAAGTTTGAAAAACTTTCTTTATAAACCTAATTTATCAAAATGTTATTGTCTTTATACCATAAGTAGTTTTAAAGAGGAAGAAGGAAAGTAGAAACTTTCTATTACCTGACTTTTAATTTTTTTCTTACACATAATAAGAGAGCGGTGATTTACCCATAGTAAAACCTATGATTAAATTTCACCTTGAGAGAATAAAAATAGTATCCTTTAAAAACAAAAATATTGCCTCTTAGCAAGAGCTGTAACAAACTAACAACAGTGTGGGACAAATGCTCCTCTCTCTTTATTGCAAGAAAGGAAATATTTCAGTAAAAGAAAATAATAATTGTGAAAAATTATATTTTTATATTTCCTCTAAAAACAAATAGAAAAAAGCCCTTTCCATCATTTGCATCTTCAAAGTCCATTCTCCACATTTTACCTAAAATACCCACTTATTTCTTATCTATTTATTTTTTTGCTTGTATTGCTATCTACTCAGACTATTATACTAACTGTAATCACTTACCTGTACTTGTCTCTAAAGGAAACAATGGGAGAAACTAGAAATATTATTTTACATTTTTTTACTCAGTCAACTTACCACTCCAAAATTCTGCTATCTACCACCTCATTAATATTCAAGACAATCATTAACTATCTGGGCAAAGCTATATTATATCATATTCTTCTCATGTACCTATCTGTACTGCCACACACCCCAATGCGGAGTAAACAGAAAAACTGATATTAAATCTGGAAAACTCTCTTTAAATATTTTTCTATTTTAAAAATTTTACTAATTCCAAAAGCCCTGTAGTTGAAATATTTAAGTAAATATTCAAAACTCAGTATGTCTTCCCCAAGTATTACTTCTTGTAAATGCTTTTAATTAACCTGCCAAGGGAGAATTTCACTTCCTAAACGCTGAAAGTGCATTGTTATTTCTTTTCATCTTGCTTCAACAAACAGAGCTGTCAAAATGTGATGTGTCATTCATAATGCTGGTGCTAAAAAACATAAGTGGGTACATTCAAAAGTCTCAAGAACTTGGGCTTTTTAACAAATCAAGTTTGTTTTTAAACTTTTTTTTCTCTTTCAATAGCTAGGTTTTGAATGTCATGTTTTTCTACTTATATGTACAGCCACGAATAATTCATATTATTAAGAGACCTTACCTGTGGTAGAGATAGCACAAGCAAATTGTGTATGTAGAAAATGTAGACTCCCAATAAATAAAATGCTTGTTTTAAAAAGGGAATGTTGAAGACTGGGCTTTTGAGAAGGGATCAGTGACACTATTGTGAACAATTCAAAGGTGAGACACGGCGTGCTTGCTTCAGCGGCACATATACTAAAATTGGAACGATACAGAGAAGACTAGCATGGCCCCTACACAAGGATGACATGAAAATTCGTTTGGTGTTCCATATTAAAAAAAAAGAGAGGCACAGATAAAGAAGCAAGTAAGTTGCCAAAACATATCAAGAGTTCTAGTCGTAGATCTTTGCCACTTCTCCTTACTTGCTCGTGTATTTGACCCACCTGGAGGCTTTTCCGAATTGAACCAGTTGTCTTTGTAATCAGTTTAACTATGGATGGTCCAAGTTGGCCATACAAGAATTTGAACAAAGCCATGATCGCAAAACAATGTAGGTCAAGCCTGTGTGTTTGGCTAAAATTGTTTGTCCAGCATCCATTCCCTCAATTTGTGACCCATATGCTGTTCTTTTGAAAAGGGAAGCCAACAACACTTCCAATGTATTGTGAATTTCCACAATATTGCATTATATTAAGAGTAAACTTGAGTATTTAAGTTTTAGATTACTTTTAACATTTGCCTTATTTCAGGCCATATTATACAGCTGAACAATATATATCATTTTAAAATAAAATATGATTTATGTAATTTTTATAACCCAATTAATTTTCTTCACTATCCATATATTAAACATTTCTCAACTCCTGAGTTTGTGTATTCAAAATGAAATATTTCTTTATTTTATTTTAATTTTAGATTCTTTTAAAATGAAATAGCTATTGAACACAAGTTCCAATGAAGAACACTTAAAGGAAATTTTTCTTTCACACTGTATAAACTTTACATAGTAAAGTTCTTTCACATAGTATATACTTTCAGCCATATGCCCTAAAATTCATGAACAAGTAAACGACCATTAAACTTAAGGTACTCAACTGAAAAGAACTGTATTCATGATGAATAACTGGAGTTTAGTTTCAATTGTCTAAGATTAGAAAAGATGAGAAAGCAATCTATTTTTCAGTATCCCCAAAATTAGGAAAGCAATGTACCAAATTGCTGATATTTTGCTCTTTTCTCACAGCAATTCTAAGTGATAAGTGTAAAATCCAATATTGTTTCTTTACCTCAAAAACATGAATAATCTATATGTATTTCTGGACATTTCATCTATTTTAATGAACTTTTTCGAAGAGTTACCAGACTAGATTAGTTTTGTGCCATTGCTCTGTAACCAATACACCAGCAGTTATATAAAATAAAATATGATTTGGCCACTTCTATCATTATAAAAATTGGAACAGTTTCCACAGGAGAAATAATAAGCCTTAAATAGTAAATATTTTCCTGTTACTCAGACTTGTAAAAGAAAGGAATCTTACCAATTGCAACAACATTGATAATCTATAGGACATTATGATAAATAAGCCAATCATGGAAGGAGAAATATCGCATGATAATATTTAAATGAGGTATCTAAACTAGTCAAGATTGTAAAATAATCAAGATTGTAGAATGGTGGTTACCAGGAGCTAAGGGTGAGGGAAAATTGGAGTTTTCTATAATGGTTATAAAGTTTATGTTATGCAAGATGAATAAGTTCTGGAGACCTGACATACAATGTAATACATATAGTCAGCAAGAACCAAGTGCTCTTAGAAAACTCATACACAGAAATACAAATAAGCTTTTGGAGGTGATAGATATGTTTATACTTCAGCTACAATGATGATATCAAATGTATATGTATATATCCAAATTCAACAAATATATATATTGAATGTAGTCATTTCACACATCGATGAGACCTCAATGAAGAATAAAAGTAAAAGGTGGATGCTGGAACAAATTACCACCCTAAAAAATAGTAAAATTTTCTCACATTAACATGTTTTCATACCACTAGCAAAACATTTTTGACAGCAAAAATAATTTCAGGTAATTGTTTTCTTCTAAACAAATGTGTTTACTCTGTGTACTATAATAAAAGATCTGTGCATGGATTTTGACTTTTAAATTCAAAAATTACCCTATATTCAAGAGTTTCAAACTTCATATTAAAATTTTTCCTGGGCCAATATTGATCCAATATTGGATGATACAATTCCTATGTGGGAAATACAGAAATTTTGCAGATTTAAACATTGTAGTTAAGCCATGTGTTTGATTCTCTCTCTCTCTCTCTCTCTCTCTCTCTCTCTCTCTCTCTCTCTCTCTCTCTCTCTCGGCACTGAGATCCAACTCATGACCTTGTACTTGCCAGGCAGGTGCTTATGCCACTGAGCTAAATCCCTGGTCCCATATCTCTTCTTCAATTTGCAAAAATCTCCAAAAAGTTTCTTTTGTAGTATAGTCTTACTCATTTGTTTTTTGTATCTTAGCCTGAAAAAAACGTATAGCAGTTCAAGTTCTTTTAGGAACACCAGAATTCTTTATGTAATTGACTCAATGCATGTAATCAATAAATCTCTAAATTTTTTCACATCAGTATTTTTGAAATACTGATCAAAATGCATGCATCTAATCAAAACCTGAAGATGTAATAACTGTAGATCTGAACTCAAAGAGTATGTATGTAAATCAATGCAAAAAGTAAACTGTTAATTTGATAAAAATTTAGGAACATACTCCTACCTCATAATTAAGTATACAGTAAACCATATTAGATGGGTACAGAAAACAGTTTATTGAGAAATGTTCATATTTTCCAAACAGGTATGGATATTTGAATTGTCACTTCTTAGAAAATCACTGTTCCAAAAGAATATAATGAGCCCTAGGCCCAAGTCAGATTACACTTTCTGGTTTCTATGATTCTTGACCATGTGCTCTTCACTGGGATTTTCAGAAGACGTCATCATACTTTTTCCCTTTTTTTCTTGTATTAATTTTTAAATCAATTTGAAAAGTATACTTTAAAATCTACTGTATGTACATTTACTATAAAATCCTCCAAATATTTTGATTTTGTATTTCATTTCATCAACACAGAATATTTCTCCTTAATCATACAGCTGAACTCCAAATTTTAAGAAAACATTTCTTTATTATTCACTTGTAGCCTTGCAGTTGTAGCAGTGACATTAAGCCAAGAATTGTTAACTAATGACCCCTTTTGAAGTGTCAGAATGAAGACACTAAACTGCTTAAGTGCTTCATGAGGCTGCCAAATTGCAAAAGGGTGGCAGAGAGGATGGGAAAGAACATTATAATTCTGCCACCAGCTTCCTGGTAGTGAAATCTTCAGCAATAAGAAGAACTACCAAGGAGCTGTCTGAAATCTTCTCAAGAGAGATTTCTCAATAGAAAGATAACCTTTGGTGAGACAATGCAGGGGCAATGTTAACATTTTAACCTGAAGTATCACTCTCGTTTTAAGTTCAGAATGGAAAGGGTGTAAGAATAATAAGTTTATCCCTTCTAATTTTTAGCCCTAAGTCTATACTGAACCTAAATGTCCATTTCAGTGTAACTGAGTCTTCCCCATTTTATTTATTCCTCAGTTCTCTCCCACAGAAGAAGAAGCACAACACACAGACAACACTGGTGGTAACTGGTATAACTGGACTTCATTGTTTCCTATTCAAGGTGGCAGACAGTTAGAATAGGAAAATTATTTCCTAGAGTGAGTGTGATTCCTTTAAGCTACTAATTATACCTAGCTTCTCAATCTGGAACCAGTTGTACAATCTGTGAACATACTAAGAACCAGTGGATTAGAAACTTCAAATGGGTGAACTGTGTGACATGTGAATTGTATTTAAAGAAAGCATTTTATTAAAAAAAGAATTTAAAAAGATATTTTGCATTAAAGTCTAGTCATAAGCATGGCATCTTGTATTTATAAAATAGTGTAATGAGTATGTAAGGGTTTTTGTGGGTTTTGAGAGATAAAACCAAAATAAGACAAGGACATGGAGTGGCAATATCTCTGTGTGTGAGTGGATTGTAAAGCAAATGAATACATAAATAAGCAGTAAACATTTAATTGTCCTCAAATGACCAGCTCTTCCATTTAACACAGATTACTAAATGCTGTATTTGCTAAAAGTCATGGGTATATATTTTATAAGCATCAACAAGTATAGTACTCTCATCATTCTAGTTTTGTCTTCCCAAGAATGTTTCTGTTGTTACTGGTGTATGTGTTTTAATCTTTCAGGAAATTTAATGTAGGATAAGTATAGCAAACTAATATACATTGATTTGGACCTTTGACACCACTCAGAGTAAGGACTAAACCCTTCTTCCTTCTAAAAACAATTTACATATCATTCTTGATTGCAAGAGAGTGTTGTCTATTATAATATCCATTAAGGATAATAAGTAATTAAAATACATGTGATTAAATATATCTCTTCAAACTAGCAAAAATACATAAAAATAACTGCATGTATTAAATTTCCCTTTCTGATATGAATAATGCTTTGGTTAGGTTTGGCTATTAAAATTTTATTTATCTAAGAAAAGGACAATAAATAAAGTATTTCTCTTAGCTAGTAAATTATGTACTCCTCTACAAGGCTGAATTAAAGAAATTTGGTCTCTTCCTTTTTAGTTATATATAGAATAAATAACATTCTTTCAACAAACTATTAAATGAATATGTATTAATAAATAGAACAATATTCAAAAGTACCTAATAATCTGCCTAACACTTAGAAAGTAATCAATCAGCATTAGCTTCCATTTTTAATCTTATGCTTTAGATTATTAACGCATTATTGTTCTAAAGTGTCACAATGTCAGTGTAGACAGTATCAAAAGTGCTTAATTTTTTCAAGAGTGTTTAAATGAAAATGGTCTTTGCAAAGAGATTTCTGATCAGATGTTATTCAACATTTGAAGGAAGTTTGGCATGTCCCAAGCATCAATCCTCCTGCCAATGCAGAATAGGAAAGAGATACATAAGGATCCAAATGAAGCTAGTAAAAGTGAACATACAGGGCCCTTTTTTAACAGAACTCTTTTCCCAGTGAAGGAGTGCATCAATGTCAAAAATAGTTGTGCTGTTGGTCCCCAAAAATTTCTCTATCCATCAAACTATAATCAGCAATCCCTGTAAACAACCAAAAGTAGAAAGGAAAGGTTGTCCTGTGTCCCACAAGACTAGGGGGCCTGTTGAAGCCTGAGTTCTGGAGTTAGAGTCAGAGTAGAGGGCTCTTCTTCCAGGGACTCAGGCATCTAAGGTAAGGTCATGGACAAATTCTGGACAACTTGTATGTATCTATCCTGCTTCACGGTCATAACTTTGCACATGTACCTCATGCCTGAGTACCTAGTTGTTTGCAACTCAAGTCAATATATGACAAAAGCACTTAAAATTAAAATTTTAAGTCAAAAAATATAAGAACAGAACAAGCCAGGCGTGCTGGCACACACCTGTAATCCCAACACTCTAGAGGCTGAGAAACAAGGAAATCAGAACAAGGCATTCTTGACCCCTTTTAAGACTGACTTTAGAAGTTGTTGCTATCCTGGTTTAAATAGCAGCTTTGTGAATATTATCTTTAGAAAGAAAAACTAGTGAGTGTCTGTATATTAACTTTTAAAAGTATACTTCATATAAATTGATCTGTCCAATAAACAAGCAGCTTAAAATATAAATTGATGCGTTACATATTTATGGAAAATAGACTGTTCAAATATTTTATTCAAAAGTGGTCTTTCCTTGGCTTTTCTTGACAATTTCTTTTTTTTAATTGCAAAAAAAAGAGCATGATGATAAGATTTTTGAAAATAATAAAGAGAGGGATCAGGATATCTGGCATGAATTCGCTCCCTTCCCTCTCTTAGGGTTTCTTAACAATTTGTGAAGAAGCCTCACATCACAGTGTAATACAGTATAGTAAGAGGACTAAATGCATTTGTTGGCAGGAAAAACGTGTCTGCTCAACAGTCTCTGAGTAACCCTTAGCGTGATGGATCTGAATAAACCATTATGGCTTTAACTGGCAAATGAGGCATGTCATTGCACTGTATTTATAACAAAAAGGAAGGGATTCTTACAGACCATTTATCTAGAACCTTGTGGGCTTTTTAAACACTCCCACAGGAAAGGGTCCCTTGTAGCCAGGAAGACTAATAAAACTGAAGCCTGGACTGTTATCAACCTGTTACCAATGTTCCCTGAAAACAGTGACCCTCATTCTCATACGCTCTGCCTCCATTAATGGAAAATGTCTTCTGGTTTTAATTAATCTGTAGTCTAAATGTCATTTGACAGGTTTTTTTTTCTTCCTTTCTTTTTTTACTCTTTCTTTCTTTCTTTCTTTCTTTCTTTCTTTCTTTCTTTCTTTCTTTCTTTTTTCTTGTTCTACAATTCTACTGTGCCTTGAATTTGTAGCCCTTTTCCTACCACACCTACTTCCCTGGTAGAGGGTGGCCCATGTCTAGGGCTTAAAATGGCCACTCATTCCCTACCTAGCCAAACCAGGACATGACACTATCATGCTTCGGTTAATGATGATGAATGTTATTATCAGATCATGCTATTTTTTTTTCTCTTTAGAAAGCAAAACAAAAAGTGCAATGTGCTAAACTAATCTTTAGGATCAGGTTGCATTCTGTTTTTCAGAAAGTTCAATGTTGAAAATTGAAACCTATTTCAGGGTGAAAAACTGTTCAGAGGACAAGGTTGCATTTTGAACTTTTACTCATGTTATTTTCATAATGAATATGAATATTTATCACAGTGCTGTCAGCAGACCATATTTTCCTCTTCTTGCCCATGAGATCTTGTTAATAATTTATTATTGATGTGGGGAATCTGAGGAAGCTGTTCCTACATGAAACCAGAAGCAATGCTTCATGGAAAATCAGGTGAACCTTTTTCTTATTTCCCAAGGAAGTTTTTTAAAGTTCACAAGGGCGAAATAACTAATGTATTTCCCTTATTTAAACAACACTATGGCAAAATAGAGGTGAAAAAAGTGAATTTCCAGGAGAGACAAGATGTAAAAATAATAGTAAATATAAGTAGCTAATTAAGTATCTTGCCCAGCTAAGTAACATGTAGTTATCAAAGTTCACACAGAATGTCAGAAGACTAGGACAGACAAGCAGAAAGGCACGCCCCAACCCCGAAACACCTGTAGATGATGACACTATTAAAGCTTAACTGAAGTCACATGTTTCCTGCAAAACAAAGATCAAAGTTATCAAGCATTTGGTAAGTATCTAGGAATTTCATCTTTGTGGTTTGCTTAGGATGATTCTTAGATTAAAGGCTGTTAAGACAGTCTCAGTTATAAATGGGTCCTCAAGTAGAAAATCACTTATTCTCATGTTCTGAAGTGTCATTCTCTGTTTCTAGAGCACCAAACAATACAGTATTTTTCAAAACAGATGGTCAAAACCCAGTTTTGCTACTCTCATCTGATCAGCCACTTTAACTGTTTAAGGAATTGAAACTGGTTGAGAGAGAATTTCTTCTGGGAAAAAATTGTTGGAGTACCACAACTGTTTTTCTTTTTTAGTACAGATGAAAAAGAGGAGTGTTTTTCTCTTCACTTTAAGCATGGTGAAAAAAGTAATGTTAACAATCCCATTCAGAAGGATGATACATTTCTTGGCATGAACAAGAAGGAGACTGACCATACAGGTCAAAACACTGCAAGTGAGAGATTTCCTGGTAGAGGGAAGGTCTCTTAAGAACCTGCAACCTACCTCCCACAACCCAACAAATGAGACACTTGCCTACCTCTGCTAAGCACAGAGAATACTTATATCAGCTCATGGCAGTATTGGTCAACAGAGTTCATTCATGTTCCTTTCCTCTGCATGATCCTGATACAGCTAGAAACAAGGAGAGAAATGGAAGCCAAGATGGTAAAGAAAGAAGAAATTGGTCGTGTCTGCCTCTTTCCATGCAGGCTGGATTTTTTTAAATTTTTGATTTGTTTGTTTGTTGCTGTTTGCTTTATTTTCTCTTTCAGCACTAGGAATTGCACCCAAGGACTCACACATGCTAGGCAAATGCTTTACTACTTATTCCCCACCCCACAAAGGTTTTGTTCTGCAACTGATTTCACCTGGAGAGAAAAAAAGGCTTTGACTTTAAATCTGGAATAAAATTTTGATTGTTACCATACATAATTATATGTATTGATTGTATCTAGACAAACAATTTTTTGAAATGAGATTTCTTGAAAAGTGAATGTGATCAAAAATTTTCTTCAGGAAAAGCAAAATTAGTTCCATAGTATAGATTTAAAGTAAGGTGAACAAACAAATTAAAATTAAAGTTAAAAGATTCAAATGCTCTGTAAATAAAAGTAATTTTTATATTCTTTTCTCAGAATGAGATTATTTTTTTCTATTAGTTTAAAAAAAATGAGCAAGGCAAGTGGTACATACTTGTAATCACAATCGCCCAAGATGCTGAGTGGGAGAATCACTTGAGCCCAGGAATTCAAGGCCAACCTGGGCAACATACCAAGACCCTATCTCAAAAAAATAAAAACAAAGTTTTAAGTGATATTTTAAAAAGATATGTACCTCACTAGTAAAAATTCATTAATAATTTTTTTCACTAGTAATTTTTAAATTTTTAAATCTTTCTAGGATTCTATGATAATAATGATATAAATTCAGATTTTTTGGGGTTCCTAGATATTTTATCCAAAGAATATATGAATTTTCTCCTAATTGCAAAAAATATAATCAACTGACTTGTTACTATACACTCCCAAGTCTATGAATTCATGAAGTACTCCAGTCTTGTTTGGAGATGCGTATTATTAAAAAGTCCTTCATATTAAGCATTCAACCTCTCTCTGGCCTTATTGGCTTTCCAAAAACTACATTCTTCTTTTATTCCCAGGTGTGTTACCTCTGAGATGAACTTCTGGTCCCCAAGAGTCTGTTGCCCTCTTCTTCAGGCCTCACTGAGTTTCTTAACTTATGTAATGCCACTTAGCATATGTGCTCTCTGTCTCATATTGGACTGCTGGTCCACTGCATAGCTCCTGCACAGGACTCCAACATAATCAGACATAGCTCCTGCCCTCGAGTTATATGTCCACAGTCAATGTTGAAGTACAAACATAGACAACTTAAACTAAGCCCAGAAGAAAATAAATGCCTAAGGAAGGTACAAATTTCTGAAAGGCAAACATTATTTTTTCTCTCAGTCCTGTACCCTTACTACAGTCTTATTTTCTTTTATTGCCTAGACCATAATTTACATCTAAACTTCAACTGACCAACAATCTATTTTTTTTGTATTTTTTTATTTAAAGAGAAAAAAACAGGAAAAGGGTAGAAATAATACAGAATTTTTAAGAAAAGATAAACAGTAAAAAAATCACTAGTTGATAAATTACATATTGTTCTCTTAGAAATTGTTTCTCAAGTTACAAAATTAAATCACACAAAGTAGACGTTCAAACAGTGAGACTGTAAACAGCGACACATGCATGAGTCTTTATATGTATTTCTATCCTTTCTGTATTAGAGGGAAAAGCAAAACATAGCAAGACAAAACAAAACAAATCCCTATTAAAACATGAAACCAAAAAGTCATATAAAACCACAGTACAAGGTGATCTACAAAGGTTATTGTGTTGTCTCTAGTTATCTTTAATAGAATTGTCTATATCATCAGGCATATTTGAATATAGCAGTATAATTTAATTTAGCAGTATGTAACAGTATTAGTAAAAACAAAACATTGTAGACAATGTAAAACTTCAAAGGCAGGTAATAATTAAACCAGAGTGGGTATCCTAGTGAATCTTGTCATCTTCAGTGTAGTTGCCTATACTCTCAAACTTGATACTATCAATCATAACAGCTTTGAATAAAATCTGTCAATACAAAACAGCAACCAGATTCAATTAAGATCAGTCATGGTAAAACAGTAAGTTATACAGAGCTTCAGATTAAGTTAATAGGAAATTAGGGATGATTACCATACTATATCCTGCTATTTTTGGGTGACTCTCTGTGCCCTCAAATCTAGTACAAGTAGCCAAACTGGAACAGAATATAATCCATCTAAGCAGAGTGGTATGAGTAATGTGGGTTTTAAATCCTGGTACACTATTAACAATATCCTCTGCCTTCTTTTTTAGACTATTTCTCCCCTTTCACTCCCACAGGGTGCTGCACATTTTGGGTCCCACAAACTCCTCCAGTTTTTAGATGGGGGAGCAACCTACTATTTACCTAGGTGGTTCCAAACCTTCTCACTCCTGGACTTGATCTCAGCTTGTATTCCTTTACCTACAAAAGCCTCAAGGTTTTCCTTCATTATAGCTGAGAAGTTCTCTACTGCACGTAAGTATCCTGTCTTTCCATCCTGTCTGCAGGTGGTGGTTGAGTTGCCCCTATTTCTCTCTGGCTCCCTATGACATAGAGCATTGTTTTCTCATGTTTGATTTTTGGTCCATAAATCCTCTCTCAGGTTGATTATATTTCCTTCATTCTACTGCCTGCCCTCTATTCACTGAGGACTTTTTGCCACTGTTCCCGAAATCTTCGTATTTCTCTCTCTCTCTCTCTCTCTCTCTCTCTCTCTCTCTCTCTCTCTCATGTTCTTCAGTATTCTCTGTAGGGTTGGATTGGTGGTCACAAATTCCTGCAGTTCCTCTTTGTCATGGAAGCATCTTGTTTCTCCATTAATTTCTAGTGACAGTTTTGCAAGATACATCAGTCTGGGCTGGAGGTTATTTTCTTTCAGGGCTTGAAATACTTTGCTCCAAGCTCTTCTTGATCTGATGGTCTGTGGTAAGAAGTCTGCCATGATCTTGATGGGTTTTCCTTTATAGGTAATCTGTTTCTTTTTTCTGATGGCTTCTAATATTCTGTTCTTATATTGAATTCCTGGTATCTTGATTATTATATGTCTGGGTGTAGCTCTGTTTTGGTAGTAGGTGGCTGGAGTTCTGTATGCCTCATATATCCAAATATCATTTTCTTTTCCTATGCTTGGGAAGTTTTCCTTAATTATTTCCATGAATAGCCTTTGTAATTCACCTGTTTTTATTCCTGCATCTTCACTCATGTTTCTTATTCTTAAATTATAGATTCTCTTGTTGTCTTCTAGTGTTTGTATTGTTACTGCCTGTTTCCTTGTTATTTTTAAGAGATCTTTCCTGTCATGATCACACATTGCAAACTTGTCTTCAAGTTTTGATATTCTATCCTTAGTTTCTTTTAAGCAGTTTTGCCAGTTTGCAATAGAGTTTTTAATTTCCTGGTAATCTCTTTGAATCTGCTTCATGTATTCTGTTTTCTTTATATTCTTTATTGAATGTTTCTCTCCTTTTTTTGTGCTCCTCCCTTCTTCAATCTGTGTCTTCTTTAGAGATGCTTAGCATTTCTTTTATTAATCTACTTATATCTTGCTTTAACTGATTTAATATTTCAGTTTTGAGCTCATCTACAAGGTCCTGAAGATATCTCTTAATGTCCATTGAAGCCATGTCTGATGTTGCATGTTTGCTGCCCTCGCTCTCTTTTGTATTTCCCTCTCCTGGATCAATGTTCTCAGGTTTTGGGCTGGGGGCTTTTTCTTATTGTTTCTTTCTCTTGTCATGTTTTTGGTTTCTTCCATACCAGTGTATAGTGGAGGTCCCAGCCCCTTTCTTTGTTGGTTATGGCTCTTCTGAAGCATGCTGGCAAGGGATTTCCACCCTCTCCTGTTTGTTTTTGGCCATTGAGGTGTAGGCAGGGGCTGCATATGCTGGCCCATCCCCACTGGGCCAGTCAACTTTCAGGGGCCTTCACTGGGTTAGTGTGTGCTATGTGTCAGGAATCCATTTGGGATGGCTTATTGGGTCCCGGCCAGGGGTGTGACCCAGGCCAAGCAGATTCCACCAATCTCCTCTGGGAAGGGAACAACCACCTGAAGTCACTGTCATTCCTAGTTCAGGCTCCTCCTGCCTGATCCCATGTTGTCCATTTGGTCATGCCCTTCTTATGGGGGGGTCTTCTTCCCAGTACTCGCCGTGGTTTAATGGAGGTCCCTTGCTGGCTCCATTCTGTGTTGGGCTCACTAACCTCAGCTTTCAGCGTGACTGGTTAGTCACAGCAGCATGGTTTTGGGTGCGCCAGTGTGTTCGGGCCACTCTGGCCAGTAACAGAGGTTTGCAGCTGCAAGCTCAGACCACCCTGGCCAGTTATGGTAGCGGTGCAAATTCAGGTGGCTGGAGAGTGCTATGGCCGCTAATCTCATCTTCTGCAATGTGTAGGCAGGGGCTGCATGTTTGACCAGCTCTTTTACCTTTACTTTCTTCCTAGGTTGAGAAGATCCATCTCTCTCTGTCTTGACCTCTCCAGGGCATTTTATTATGGCATGTGTTATCTCTCTCAGGGGAGGCTCTGTATCCTGTTGTCTATCAATACACCATCTTTTCCTTCTCCTGCTCCCAGATGACAGCTTACGTGAGAAAATAGGAGGCTCACACAGAGAATACATAGTGAGAACCCTGGGCTAAAAGCATTATGTACCCCCAACAATCTATTTTTATCTTAGCAAAGTTTGTTTACTGGTTTGAAGGATAAGTAAACCTTAATATAATTGATGGCATCTGAGGTACACACATGAACATAAATGGAAAAAGTCTTTGTAAAGAAAAGAAAATGAGGAGCAAAACCTCACTCATTTAGACACCATATAACACACACAATCAATTATAAATTGTTGCATTCAGCAGATGCTGAATTCACAGGTAAAATAATACAGTGATCATAGTGAAGATGTAGGCTTAGCAACGATATAAAAGATCTTGAATATCAAATGCACTCAATATTTTCATCTCATCTGGAAATTTGCAAAAGTAAGTAGAATTCAGGGTGCCATTTCTCACTTTAAGAATTCATCTCATGAAGGAATTCATGTCTTCTCTCAAAACTCTAAATTTAAAGGAAATGACCCAAAGTTGCAAGACTGGTGGCAATTATTAAGGTGATCATGATTGTGGAAACAGGGGCCCAGTTCATAAGAGATATGGTTACTATTTAGAATTAATTAAGAAGATTCTCTCAAAAATATGAACATTTTAAAAATTTTAGCATTAATGTTCAATTTTGTATCCAACTGATATTTCCAGAATCAATGTGCTTAGTGCAAACTTAAAATTGTTTTAATTACTTGAAATTTACCAGAAATATTAGTAGGTAGGGTTCAAAAACATAATTAGCTAGTTTTCCATATCATAATGTTATATGAAAACATCTCTCATTTTCTATGCAGGAAAAAGAATATGAAAGATTTATATAACACATTTGTTTAGAGTATAATTTGTTTTCAAGACACGCAATGTATATTGATTTTCACTCTTTTCTCAAACATTACAACTAATTCTAGTTAATGCCCAAGAAAAGTGTGTAGCATAGAGAAAAACAGAGATATAGACACAGAATTTGTGACAGTTGGAGGCATTTTAAAAAAACAGAAAAGGAAAGAATATGAGGAAAAGATTTTTATTGTTTGTTTTATTTTTATATTATGTAAAATATTTTATAATCTGGTGAATTGTAATTGCACAAAGTATTTTTATATTTTAATATTTTCATTATATATACATACTTTGATTTGGTTCTAATAAAATTAACTACAGTTACCAATTACATTTCATGAGCTGCTTTAAAAGATCTAATTGTTCATGACATAAAACTTTTTACAGTCTATACACTGATAGTAATCCTTCTCAGCAAGGACCAAAAGAAACCCTCAGAGTTCTGTAGAAGGCACAGCTCTTATGAAATTTATTTCAGCACACTGTCTGTTTTTATGTTTAGCAAAAAGGTTCTGACTGGTGTTGTGTTTACCAAGAAGAATCAAAAGTCTTCCAGAGATGTTTAACTGTTTCCCCTGAGCTCTTATGGAACTCAGGAATGAAAACTTTATCTAGCAAGTTTATAAAATACACTACTGACTGTTTAGTCTATAATACACATTTATTTGGTCTTTTTAATGAGATATATTTACTTTAATTTGTAAATAACATCAGGATCCTTGAACTACATGACACATGGCTCATCTATTACCTGGAAAATTCTCAGACTTGTTGCTCATTCATTGGATGTCGATATAAATAAAATTCACTTAGGTAGATTCAAATCTAAGCATATAGTTTTGTTTGGCTTTGGTTTTATTATATTTTGTCCTCTCCTACTCAAATCACATTTTTAATTTCTAATATGAATCTTGTTAAGTATTAAGTATCTGATTTTTTTGTCCTTTGGAGTTTTAAATTATTTTAAATAATATAATATGCATGTACGTATGTGAGGGTAAAAAGAAACTCTTAAAGTGCTCATAGTCTACTAGATAAAACTATTACATTTTGAAGTAGACAGAAATGCAGTGGCCTCTCAATCAACCCTTAATGTTGCAGGTGAACCCCAAACAGAAATCAGTCATTTCTTTAGGGACCCACAAAGAACCCAAAAGGTTTTCCCATAAAAAGAACTATATGCAACCTTTTCCTCTATCTTGGTTTGGATTCATAACCTGGTCCTTAGATAGTTTCCAAATCCCAAAATATTCATTCAAAATATTTATGACAGAGAAAAATCATAGACTAAAGCTCAAATATGTATTTTTTTATTACCAGATTTTTCCTTTTCATAGTTCTAACAGGTATTTGGCAACCATCATTCTCCGATGTCTGTATCCACATTTAGAACTAAACCTTTACAGGGTGTGGATTAAATCTTCCCACAGGAAATAAAGGCCCACAAACCAGATAGCTGTTCCCATGTAGTTGAGGTAGCCCAGATGCATTTGATGCCTTGTAGTAGTGGGATTTGAATGTTCCTAACAAGGCAAGCAAGATCCATAGCTTCCTGAATGTGAGTCACTTCTAAAAACAGTAAATGTTCTATTTTTCTCATGATTTCATGCACCACAAGGATTCAGGTTAAATAAAACAAAAATGTTTTGCCACTGGTAGAATTTTGCATACTTTGCATGGTACCAATAATAAGGTTTTATAATTACATTTTTGCATAATGCCTTCTTTTGGAGATGGTTTTTGGCAGACAAATGACTTCCTTTGGGGACAAGTGCCTTGTACTCATATCAAAAGACTTGCCCCAATGCACCCACCACCAAGTCATATCTTTCTCAGAGTCATGAAGCAGAGGATAGGTTATAAGTATAATGTCAGATGGCTTACAATTTTTTTAATCACCAGCAGTGGGATGCTTGTTATTCACATTAAATACATAATAGACATAGCAGGTGGTGCAATTTTCATCCCTGATAGATCACAAGAGACTGAAATATAATGATGTTGTATTCCATGTTATGTTTTCCTCAAGCTCTCTCACCAGAATCAAAGAAAATATATTTTTATTGTGATTTAAAACACTTCATAGGTAGCTCTTTGCTTTTTCTGTTAAGTCAGTGTTTGAAGAAAACAGATTATGAATAAATATTACTTTTTAAGTGTTATTCCCTGGCAAGGATCTGGATAGATGCTCTGGTTACCTAGGAGATGAGGACAAAATGAAAATTGATTGACTTATCAAGTTTGTTGTGAGCTGAGCTGCAAATGGCAGCTGTGTGTACTGCACATAAAATATACCTACTTGATTTTTAAAAAATTTTTCCTATCAACAGTGATGCCACATAGATTGCTAGGTAAAATAAAGTGGCTATATTTTATTAGAAAATACAGTATTGAATGATATTCTAATGATCACAGTTGTGAAAAAAAGATTACTTTTTAAAGAACTGCTTCTGACCTGGATATTTGTTTCCATGTGTCACTAAAAAGTACTGCATTGATGATGGCAGTACAACAAAGGAATCCTGCTGCTGGGTTGCTGTTTAGAGGCAATAACCCTGCTCTCTGTTGGCTGAGATGGCTATTGGGAAGGAATCTTAATGTATCTTACAGTAAAAGCAGCTATAACCTCCATGCCCCTGTATTCCTCATGCAATTTTTCTATACTACCAGGCAAGACAAACTACAGACAATAAAGTAGTTTTCTTTTAAAGTTCTCCTAACTTCTTGTTAATATTCTTTCTTCCCAAAAGACCACATCTTTTTGTTCCACTTTGTGATTTTGTAATGTTCCCACCCATGAGTCATTACTATGGTGTACCCTTCTAGAAACATTTTTTTGGCACCTTACCACTTTTAAAACTTATATAACTAGTTTTTATAAAATTCAGAATCTTGTTCATAATGTAGCAGTGTACATAGACATATAATAATGAAAGTATTATTAGATATATAATAGTAGATACGAACTGAATGTTTGTATTACCCGCAAATTCATATGTTGAAATTCTCACTTTCATGTAATAAGAATTTCCCATGGAAATAAGAAATTACAAGGCAGTTAGATCATGAAAACAGATTTTCATGAGTGGGCTTATTGTCCTTATAAGAAGAAACAAGAGAGCTTATTCTCTACCATAGGAAGACATGGCAAGAAGTCACTACCTGCATACAAGAAATGAGCCATCGCTAGACACAGCATCTGGGGATACTTTGATCTTTGACTTTCCCTCTTCCAGAACTTGAGAAATAAACATTTTCTGGTTAAACCACTTGGTCTCTGGTAATTTGTTACAGCAAATATTTATTATTATATATAATTTTTAGTTTGTTGAAAACAAAGCCCTAACCTAAAATAATGTCCCTGTAATGGTGGAATGTAGCCACTCCTAGGAGCAAGTGGAAAGGATATTTATGGTCATAGGAGCCTTATTTTTTTGTTCTTTAATTGATATTTCACAGTTACTATAAAATTGCAATATATTAGCCAGAACAATTTATCTCAGTAACTAATTGAAAACGAGACAGAAAATGAAAAAAAAAAAACTTTAATTCTCCCTGTGAGAATGCCATCATCCTTTGAGCATGTTATTCTATGGGAACTTCCAAGCAATGCAGGTTTGGTAGGGTAAACTACTGATTGAAGAAATTAAAACAGGTAAATAGTAAATCCCAGTGATTTGGAGTTGAGGAACACATACCTTAATGTTAGGTACAGGAATTGTCCATAAAGTAATATTCTTGCTATAAAGAAGGAAGACAGTTAAAAGGACAATAAAGTGAAACATAGCATTTATGGGAAGAGAACTAGAAACTACTAAATGACACAAAAGAAGACTTGAAAAGCTGTAGCAATAGCCATGATTCTGGCTAGGATATATATATATATATATATATATATATATATATATATATATATATATCATGTTTTCTCCAAACCTATACATTTAATGTAAAATGAATCAAAATCTTAATAAGAATTGCTTAAAACTACGTTACAGAGAAGCCCATTTGAGACCACTCTTTACTCTTAGAAGCTATTCCTATTCCCCATTCCCCCATTCCTATTCTCTGTTTCTTTTCTACAATAAATTTTCCTACTTTAAAAAAACAAACCAAAAAATCTCTACATTAAGTCAGTCTTCTCTGGAAATTTTGGACTAGTAGAGAGAAACTTTCCCTACTAAGGTATTAAGATATATTGTAAAGATATAATAAACAATGAAATATTGCTGCCAAGTTAGATAACTGATCAATAGAAAAAATAGACTCCATAAGTATATAAAGATCTAAAGATCTAGTAAATGATAATGAAAGTATTCAAATTAGTGAAAAAATAATGTACAAAGAAATGAATTCAATTTCCTGGAAAAAACTAGTTATATTTATGCCTCCAGTCTTGTACCAAAATAAATTAAAAATTAATTAAAGCATGAATTTAAAAATTAGAGGTAAAACGTCAAGATGGCAGAATGAAAGTAGCTTTATGACCCTGAGACTAAGAAGATTCATGGCAACACAGGAAAGATTATATGTTATGTAAAGAAGGAAAGGAAAACTCAAAGAAACAACAAAGAAGTGTTTTGAGATGTAAAGAGCATGGAAAAATCAGAAGGAGAACAAAGAACAAAGTGGTAAGCACATTGAGGACTCTACCTCTTGAGGAGGGAGCCAGTCTCTACAAGTAAAAACATTGCCAGACAATACACTAAAATCCAATAAGACTGGCGGAGAAATCAAGGTGTCTTATAAACTTTAAAGAGTAACTTCCCCTGCACAACAGGTGTGCTCTGGAGAAGAAATTAATACATTACCCCCAAGATCTCTCAGAGGGTATGGTCAGAAGTCATCACGTGGCAGTTTGTGATTGTTAGGGATAGATCTATTCTGGGGAGCAAAAGACTCAGAACAGTCAAAAATTGAGGTCCCTGTGGACTCCCTGCCACACTGAGTAGGTGTGAGAAGCCCATACAGGACAGTACTGGCTGGGAACAATGTCTCCCATGGACTCATTTCAGAGGTGTGAGCAGTGAATAACACAGAGTGTGACACAGATTGGAGAGCACAGTGATCATCGGCTTCATCACATGTGAGTGAGACTCGATGTCTGAGATTTAAATAGCACCAAGACTGAGAGAGGCACTTGGTTTCTGAGTGCCCCTACCCAGGACAGACTCGGAGATTTGTCTGTTCCTCCTAATCTGTGTAAGCAGAAACTTGGAAAGCCATGAGGTTCTCAGGCATGCTCACTGAAGTCTCTGTACGAGTGTGTGTTACCCGTCTGGCCTGGTGTGGACTGCATAACACTGAGACTTTGCAGATGATATGCCTGCTAAGGTGTGGACATTTGCCACACCTCCAGCTCTCTGCTGGTGAGATAGCCTGACATGACACAGGCATTAGTGGAACCACTGGATATACAAAGTGGGGTCTGTGAGGCTAAGCATGTATGGCAGGACTATGATGGGTCTGAAGGTCTACAAGCTAGAGAGCCACAGCCAACAGGTACCTGCCATACCCTGAAGGCACAGGGTCTGGGGTCTACAGGCTAAGTTACACAACACAATCCACCTGGCATAGACCCTGTATCACAAAGCATCCTGGACCTGTAGAAGGAGAGAAAAAGGGCAGCAGGAATGAAGGAATGCACACGGGGGAAGAAGAGTTCCCAAGCCAAATGCCTCAATTAGGAAAATTTTCACCCTTTTTTTAACCTTCATTTGTTATTTTCATTCATCTCTTCTATCACTGGGTTCGCTTTTTTATATTTTTTCATTACTATCTTATTTTTACCTTTTTACTTTATATTGTTTAAGGCTTTTTATCATCTCTTTTCTACTGTCCCAAACCTTTACTGTGATAAATTTTCCTTTCACTAACTTTTAACATTTTATTCTATAACAGTTTTTATTCCTTTCTTTCTTTTGTTAATGTTCTGATTAGTATAGGTCTTAAAAGCCTGTTACTGTACTTCTGTGGGATGGTTTTTTTTTTCATCTTATGTTCATTGCTGTTGTTTATTTCCTCTTTTCTGAGTGGATCTGAGGATCAACTCCAGTTCATCAGAGCATGGCAGGTCAATGTACTGCTGCTGAGATTCAACCATAGTTCAATTATGAGAAATTACATCTCACTCCAGTCACAACCCAGCCCTGCTCAAAACTCAGCATATACTTCCCTTTAAAGAATGGGGAGAAAAATGCTCCTGCTGAAAACACACAGCCCCAGGTAGGCATCGCTAGATAAGGCCTAAAAATCATGCTCTAGGTATTCACATCCACAGCAACAGCAAAGAGAACTAATACAACTTTTATGGACATTGCATGCACAGAGGTTTCTAGCATAGATTATTCCAGTACTCTTGTAGAAAGAACATTGGTGAGAAGTTGAAGGAATAGCTACATGGAATGAGAAGTTGAAGAACTAGCACCACCACCACCACCCTGTTCTGCTACCTACAACATATCTCTCTGCTACAGAGGGACCCCACTAGTGTTCTGTCTCCAAGAAAGTGGATTCCTGTGGCTACAACCCAGTAGGCACTCTATCAAAACCCACCAATCGTAGGCAGAGAAATCAAAGTCAACGATTCCACAAGGTCCATTTAGGAGTAATTCCAACACTTTAACAGCCAAAGCCCAAGATACTTTGTCAAGAGAAGGTAACTTCCTAAGAATGCCTCACATGAACATAGAAGATATGTCATTCAAACAGATGCACAAATCTCAACATAGAAATATTGAAAAAAATGTGATTCCTCCAAAATATAACTCTTCCATGGTAACTGAAGTAAAGTAGATGAAATATTAGACAAAAAATCAAAAGAATGATTATAAAAATAATTGACAGACTCAAGAAGAATACAAATAAACAACTGAAAAAATACAGAAGACAATTCAGGATGTGAAAAAAGTATTTAATAAAGAAATAGGTAGTCTGGGGGAAAAAAAGGAAGGTTGGAAATAAAAAGTTCAATAAGCCAAATTTTTAAAAATCTGTAGAAAGCCTCAAAAATAGATAACACCAAGCGGAAGACAGAATTTCAGAGCTTGAAGATAAGTAGATGAGTCATCCCATTTAGAGAGCAATAAAAAGTAAGTGAAACATGCAAGACATGATTACAAGACCAAAACAACAGACTTTTTATCAGAAACTCAAAAGGGCAGAAAACTATACAATACTGAAAGTCCTGAAAGAAAATAAATACCAGACTGGACTACTATGTGCAGCAGTGTTATTCTTCAGAACTGAAGAAGAAACAACTTCAAAAATAAGCAGAAATTAGCTACAGGCATGGTGGCACATGCCTGCAATTCCAGCAGTCAGGAAACTGAGGCAGGAGGATTGCTCTGAGTTGAAGCCCAGCCTGGGCTACTGAGTGAATTCAAGCCCAGCCTGAACTTCATAGATAAACCCTATCTCTAGAAGACAAAAGAAAACCAAAAACAAAGGTGGTTCTGTGGCCTTAAGTGGTTATCAAGGCAAGGAGAAGCTAAATTAATTATGGCCACAAAGAATCAAATTTCAGAACACTCAATAGAATTACAGAAATTATATATGCAGTTCAATAATAACACTGAAAGTATATGATCTTATTCTCTGTCATGGTCTAGATCTAAAATGTCCTCCCAAAATCTCATGTTTAGAGGCAGGCCTGGTCAGGAGAGATCACTGGAGGCATGATTTGGAAAGATTTGTTCTTGTCTCTGACTCCCTCCTTTGTCTCTGCTTCCTGGACATCATTACACTGTGTCCTTTCTCCATGCTATTCTGCCTTGGAGTCAAGAAATTATTGGCTGAATTCTCTAAAAACTGAGAGCCAAATAAAACTTTTTCTCTAAATTACAACTGTGGTGTGTTTTGTCCTAGCAAAACAAAAGTGATTGTCCCATCAAAAGGTAGTCACTTTGAAGTTTAAAAGAAGCAAGAAAAATGGTATTGGGATATTGCTGTGATATACCCAACAATGTAGTTCAGAAGTCTTTGGAATTAGTTTGCAGAAGAAATTTGGAAACATTTAAAGATATAGGTTGGAGAAGACCTAGAATATTGTGAGCAAGGCTTGATGTGTGTTACCAGTCAAAATTCAGACCAGAATGCTGACAGGAATTCAGACAGCAAATTTTGAGGCTTTCTACAGTTTCATTTGGGAACACCAGTAGAAGTTGGAATATATACAGACCATATGTGTTATACTCTGGAAGAAAATCTGTTTATATTTTGCCCATCTTCTGAGACTGTATGGTAGAATGAGATTAAGGACAGTGAACTAATTAACCTGGTGATGAAAATTTCAAGGCAGTCTAACATTCTGGGCTGTGGTATGAGTACTTTTGGGTGCTTTTAGCCAGATCTATTGTGAGAATCAGTTTTTTAAAAGTTTTTTTTTTTTTAATCTGAAGGTACAAAAAATTTGCAGTATTGCCAGACAGGAAACACCTGCAAAATCGGGATAAAGGAGGGCTGATTGGAGGATGGTCATTGGGGCATGATCTGGAAGAGGGCATTCTTGTCCCTACTGCTCCCTTGTTTCTCTGTTTCTTGGATTCCATGGATTTTCCCACTGCCATGCACTGTTGTTATGCCTTTCTGCCTTGGATCCAGACAAACATAAACTGAATCCTCTAAAATGTGAACCAAAATAAACATCCCTAAATTACAGGTATCGAGTATTTTTTCCTAGCAATGAGAAACGACTAATATACCAACAAAGCAGATTTTAGGTCCAAATTAGTCAGAGAAGACAAATAAATTCACCACATATTTGTGAAAAGAAGAACCCACCAAGAAAATATAACAAATGTAAATATATATGCACCAAATGTCAGTATACCCAATCTTATGAAATAAAAACTATGAGACAAAATGGGTCAAAAAGACCCTAATACAATTAAAGTGCATGACCTTAATAGCCCAATCTCACAAACAGAGGGTTATTCAAACAAAAAACATTTACAGAGAAACTTCACAGCTACACTACCCCTCTGATCAAATATGAATTTAAGAGACATGGACAGAGTATTCCACAGCTAGAAGACTGCAATGATTAATGTCAATCATTAATCATTGAAACAGGATCAATACAGAAAATTAGTGCCAGAGTGGTTGTTGCTGTGACTATATCTGACCATGAAGTAAAAAAACAAAACAAAAAAAAAAAAAACTTATTGGAGGATTTGGGGAAAGTTTGAAGAGATGAGCTAGTGAAAAGTTTGAACAAATAAGCTACTGAAAATTCTGTCAGCAGAGATAAATAGAAAATTATGGTACGAACTCAAAACACTGATTGAAATGCAGACAGCAAAAGCTATTCTCATGTTTCAAACTGGAATGAGTATTCTGTTAGGAATTAGACTAGATGTCATACACCTATCTATAGATAGACAGATGCTTATGTCTTAAGACTTTCTACAAAGTTGAATTTAAAGAGGGTACACTAATTAATAATGGTGGAGGAAAAATTAAAGCAGCATGATGTTCAGAATGTGGCACATGGTACTACTGGTACTAATAACCCCTTTTAGCTGGATTTATAGTGAGAATGGAGAGAAAACAACAAAGCAAAAAGATTTTAAAAGCTTACATTTTTGGCTGAAAAGAATCACATGTAACATTGTGACTAAAGATGTGATTGCTGAAGAGATCACTGCCATTAAGAAAAAAACAAGTACCTTGAAGCAGGAGGAGAAAAATGTCTCAAAGATAACTCAGGAATCAGCAAAATGACACCTATCATAGGCTCAAGCCTGCAAATATGTAGACTTTTTTTTGAGAAAAGTGTACTGGGGCCCCCTGGTCAAGAACTGGTTCCCTGGATTCATTTCACCATGCTCAAGCATTCAGGCACTCAGAGGTGACTGCAGTCATGGTCCAAGGGGGGCAGATCAGAGACTGAACAAGTTGGCAGCAAATTTTGCTATCATCACGTGATGCTTGTTTCACAGCCATGCAAAATGCAAGAGTTACAGGGTCACATATACTTCCACCATCTGTGGCCAGGCCAACTTATTCTTTAACTTAACCTATTGTTTTCTCTTTAAAATCTTCATTTATAGAAACTTAAGACATTTATATAGACAACTTTAAAAAAATACCTATAGAACCCAAATAAGTTAAGAAATGTATTTTTAAGATAGGATCTGAAATGAGAACGGTTTAGACCAGATGATCGCCAGCAATCACAAACAACCCAGAGTAACAGTTCCTCTCATAAAGTTGCAATAAACCAAGAAACATACAATTCAAATGATGAGGTTGGCAGGGGAGCAAGTTGTTTTAGTGAATGCTTGAGAAACTCAAAAAGTGAAATATTAATTTTTTCCCTCTAATGTGGAATTGCTTGAAAAGCTTCCTAAAATAAAACAGTGAAAGTTAACTTCTTATTTATAGGAAGATTTACAATATTCCTGTTGGATATTAAGAATTAGAAAAAAATCTCAGAGATGAGAGTGTAATTTCATGGTCGTGTTTGCCTAGCATGTCTGAGGCCATGGGTTCAAAACTCAGTACTGTAAAAAAAGAAAAAAATTATAAAGAAGACAAAATGAAAAATCTCTGAAGAAATATTTGGACCTATGCCATATGAACACATCTAAATTTGGCTATTACACATTGTCATTTAATTGTTCGTTTTTCATACTCTTCATGCTAGTAAATAATATGACTATTTTTTGATATTTTACTAATCCTCCAGATTTTCAGCCTCTCCCAGTCCTCCTGAACTCAGCATAACAAAAATATATAGCAAAGAAATAACTTGGCCACTCAGAATAAGATGTTTGTTTAGTCTGAGGCAAGACCACATAACTTTTAACCTGAATTATATGCAGCATCTCTCTGCCTACCCACCTCACATGCTTTTCTCAAACATGCAGCATTATGTGTACCTAATTTTGTAAATGTTTGTTTTATTGTTCCTTCCTTCTCCTTGGAGATTAACTGACGCTTATTTCTGTTGGCGCCTTCACATGCCTTGGGACAATTGACATTTACAAGACTTAACCTGAGCCCTACCAGTTACAAGAGCCTCAGCTGTCAGTTCTGTTTCTATGAAAACTCTAAATCAGACTGCCAAGATTGATGCTGGTCACTTAGAAATCATATTTTTTAAAATAAGCAAGAAATCCTGCCCAACAATGTATTATTTGAAACGGGGCTTTGTTTAAAGTAATTTTCAGGTTTTCTTTTAAAAGAATTAAATACTTGCTTCCATGGTAACAGATTGATAACCCACAAAGATAGAGCTGAGCTCTGACAGTTCCTTCTGACAGCACCTACATGTTCAGAGACCAGCTTGCTGCTGAAGCACCTGCACTGTGGAGCTCTAAACTCATTTTTTAAACAATAATGAAAAACAATACTTTGTTTCTATTCATATATGTGTTTGTGTGTTTCCAATAGATAGAACACATTACTTAAATATCATTACATAACAAATTTTTATAACAATAACAACAATAATAACTACTATTTGTTAACTGTCTACAATGAGGCTGAAAAGGTGTAGGGTGTTTATATAAATTAATTTCAGTCCTCAAAATTATTATCCCTATTTAACATGGAAGCTGAGACTCATTCTAGGTCACTCAGATATTAACAAGGAATTGGCCCATGAATCAAACCAATATCTGGCCAACTTTGGGACCAAGATTTTCTCTCATTCTTTTTAAAGTATAGAATGACACAGAGAGAGTAGTTTGTTCCTACTGTAATCTCAACACAGGCACTTACATACAGACACATGCACATCCAATGTAACACAGAGACTCAATCCATGTGGGTGAATGAGGTGAGAATGAGTTGGACACCTCAGAATTATGCAAGGATTGTTATTCCTCTCTCCAACTAGGTCATAAAAAGAATGTACAGATCGCCTTGAAGTCTCAGGATTGTAGCTGATCTCCCAAGGCAGCAGTTGTTCAGTGGAATTTAGTGCAGCATAATTTTCCTCTTGACCCTCTCAGCATGAGCCCCAACCTGATATATAAATGACAAAAATGTCTGAGAATGTAGGTTATTTTAAATTACACAGGTTTGTTGATTTAGATGGATGAATACTTTCTTTTAAATTCTTAATTGATGAAAATGCTAGTCAAGTCAAAAGACCATAGCAAAAATTTAGTAAAACCCTTAGTTCACCCTGCAATGGTTTTATTTTGCACTGATTTAGTGGAGAGCGTGAGGTTTTTACTGCACTGGTCAAAGGCACAAGTGACCACACATTTTTTTCAGAAAATTAGGTAAAGATAACAGTATTCATTTCTATCTTATTCTAAATTAATCAGTCAGAATTAAAAACAAATTCCCAAAATCTCTGAAGATAGAAGTAGTAAAAATTGGATCAGTTTCCACATTAAAGCAGCTGTCTTCTACATTTTTTCTGAAGCAACATGTAGATGGAAAACTGATATAACAGACTTTTGTCTCCAGGCAAAATGAAATTGATGATGTTAATGTCAGTACAGGGAGAAGAGGAGGAGACAATTCCCAAAAGAGCAACTCAGTGCTCACTTTTAATTTATATCAACATTTAAGTACTGAGTAAAGAACAGAAATCACAGACTTAAAACACTTTGGGAAGAGTGAAGCAGAGGTATCCCTAATATTACAATGAAACTAACTTTCAATCACTCGCATTCTTCAGAGTAGAAATACAGTTATTTTTAATTTAAAGAGGTTAGAAAATGACATAAAAGCTTAAGGGACATTTCATTGAAGATATAATTAATATGTTTCCTAACATCAAAAAACCTCTCCAAAGACCAAACCTTTTAAACAACACAATGCTTAATTCCTCAAGAAAAGAAATAAATTTCCAAGTGAAATATAATTTGCCATTTGTAACTCATTACTATCAACCTTCTGCTCCTTCAATTTTCAAATCTTTATGAGTGAAATGTATTTTGTTGTCTTCAGTGTTTAAGCATGATATTAATACCACAGCAATCCAAATAAGGCCAAATAATGTAAATTTTTCAGTAATCAAAGAAAAGGCATCCCAGAAGGACAAGCAAAATAATAATTTAACTTAAACATAATTATACTTAATAGTTATAAATTGGAACTAAGAAATCAAAATAATATCAGCTATATTTTATTTCCACAAATGGAAAATAAAAAGATCCTAAACTATAGTGGCTGAGTATTTGCCCACATATTCCAAATTAAAAATGAAAATAATCACTGAATAGAGACTCCTGTACTTAAGAATAGATTTTATCTAATAAAGGTGCATCAAGCATTCCTTCAAAAGTATTTCAAGTGAAATACTGTCTGTAGTAGGTAGAGTGGTCCCCAAAAGATGTCTATATCCTTATCCCTAGAACTTAGGAATATTTTATATTGTATGGCAAAAGAAGCTCTACAGATGTAATTGAAATCATGTACCTTAAACAAAGATTAGCCTAGCTGGGGATTTAGCTCAGCGGCATAAGTGCCTGCCTGGCAAGCACAAGGTTGTGAGTTTGATCCCTGGTACCAAAAATAAATAAATAAATAAATAAATAAATAAATAAATAAATAAATAAAACTTTGGAATATGCAGGTGGGCCCAATCTAATGTCATGAGCCCTTAAAAGCAAATATAGTGCAGCTGGAAGAGAAAAAAGAAGATAAAGGAGATTCCATGCACAGAGATTCAGCACATTGTAGCTAGATCTGACCACATTCATGAACTGAAGAATTCATGTTGTGGCTCAGGCCTGTGGTCAGCTGGTAGCCACCAAGAGAAAAAAAAATCTCAATCCTTCAATCAGAATCAGAGATAGGATTCTGTCAACAGCACAAATGGGTCTAGAAGAGGATTCTTCTCAGAGTTTCCCATTAAAAAATGGGAGGGTAATTTCAGCCCCAAGAACTGGCACTTCTGATCCACAAAACTGCAAGATCATAAAGAGTTCTTTTAAGCTACTACATTCATGGCTGCTTCTTATGCTAACAATAGCAAGCAAAGCCATCCTGACAGCAAAACTTTCTTTCTACAACTTACCTTCCACTGATCTTTTCAAGAAACTTTTAAAAGCCAACAAAAATCTCTGCTCGGGACACATGCCTGGTAACCCCAGGTACTCTGGAGGTTCAAGCTTAAAGGATTCTGAGTTTGCAGCCAGGCCAGGAATTTAGTGAGATTCTATTGTTTAAAAAAAAAATTTTTTTTTTAAGGCCTGACAACATAGAGCACCACTGGATTGAATCCTGATGAAAGAAGAGAGAAAGAAAGAAAGAAAGAAAGAAAGAAAGAAAGAAAGAAAGAAAGAAAGAAAGAAAGAAAATGTAAAAAGGAAAAGAAATTTTTACAGTGAATAAAGTGCTCAGAGTTGGTTCTTGAAAATCATCTCCTGCTGTCTCTAATAAAAGTAAAATGACAAAATATACAGAATTAAAAGGAGAGAAAGGGTGAACAAGTTTATTGATCACCTCAAAGGCTAATTTCCTTGTCTAGAAATTGGAAGACTACAATCTCTCTGACAAGACTGCCATGAGGATTGAATGATTGCATAAATTTGAGAGCACATTGAAAATGCCAGACCCAATTTACTTTCCTCTCAGATGGTCTCCTTTAAAGCAATCCTAAATTCAAGAAACATGAGTCATTTTGTTATGAAACTTTGTTTTAAATTTTTCAGGGAAACAAAAAGGATGCTTTTTTATATTTTCTTTATTAATATCTATGTGTCCTAATTAAAATAAAAAAGATTATAATTGGCAAAACATGTGCCTAAAAAAAAGAAATCCCACAGTGAACAGATAAGCAAGCTGCATAAAGTACCAAAGGTTTATATGACAGTAATAACAGTAATTTAAATCTGCTGGGAAAGCATTTCCAAGAACCATTCCCTAGAAGTCAGGACTGATGTCATAGAACCACTCTGCTTACTAATGACTCTGATGAAAGACAACAAGGTTCTTACTTTTTCAGATTTATATTGACTCACAGCCTGAAATACAAAATTAAAATCTGAAATTATCTTAATAAAATAGAAAAGCAACCAGGAATGGTGGCACATACCTATAATCCCAGCATTTAGGAGGCTGAGGCAGGGGATCTTTCCAAATTGAAGACCAGCCTGGGCTACAAAGTGACCACAAAGTCAGCCTAAACTAAATAGTGAGACCCTGTCTCAAAGAGACAAAAAATTTGTTTATTACCTCTAGTAGTCTTTTAATGGAGTTTTTTGGATCTTCTATATAGAGTATCATGTCATCTGCAAATAGTGATAATTTAATTTCTTCCTTTCCTATCTTTATTCCTTTTATTTTTCCCTCTTGTCTGATTGCCCTGGCTAGTATTTCCAGAACTATATTGAAAAGGAGTGGTGATAGTGGACATCCTTGTCTTGCTCCTGATTTTAAAGTGAAAGCTTTCAGTTTTTGTCCATTTAGTATAATGTTGGCTGTTGGTTTGTCATAGATGGCCTTATGAGATTGAGGTAGACATTGTGTATTCCGAGATTCTGAAGGGTTTTTAATCATGAACAAGTGTTGGACTTTGTTGAAAGCTTTTTCTGCATCTATTAAGATAACTATGTGGTTTTTGTTTTTGGCTCTGTTGATGTGGTGTATTACATTTATTGACTTGTGTATGTTAAACCATCCCTGCATTCCCAGAATGAATCCCACTTAGTCGTGATGTATAATCTTCTTGATGATTTGCTGCATTCCATTTGCCAGTATTTTATTGAGAATCTTTGCATCAATGTTCATTAGTGAGATTGGCCTATAGTTATCCTTGTTGGTTGGGTCTTTCTCTGGTTTTGGTATCAGAGTAATACTTGCCCCCAGGAATGATTTAGGGAGGAATCCTTCCTTTTCAATTTCATTGAAGAGTTTAAGGAGTATTGGCATCAAATCTTCTCTAAATTTCTTGTAGAATTCAGCTGTGAATCCATCAGGACCTGGGCTTTTCTTTGTTGGTAAGTTTTTTAATTACATTTTCTATTTCAATAGCTGATACTGGGTTATTCAAAATTGCTATATCTTCTTGATTGAGCTTTGGTAAGTCATATGTTCCTAGAAATCTGTCCATTTCCTCTGTGTTTTCCACTTTATGTGAGTAGAGATTTTCAAAGTAGATATTCATGATCTTTTGAATTTCCATGGGATCTGTAGTAATTTCCCTTTTCTCAGTCCTTATTACATGAATTTGGGTATTTTCTTTCTTTTTCTTGATAAGGTTAACTAGGGGTTTGTCAATTTTGTTTATTCTCTCAAAAACCAGCTTTTTGATTCATTAATTCTTTGTATTATTCTTTTAGTTTCAATTGCATTAATTTCTGCTCTAATCTTTACAATTTCCTCTCTTCTATGAGCTTTGGATTTAACTTGCTGTTTTTCCAGAAGCTTGAGATGAAGCATTAGGTTGTTTATTTGTGCTCATTCTGTTTTCTTGCTATGATAATTTATTGCAATATATTTCCCTTTTAAGACTGCTTTCATTGCATCCCACATATTATAGTATGTTGTTTCTGCACTTTGATTGAATTGTAGGTATTGCTTGATTTCTTCTTTAATTTCATCTGTAGCCCATTGGTTGTTCAGAAGTGTAAAAAAATAATAAAAGCTGTGGAGTAATTAAAACCCAAAATGTGTAATTGCTGTCATAAAAAAGGGAAGTAAAAGTGCTCTAAAGGATATAACTGCATGTATGTTTAAGTGTGTAAGATAGATAACTATATGACTAAGTTTTTGTTGGATTGCTGAACAGAACTGTTTGCACTCTCCCTGTTTGAATGTCCACTTTTTATGCTTTAATTTTGTAACTTGAACAACTGTTTCTAAGATGACAATATGTAATTTATTAGCTAGTGATTTCTTAGGGGTTTTTTTGAAATTCTGTATAATTTCCACCCTTTTTTTCTGTTTTGCTTTTTTTCTCTTTAAATAAAATTTTTAATGACAAAAAAAGAAAAGTATACATCTCAGAAAGAAAGAAAGAAAGAAAGAAAGAAAGAAAGAAAGAAAGAAAGAAAAAAGAAAGATCCAGGGTCTAAAGAGCAAAAGGAATTATTAAGAACAGGGAATAGTAGTAAAAGCTTAACAAAAGCAGATAATCTGTCCTATTCTAATGTAGAACATTATAATGTAGAAGGTACACTGACAGAATCATAATTAACAGGCTATTAAGAACCAATTAACAATATTTTAACATGGTGAATTGATTAAATGAACTGATTAACGGAAAATTGACTTTCAAAGATTGGTCAGTTTCTCATTGGCACAGAAAAGGTTTTCATTATAATATTTGTTGAAGGAATGATGAGTGTAACTATTATGTTTGGCCTTAAATTTAGGTCAAATATTCCTGGAATGATACATTATTTTGATTAAAATAAAAAGAATCAATTATCTAACCACTCCGTTTTCAAACATACAACTACAAGAATAGAAACTTAAACAGTGAGTGATTGTATATTTTCTTCCATCAATTTTATTCTGTTGAGCTTAATAAAGTCCATCTATTATAGAAACTTTACATAATGGAACATGTATGGTCTCTTTGAAAACACAACTTATCAAGTTTAATTGTTCAAAATGATTTTAAGATCTATACTGTACTGTGCTTTCATAAACAGTCAAAATATCTTTTGAATTTATTGTTTAGGGTTCTAGTAAGGATTATAGATTTTAAGGGATCATATGCAACTTAATATTTATTCATACAATTCAATATGAGAATTGGTTTGGGGATGTTGGAGCAGGGATGGAGTCATAGGTGTGAGTGTGGTCAGAGAAAGCCTTGTGAAGGAAATGAATGACATTTAAGATAGCATCAGTCCTTGCAAAGTAAGTAGCACCCCAGCAGTAAAGAGGGAGAATTCACGCAGAATATTACATAGGGAACAATGGATTCAAGGCTTTGAGGACAGGAAAGATGAAGCGGATTTGAGGAACTGAAAAATGGTCAGTCTGTAAAGGATGTAATGTTTTAGGAAAAGAAATAACTTGATACAATGTATAAAATTTTGCAATGTAGAAAAATGGCTCAGGTATTGCAAGGCTTTCTAAAAATTATAAAGCAGTTACATTTTTTCCTTGTCACAATGAAAAAAAATTCGGTGTGATGTATATGTGCTGCTTCTACATTTTTCCTTAGTTCACATTTCTATTTAATGATCTTATTGTTTTTTATTTTCTGCTTTCCTTTTTTAACTTTATATTTTTATTAGTACACATTTGTCATATATACTGATCACATGAATCATAATAAATTTATACCCATCTATAATATATCCTTTTCATTTGTTGTCTTGAGAGGCTTTTTTTTTTTTTTTTTTTTTGAGACAGGGTCTCCCTATGTAGTTCAGGTTGGGTTGAACTCACTATGTAGCCCAGGTTGGTCTCAGATTTGCAGCAAACCTCCTGCATCAGCCAACCATGTGCCAGGATTATAGTTGTGTGCAACCACACCTGACCATATATATAATGTAAGTTAATTCTTTTTATTTTTTTATTTTTTACATTCTCTTCCCCATCCTTCAACCATCCCCCTACCATGTACAACAGCTTGGTTTAAATTTTTTCTTCTATTTTCTTTAGCTTTCTTTAACTTCTTTGCTTCCTTTTCCCTTACCCCTCCTTTGTTCCCCTCCCATTTAAAGATGTTCTTCCCATTTCCCAATATCTATCTTCCATTATGCTCCTTTTTTCCCTTTGTATTTTTCACACAAAAGAAATGATGTGATATTTAAGCTTGTTGTTCCAATTTTTTTTTCAGTTAAAGTTATCATCTGGAGTGCATCATTTTCCTACAAATGACTCAAGTTTATCCTTTATAACACAGTGGTATTTCATTGTATATAAATACCACATTTCCTTTATCCATTCATCTGTTGATGAATGTATGGGTTATTCCCAGACATAAATTGTGCTACTAAAAACACGGACATGCATAGAATGATTTTATTGTTTCTTCTTTTTTGCAGAGTTATTATGTTAGCTTTATGTCAGCATGACAAAATACCTGAGAAAAACAAGTTAAAAGATAAAATATTTATTTTGTTTCATAATTTCAGAGGTTTTGGTCCACAATCAGCTGTTTCTATTGCTGTAGATGAGGTGATGCAAAACATTATGGCAAAAGGGTGTAGTGAAAGGAACTTGCTCATTTCATAGCTACCAAGAAGCAGAAAGAAAGGGAAACTCAGAGAATTAAGAGTTGGAGACAAGACATACTCTTTAAAGCCACAGCCTCAGTAACCTATTTCCTCTAACTGAGGCCCACTGTCTAATAGCCCATTCAACTATGGGGCTATCAAGCAGTTAACCCATTGGTGAAGTTGGTGCAACACAATACAATCACGTTTATGTCCTCTGAACATTGCTGTATTTGGGATCAAGCCCTTGATACATGAGTCTTTGGGGTACACTTCATATTTAAATCATAACATTGACAAAGAAATTTTTAAGAATGGAAACATCTAGGATCTGTTAACATATATATTAACTGACAGCATAAAGAATTTCACTTTTTCCAAATGCAACTTCAAATGATTATCTTAAATAACTAATAGAATAGATAATCTCTATGTATAGCTTAAAAGGCTATTTTAACTACCTTTGCACTAATGTACTGTCTCTTCCCTGTAAGATCATTTAGTTTTTGGCAATCCCTGTTCTGATGTAATTCATCTTCCACATTTATTGACTCATTAATGAGTCTTTTGTTAGATTAGGGTGTTTCAGGAAATTATCTCCTTTGATATATCTTTTACCAAAATAGTTTTCTTTTTTTATTTATTTTAATTTTTTATTATTTTGAAGGTAGCAAAATACAACAGAACAAGACAGAGCAAAGCCAACTGAGACAGTGCAGTGAAATTGGAACAGAAACCCTCAACAGGTTACTGGCATAACAGTAATAGGTACCATAGTAAATTCCGTTATCTTCACAATCTTTCAATCAGTATAGCCAAATCAAAGGAAATACAGGACATTCTAGAACTTATCCAAACAGAACATTGAATAGAGAAATATCATTAATCAGAACAAAGCAAAACAGTGATAACAATATTTGCCTTCAAAGAGATGGTAGAAGGAAATCCCCCCTATTTACTACATTGCATATAGTCAACCTCTCAAGAGATATCTAAATCTCTGGCTCCCACTTGCTAATGAGGGGGGGTTGATTCTCAGCCCACACACTGGTAGGCGCATGGGAGCCACTGAGTGATCCTTCTCCTGCCTCATGCCAGGGGTGCTTACCAAGGGGGCAGGCAAATTACCTTTCTGTGCTGTGCCTTGAGTCCTTCCATGGTCAGAGCTCTGGAACTGCTGGTTCTCCTCCCAGCTCAGGCCAGGGGGACAATTGTTTTTTTGTACTGGGGATCTAGTTCACAACTTCATGTGCCAGGCAGGTGCTTATGCTGCTGAGCTAAACCTCAGGGCCTATAAAGACAATTTTACAGGGCCATGACAGGAGAGAGAGGCAGGAGGAGGCCCCCAGCCCAGAACACTGAGAGCCCTGATCCAGGAGAAGGAAAAACAAGGGAGACTGAGGGTGGCAAACACGCAACATCAGACATGGCCTCAATGGACATTAAGAGATATCTTCGGGACCTTGTAGATGAGCTCAAAACTGAAATATTAAATCAGGTAAAGCAGGATATGCATAGAGTAATAAAAGAAATGCTCTCAGGAAGCATCTCTCAGGATGATACAGACAAAAGAAGGGAGGAACACAAAAAAAGGAGAGAAACATTCGATAAAGAAAATATAGAATACATGAAGCAGATTCAAAGAGACTACCAGGAAATTAAAAACTCCATTGAAAGCTGGCAAAACACCTTGAAAGAAATTAAGGATAGACTATCAAAACTTGAAGACAAGTTTGTAATGTGTGATCATGAAAGGAAAGATCTCTTAAAAATAACAAGGAAACAAGCAGTAACAATACAAAAGCTAGAAGATGACAAAAGAATCTACAATTTAAGAATAAGAAATATGAACGAAGAAGTAGGAATACATACAGGTGAATTACAAAGATTATTCATGGAAATAATTAAAGAAAATTTCCCAAGCATGGGAAAGGAAAATGACATTCAGTTATGTGAGGCATACAGAACTCCAGCCACCTACAACCAAAACAGAGCTACACCCAGACACATAATAATGAAGATACCAGAAATTCAATGTAAAAACAGAATATTAAAAGCTGTCAGAGAAAAGAAACAGATTTCCTATAAAGGTAAGCCCATAAGAATCATGGCTGACTTCTCGACACAGACCATCAGATGAAGAAGAGCTTGGAGTGAAGTCTTCCAAGTCCTGAAGGAAGGTGGCCTCCAGCCCAGATTGATGTACCTTGCAAAACTGTCACTAGAAATTAATGGAGGAACAAGATGCTTCCATGACAAAGAGGAACAGGGTGAGTTTGTGACCACCAATCCAACCCTGCAGAGAATGCTGAAGGACATTCTAGAGAGAGAGAAAAAAAAATACCAGGATTTTAGGAACAGTGGCAGAAAGGCCTCAATGAGTGGGGCAGGCGGTAGAATGAAGGAGAAAACTAAACAAAGGCAGAAAAGTAACAGCAGAAATGAGGCAGAGCAGGATAACTAGAAACTCTAACATAGATGGCCTTGATACGCTATATTGTTAATAGTGCACCAGGATTTAAAACACACATTACTCACACTACTCTGCTTAGATGTATTATATTCTGTTCCAGTCATTCTACCTGTACTAGATTTGAGGGCACAGACAGTAATCCTGAAAATAACAGGATATAGTATGGTAATTATCCTTAATTTCCTATTAACTTAATCTAAAGCTCTGTAAGACCTACCCAGTTTTACCAAGACTGATCGTAATTGAATCTGGTTTGTTGGATTGCTGTTTTGTATTGATAGATTTTATTCAAAGCTATTATGATTGATAGTATCAAGTCTGAGAGCATAGGCAACTGCACTTAAGATGACAAGATCCACTAGAATATCCACTCCGGTTTGATTATTATCTGCCTTTGAAGTTTTATACTGTCTACAATGTTTTATTTTACTAATATTGTTATTTACTCAATTATACTGCTATATTCAATTATGCCTGATGATATAAACATTCTATTGAAGATAATAAGAAACAACACAGTAATCATTGTAGATCACCTTGTACTGTGGTTTTATATGACTTTTTGGTTTCATGTTTTTATAGAAATTTGTTTTGTTTTGTCTTGCTAAGTTTTGTTTTTCTCTCTAATACAGAAAGGATAGAAATACACATAGAGATTCATGAATGTGTAGCTGTTCACACTCTCACCATTTGACTATCTACTTTGTTTGCTTTAATTTTGTAACTTGAACAACTATTTCTAAGAGGATAATATGTAATTTATTAACTAGTGATTTCTTATTGTTTATCTTTTTTTTGGAATTCTGTATTATCTCTACCCTTTACATGCTTTTGTTTCTCTTTAAATAAAATCTTAAAAAAAAAGAAGTCTTTAACCTGATGATTGCTAACCACCAAAATAAAAAAAGACAATTTTAACAAAATCATTTTTCATGTATTTGTTTCTCTTTCCAATGGATAGCTCAAGTCAGAAGACATCGATATTTATCTAAATAAATTATATTTAAACTTAAAATTTTAAAACCAGCTGGTATCCAACATTTGATTCCCTACTATGCTATTTTGGTTCATTATATCTTCATTGTTGCCATTTTGCAAAACATTAGTTATTTTCTCATTCCATTTTCAGTGATAGGGATTAAACCCAAGGCATTGTATGCATTAAGCAAGTGCTGTGCCACTGAGATTTTTCCCTACCCCATCATTACCTATTTTCCAAAAACTTTAAAAGGATTCAAAATAGAGATTGGTTTTTTTAAAAAGAAAGAAAGAAAAAGAAAAATCTGTCAGAATGAGACACTGGAACAAGGAGCAAGACTGATCACTTACACTGACCCAGAGCAATGTGAGAAGGAAAGAGGGTAAAATCTGAGAGGCCACTAATGAAACCAGACCCAGCTCTTACCCATCAGTCAGAAAACTCCCTTCGTCTTGTGTTTTGAAATGAATAATGGGAAGAAGAGGCCAGTAGTGTTACAGTAACAGATGTCCTCCTAAATGAAAACTTAAAAAATGGAAAAGCATTTCCCTCTCCTTCTATTTGAGGTCCAGTGAACATAACCCAATAATTCTTCAGATATTAAAATATTTTAAGTTTCATCTTCTTTTAAGACAACTAAGTTAACAATTTAGATTTCATATATTAATAGCATAAAGTGCTCTTAAGGTTGGAACTTGGGACACTGGGAAAACAGGCAGCCAGCTCATCACTCTGGTGGGAGGCTGTGAGCCTACTGGCAGAATCAGACATCCATCTCATCCCCCAGCAAGTGAGGGCCAGAGATCTGAGCATCTCTTGCGAGTTTGACTACATGAAATATAGCAAATAAGGGGAATTTTCTCCTGCCATCTCTTTGAAGGCAAATATTTTTTATCTCTGTTTTGTTCTGTTCTGTTCAATGGTGTTGCTCTATTCAATATTCTGTTTTTATAATTTCAGTATTTCCTGTGATATTGCTCTACCTGATTAAAGGAACAACTATTGTGAAGAAAACCAGATATACTATTGTACCTATTGCTGTTATCTCAGTAACCTGCTATGAGGTTCTGTACCAGTTTCACTGCACTGCCTCAATTGGCTTTGTCCTGTCTTGTTCTGCTGTATTTTACTACCTTCAAAATTAAATAAATAAATAAAATGAAATAAAATAAAGTAAAAAATAATAATAAATAAGAAAAAGTTTAAAAAAGTAAATAACAACAACAAAATAGATCAGTAAGGTACTGAGCAACCCGAAAAATGATATAACTAAACAGATAATGGACTTAAAAGCAAAAGGAGGAAAAGAAAGTGTTCTAAAGGATATAACTGCATGTATATTTAAGTGTGTAGTATTGATCACCATGTTGCTAAGTTTTTGTTGGATCAGTGAACAGAACTGTTTGCAGCCTCACTGTTTGAATGTCCACTTTGTATGCTTTAATTTTGTAACTTGAACAACTATATCCAAGAAGACAATATGTAATGTAAAAAAAACAAAAATGAAAAATAAAGTGCTCTTACAAGTACAAAAACACAAGTGTTTAAAATATCATACTACATCTCCAGGATTCAGAAAAAATAAAGCAAAAGCCACCTTTGCACTTATTCTAAACTGCTCACAAAATTATTTAACATCTAATTTTACCTTCTTATAAAAATTTTATACACTATCATTAACAGAAAATATAGGACTTTCTCAAAATGCTATATAATCCAATATGCCTTTGCTAAAGAGAACAACTCAACATTTAGGTTGAAAAATCATTAGTTATGTTAGTTGCTTACAAATTTATAACATATAACATTTTTATATCCATAGCTAAAACTTCAAATAGCATTCTTATTTCAATTTTAGCACATTTCTTCCCTTATTTTCTATTATCCTATATATTCACACTACACTCTCTTTATGTCAAAGTACAAAATTATAAAATTCAAAATATCAATGTGAGTATTTACTATTTAATATCCATGTAACCATTAGTTTTCCTTGGCTATAATTTGTGCAATGGAAGTCACTATTTTTCTTTTGATAATTCACTTAAGAAAGCCACAAATGAAAATTCATGGTGAAGTATGAGAAGAAAATTATTCAAGATGTTGGCATTTGAAGCAACCTATTTATATTTTTAACCTCTAAGCTAGAAGAATTCAGGGAGCAACTTTGCTTAGTCATGTTGAGCAAAAGATAAATTGATACTCTTAAAAGGAACAATATAAGAAGACACCCTAGGTGTTCACATTTCTGGAATATATCATTTTCTCAAAAGCTACAACAAAACTGTTGATGGCTTCTAGCAAACCCTTAAGCCTAGAGTATAAAGAAGCTCTTATCCCCAAAGGCCTTTTGATTTCTATAGTTGAAAGACATTCAGTAACACAACCACTGAGTTCTAAAATGGCAAAATTCCAAGTACAGGGGATTCAACAAGAATAAGATTTCTTCCTCCAACTAAGAGAAATGCCTTGTATTACGAGAAATTCCAAATAACTCTGCATTATTCCCATTACCATGTAGTAAATGCCCAAGAGTGTATACCTTGTGCTTGTCACTGTGATTGACACCATAGAGAAAATGAGAATTCAGATATTAACCAGACATGAATTTCCTTCATCAGATTTACACTTTCTTTGGTGTGTAAAATATGAATAACAATAGCATATAAACAGTACTTAAAGACCACTGCCAAAAACGTATTATAACTTATAGTTTCCATATTTTAAACAAGGCTCAGGGATACACTTTTATGAAAACCAGGCTATGAGTCGGGAGTGGTTCTCATATTTTAGCCGCCTCTTAAAGTTGGAGAGGTTGATATGAATCAGGGTTGAGTAGAAGATAGTTGACAACAGATTTCAACAGATACTGTATGGGGTCCAAATATTATCAGTAAGAAAAAAAGCCAACATTAATGAGTTAAGATTCAGAAGGATATCCTGGCAAGTAGATGGGGAAATCCAAACAATGACAAGGCAGCACTGGACAGTGGAGGAACAAGCAGATGGAATGAGGATCAGTGGCCTTGCCAGTGCTGCAGGAATTCCAGCCTGTTTCAGAGGTTCAGAAGCACCTAATTGTCCTACGGGAACAACAGGAAAGTTTGTGCCAGTCCATGAATGTGTACCTTATTTATATCTGTTCCAGAATGACAAGTTCCTAACAATCAAAACAGCACTGGGTTGAGACCTGTCAAGGTAAATTCTCACAGCATTGAAGGACACTGTGTGTATTGGGAAAAGGACTATGGAACAAAAAGTGTCAAAAGCTAAAATATGAATAATTAAGAAGAATGTAATTAAAAGTGAGAACACTGAAGTAAAATAGGTTTGTGCTTCTCAGTTTGTAATAAAGACAAAATGCAAACTGAAGTTCATCAATTCCATAAATTTTCATTCAAAAGAAAAAATAAGGTGCTGAGTAGATACTACTATATTGTTGTGTATCTGGGATTTATTCAAAGCTACATAAAATACAGAGGGGAGATAGTAGATAACTGGAAGAATGCACAGTATTAACAATAACAACAACAACAACAAAGGATGAATGACCAGGAATATGAGTAAGCCCCTGGCTTTAGTAGCAGATGAAGCTGACAGCAAAACTAGGGAGCAGACTCTGACCGTGACAGGTATATAAAGGCAGGAACTCTGTCACTCTCCCACACCCAAATACGCAGTCTGCAGAGCTCAGGAGAAAATGCAGGTTCCCAGCAGATCTAGACACAAGGTAAAACGGTCTCGTGACAGAAAAATTGAGCTATAAATACTGCCGTTGGATTATTTGGAGACTTTTGACAAAATTCCTACAACTATGCAAAATAAATACCGCTTTAATATGGATCATTGGAATATTCACTGGTCCTAATGAATGAATTGAATTTCACAGTTCAGTGACAATTTAATACATGTTGAGCAACAAGGTAAGCATTGGCCCTACTATAACTTTGCCTTAGAAGAAAAGGATATTATGGGTCACTTGGTAGTCATATAACAAATATTTCATCTATAGGTTAATGATTTGATTCATTGACTCTGGATCAATAGACACATGTAGAAATATGTAAGGGACTGCTTGGGGTAAGACCCTAGTTACACAAAGTATACACATTATCTTTGCACTTCTTTTTCTCCTTTTTCTTTCCTCATGTATCTCTTCTTAAAAGAAGACACTCACAAGTAGGAGTAAACACATTCTCAAATAACATTGTTACTACACAGAAACCATTTTAAAGAACACAGTGAGACCACTAAGCTGATTCAGTTTAAAAGATGTTTAGAATTTCAAGCACTAGATTCTCTATATGCATAAAAAAACTAAACTTCTAGAAAGAAACTGAAGATAAAAACACTGAGGCTAGAACTATGATTCCTCAAACTGAGCACTGTGACACAGGCCTGTAATTCCAGCACTCCAGGAGGCTGATTCAGGAGGATTACAAGCTCAAGTCCGTCCTTGGCAATTTAGCAGCTTATCAAGACCTTGTCTCAACATTTGAAAAGTTAAAAGGCCTGGAGATATAAATCAGTGTAAAGGCCCTGGGTTTAATCTCTAGTGAAAGAAAAAAATAATTTTTTTTTACAAAGTAAAGCATATTGTAAGGGTGTGACCAGAAGACCAAAAAAAAAAAAAATGCTTTTAATGTATGCAACAGTAAAAGGACTTGCTTTTCCGTAATAGTTTGTAGTCAGTGAAAAAAGAATTCGCCTGTATCATTAACAAGTGCATCACTCTTGTCCTGTACGACACAAGCAGCATCCTAGTTCCATTCTTTAGCACAAAAACCTCAATTGCTGCAGCAGCAAAGCTTTCATCATCAAAATGAATTAAAACCATCTGAAGCTACAAGCTTATCCGAGGCTCAGAAGAAAATAAATCCTATTATTATTGAAGATAAAAGTTGCTTTAGGGCTGTTTGCTTTTGAAGTAGAGTCTCACAATCCTGTGAGATTTTATACAACACACAATATTAAAATATTTAAGGAGTTATATTTTAATAGTGGCATATATTAGAATATAGGAATTTCTATATTATATCAGAACCACAATGCACTGTCTAGTTTTCTGTTGCCAAAAAAGAAGTATCCTGTTTTTTAACTTTGATTTTCTTCATAGGCCTTATAGTTCTGTCATTCAACAAAATACTTAAACAATATTAAATCCAAGTTATCTTAGTTATATAACTCATTTTTTTTTCTTTTTGTAAAGAAGTGTCCTGGATCATCCACACATTCATTCTTTTTGTCTTTATTAAGTTTTATTGTGTTCCTCTTAGATGTTGATCCTTACGTTAGGTATTGTGAAATAAAGTGGTGAATGAGATGGGTCTCTTGCTCAAGAAAGTCTCATAACCTGACATAAGAAAGTGACGTACACACATCTGTAAGTCAAGAATTAGAACAAATGCAGTATCAGAGTTTAAACAAAGGAAGTAACAATTTGTTGTAATAAAAGATAGAGTGATAGAAGTAGCACTTACAGGTTGACTAACCCACCAATAAATTAAAATAGTGATGATTAATAGAACAAGAGGAGGAGAAAAGGGGAAAGTGGAACAAAAATGGTAGAAAAGGAGGAAAAAGGGGAAGGGAGGGAGACAAGAAAAATGTAGACAGTGAAATATTTGTAGTTGGACTACACACAATGTGAAGTGAGGAGAGAAGTAAAAACCAAGTTGATTCCAGTATGTGATGTATGTTAAAGTGGAAACCAGTGGGTTCAAATTTTTTTCAGCACATTATCAGCACATTTTGGAGGTTTATGAAGTGGAGAGTGATAGGATCACCTATTGCAAGTTTTAGAAAGAAAATTCTTAGGACTGAAGACCAGATGTGTACATTTGAGGAGAGAGGGAAGTAAGAAACAAATATTGTTAAATTGGGGAGATGATGATGAAAATGGAAAATTCAGTGGTATCAAATAGTTGAATTTTCCAGATGGAATTAAAAAGTAAATTTAATTTTTCTGTGAAGAATCCTTTCTGAAGTATGTCAAGTCTAAATGAATCAGAAATTTCTGAATTGTTCTTTACTGATTGTTTCCAGATGTTCTTGCTTCTCTTTTGTCTACTGGTAAGGGAAGAAAGTGCTAAAAAGAACAAGGGGAAACTAGGTTTTTCCCCTAACACATCTGTGCCAGGATGGTACATATTCAAAACAATAATTGGCAGCTATCAAATTACCTTGATCAACACAAATCAAGCAAACTAGAAACAGATAAAGCAAACCAGAAGTTATCTAAGATGCCCAGACTTGTATTCAGCATTGACTGTGTTAGCTCACAAAGTAAAGTGAGAATTTGGCAATGTTTACGGGTATTCACTGAGAGTTAAACTGAAAACTCTCTGTCTGGAAAATAAACCTCAATCTGTTGCAAAGAAATAATCCAAAACAAACCCTTATAAAACAAATGCTGAAATAGACTGGACTCAGTTCATACATAAAAGACAACATTACACACCACAATTATATATGCCCATATACTTCCAAAAAACATTCGTTTTCCTTTATAGCACAGCCAGTCACCTTCACTAAGCTGTTAAACTAAATCATTGGATTGTTTATTTTATAAACTAAATTAATTCTCTTTAGTTTGTCTATTTTCGTGTATAGTATCCATGTGTGTAGTGTCTGTGTACATGTATGGACTCATTCTGCAGATATTGTTTTGCACTTTGAATTTCTTTTTACTCTGCTTAGGCAACTTTTTTGATTAATGCAGGTCATTCACTCATAAAATATGAAGTACATGTATCTATCATTCTCTAAATAAGGTAGATTTGATATATAAAATAATTTTTAAAATTTTGTTTCACCTTCAAAGGTAGCTTTTCTCTCTTAAAGGTACTTTAAAACATGAATGTTGTGTTAATTTGTATGGTCTCTGATTTAACAAGTCCCTTGATTAAATACTTTCATAGTCAAAGACAAATAACAGAGTGTGTTTGTGCACTTCGAATACATTTTCTGGTAACTATATATGTTTGCAATTCCTTTGGCAAGTTGTTTCTATTGATAGGAGAATAAAAGCCATTAAGAGATTAAATATAAACTGGTTATTTTAGTTCAATCCCTTTACTTCTCTTCTGCTTTCCTCTGAGCATTAATGAAAAGCATCATAAACGGGTGAAATGACAGCTGGGACATGAGAAGGATTGAGCAGAATGCTGGCATTCCTTTATCTGGATAGCAGAAAAGAGTTTTAAAAAGACACAGAAACCAAAGGCACAAGGGTAAGGGGGAAAAAAGCCTTTTTCCAGTCAAAAGATAATGATTATGATGGTACTGTCTTCTGTCACTATTCTCTCAATCTGACTTTCTATTAAATACCATAAACTCTATGGGACACAAGCATATTAAACTTAGGAGACTTTTAACTAATGAACTAACTCCATTTTGGGACATGATCTATGAAATGAATAACCATGGATGTTAGAATAGGATCTCTGGCATATCCAGCTTGAATATGAGACTGAATAAAATAAACCTTTTTTGTTGTCAAAACTTTTGGGAAGAATTTGTGTTCATTCCATGAAGGAAGTATTATCTTGTAACAATTCTCATTGGATTTAATAACTACTGATTATATTTGTGATCATGCAAATTTTTCTCAGTTTTTATATTCCAGGGAAAAGAATTTTATTCTACCAACAAGCTGGCTTGCCACCAATTTTTCAGAGAGCATCTCTTTAATGGTCACATCTGGCAAAGAAGCATCTCTCAACTCCCAGGTATAGATATTATGCATAATTATTCAGATAGCCAGTGAGCCACCCTGCCCCAACAGCACAGATGCATCCTCAGGGCCAGTTTGCCCATCTGCATCAGATTCTGAGAAGAGAATTCAGGAGAATGTTTCAGGATCAGAATCACTACCCAAATCCGCTGTCAGCTCAGCATAAATCTGCCTCACAGACCAGAAATGTGAATGTATTAAAACCTGACCTCTCATCCAATACACTGAGATGGAACTGATTACAACCTCATTTCTTTACATTGAGAACAGAAAACCAATTTATCAGAAAAAAAGTTATTTAGCTATTATTGAGTTACTTAGCTATTTATATGCTCCAAAATCCAAAAAAGCAGAGAGCATTTACATGCCAAGTCACATCATTTTTGTAAGTTTAGGTTGTACCTTTCAGATGATACATGTTCAAGAAAATGTAAGTATTTCAACATTTCCATGTCCTTAACAACAGGAACGCACACCATCATTGACATTTAGCCCTGAAATTGAAAGAATTTGTATTTTGTTGGTGTTGTTTGATCTAGTTAGGACAAGGAGAATTCCTAAAAACTTCTATTTAAGGAACTGAATTTGTCTTGCTTCCAATATTAACATCCCAAGCTCATTTGATGTGGCCACATTAAAGACTGAAAAGATACAATCAAAACCTTAGAGAAACAAATACTAGCTCCTTTCTTTGCCATATAAGTTCATTCACTATTGTTCCTTTTATTTTTTTTTCATGAGCTCTCGTATTCTGAGCATTTCCCATCCAAAGCTTTTTCTACATTTCAGAACCATATTGTTACCATCTATTAGTTTTAATTTAGTGAAAATCATATTAGCAACATGATCCTATCTCTCAGACATATTTTAAAAGTTTGGTTAAGAGATTTGTTCATAGTCTGCTCACTGTAAATTCCCCTAAAGGATTAATAGTCAGAGTTTAGGAACTGTCATAAGTCAGTAAATTAGTCTTTGCTCAGAAGCAAGTAAAGAATCAGCTGGGGAGAGCTAAGATAAATGATGTCCCTTCCCTAGCTGGTGTTTCACTTACTGATCTTGTTTGAACACTTGCCCAAAACATTTTCCCAGGACACCTCTGAAAGAATTTTAACTAAGGATGCTTTTCTATGAGCCATCTGGCAGCTTCCTGGAAAGCAACAGTGCAAGATGTCCTCAGTTGCAGAGATTGATTACCTTCCCAGTGGAACCTTTCAAAGCTGGTCATTTACAACAAGATTCTTATGGGGGACCAAACTTGCTTTCAGGTGGCACTGGCTGAATTGATCATAAGATCAATTCTCAGGCATAAAGAAGTGATCAAAGAGCAAGGTACAGTAACATTAATGTCCAATGCAAAGGGACAGAGGTCCCCTAAAAATGAGCATTCAGAGTAATGTCCTCTTTAGTCAATAAGCATTTATGGAGTACCTAAAGTAGCAAACTTTTTAAGTCACTGAGAAGTAGCAATGACAAAGTATAGGTCCTTACATGTTAGAAACTTACAGGCTTATAAAAAACTCAGATAAACAAATACATTATGTTTTAGTTTGAAAATTATTGAAGGATGTGAAATATAAAGTTTGAATTAATCCTAGTAAGAAGTAAACCCAGCAGAAAAAAAAATACACACTTAATATATATAAACAATTACCATATCTTGAAGACTAATTTGGTGTGAGTGATACAAAGAGAAATGTGAGGGAGTTTGGGAGATTGAACAGGTGATGCTGGGAGAATTCAGAAGCAAACTTGGAAGCAGATGTATGAATATGGAATTGGTCATATGTAGGCATGGGTGAAAATCATGGAAAATACGAACCTATTATCCTGTAAGACCAGGAAAAACTAAGAACAGATTATGAAAAACGTTAAGTTTGAGAGACAGCAGAATAAAAGAATCTGATGAAAGAAAGTAAGAAATTATAGTTGGTGAGGAAAGAGACCAAAACAGAGTGGTTTTTGGAATTCCAAGGAAAGTTTCAAAATAGAGAGCAGTCAGTTGTTTCAAATGGCTCAGAAAAATGAGGGTGGAGACTGAGAAAATAATCATGGGATTTAAAAACTGGAAAAACGTTATTTAATTTAGCCAGAGCAGTCAACAGACCCTCAAAATTACCATTGCATGCCAGACATATTGGTGTTTGAGGAGCCATTTGTTCTATCATCCAAATTTACCTGAAGAGCTAAACCAATCACACTGGCTGAGAAACTAAAATATGTATGCAGTGATTAGCCACAGGTTTTATGCAGAAATATTCAGATCAGATTTGCCAACTTGATCAAATTATCCTGAAGCCAATAAGGTTGTACACTAATAATACTCATGATATATAGCATCCTCAAAAGACTCAGTTTCTGGGCCTTTACCTTATGTTTTTGTAAACATGGTAATACCTAGAGAAGTATCCCTAGGAGGAAAATCTGAGGGCCAGAATTGAAAGGGAATAGGAGACAAAATTGCTTATTATCACCAGTACAAAGAGTATAGAAATATTTTGATATTTAAGCAAAAGTGATTGCACAAAAATTTTTTAATGCTAGCGGTAAGACCCAGAGCACTGCACATGCTAAGTAACTGCTCTACCACTTACCTAGAGGTAGAGTACTACAGCTGCATACATAGGTAATATCAATTTGAAGTCACTAGTTTTTTCAATCTTAAAGTGGTAAAGCATTACTTTTCAATTTGCATGTGTATCTTTTATCCAATATATATGTACTGAATATATTTTGCATTATGCCATTTCCTAATATTGTTTAGATAATGGGAGATATACAATAGGTAGGAGGCTCACACCCATATGACCCTAAATTCCTTTCAGTAAAGCATATTAAAACAATATATAATAATTACTAACATGAAGGCATGATGTAGTAATGTAGAGAAAAAGAATTCTGGTGGACCCAGAGCAAAGGTGTAATCAGAATGGTATATTGTTATTTAAATAAGGTTTTATTTCAGAGGTGAAATTTATGGCAAAAAAATCAGTTTCTAATAGAATTTTTGCAAATATGATCAGCATTCATATTTATCCTCCCATGCATACATTTGTCACTAGTGAACAGGTGTGTAATAGTTGATTGATTGTGTCAACTTGAGAATTTTAGAAGCTTAACTAAGTTTCCCCAGAAATTCTACACCCTAGGTTATAGTACAGGACCCACTCTAGGTTGGTTAGTTGCCTGAGTGGTGTAAAAGCAAAATGAGGAAGGACAGACTAACGTTTGTTCTTTTGAGGAGCTCCAGTCTTTACCTCCAGTTTTGATGTCATGTCCTGGCCTTTAGTACAAACTCTTTGGTTTCTTCCTTGAATCCTTCAGTCTTCCTGCATAGACTGTTGAGCCTTCCATCACAGACCCATCAGCCTCCTAATACAGACTTGCATAGAACACTGCAGTGAGCTTCAGAACTTAGACTGAAACCTTCAGCTCCCCGTGTGCAGAAACCATCTGCATGCTTCCTCATCCAACTCTCTATCATAAACCAATCTTGTTAATTTCTTATACATTTGCATATCTTATGCTATAGCTGTTTTTCTAGTTAAACAGTGATTGATACAAAGTGAAACTTGCAAGTTAGCTGTTAGAGAAAAGTCAGCCTTTGACTAGATGTACAGATCAGAATTCTATGCCTCTCTTTGGAATGTTTCATAATGGACTCCTGAAAAGGAAATTTTCCTCCCCCTCTCCTCAACTGCCCTTACATAAAAATGTATTTGGTTTATCATGTTTCCTCCAGTTCCAGAGTCTAATCTTCCAGTTCTAAGATTCTAAAGCCTTTCTGGTTGAAGAATGAGACCAATAATACTACAGAACAAAATTGTGCCTAGGCCCCAATAGAACAGATAATGTTACAGGGCTCCAGCAGTAACATTTTAAAGAAGGAATACATACCTTACACACACCCAATTTTTTGTCAACTTCACCAGATAATCTTCTGCTCTTCTGTTCTATGCTTACCCTTCACCAATGATGGCATGAGTGCTAAATTCAGTGCAGTTTTAAATAATACAGTCACTTATATTGTTTAAAGGACAGTGATTACATTTTAATTCTAAATATTAAAATTCTAAATATGATTACACTGATTATATTTGTCATAACATTGGATCACTTTAAACAATTACCATTTCAAAATAATATTCAGGAAGAAAAGATGGCAGATTGATAGATAGCACGACAGAGAGCCTCTCTGAGAAAAACAACTCAGATGCTAGAATTTAACACCATGGAGAAGACCACACAAAAGGAGAGAAATTCTCAAGACCCAGGAAGAAACTGAGGAAAAAGAAAAAGAAAAAAAGAAGAATAAGAAGTATGGACAGAGGACTGGAGCTAGCTACGCTTCAGTCACTGTACTGGGTGCATCATAGAGTTGGGTGACTCATGATCGAGCTGAGGCCATGGATCTCCCAAGAGCGGGGTTGGTGAGCCCAAGACCCTTGGCTGGAGGAGGCACTGCAACAGGGAGTGGGACCAGCAAACCGAGCTGCACAGACTTTGGTGAGTGCTGAGAACTGGATTACCCAGAGCAGGGTGACTGGCTAGACAACATATTGGAGTTGGGCAGGACAGGTTTGAATCGACAACTGAAGTGGCATCAGTCAGTGGCTCCTGGCCCAAAGCAGATTCGTGGGATCTGCTTGGGCCATGCCCCTGGTCGGGACCCAATAGCCAGGGACAAGACTGTCTTGAACCTGTGACATCCACAGGGCACAGGCAAACATGCTGAAGACACTCACTGCTTGACTGTTTTAGAGGGGAGGGGCCAGCCCACAACACCCCTGTGTGCACCTCATAGATCAAGAGCAAACTGGAGAGGGCAGCAATCCCCTAGCCAGTATGCTTCAGAGAAACTGTAAGCATTATGAAAATGTCCTGAGACCTCCACCATTCACCTGTCTGAAAGAAACCAGAAACACAACAAGACAGAGAAACAACAAAAAGCCTCCAACCACCAACCCAGGGGAAATAAGTCCAGGAGAGATAAATACAGAGGAGATTGAGGGCAGCAAACATGTAATAGCAGGCACAGCTTCATTGGAAATAAAGAAATACTTCCATGATGTCATTGACAAATTTAAATCTGAAATTCTAACTCAGGTGAAGCAAGACATAAGAATATTAATAAAAGAAATGCTAGGTAATTCTCAAGAAAACACAAATGGAAAAATGAAGGAACCCACAGAAAGGAGAGAAGTCTTTGATGAAGAATATAAACAAAATCTAGAATACATGAAACAGATCCAAAGAGAATATCAGGAAATTCAAAACTTCTTGACAGAAACTAAACAGACTTTCAAAACTTGAAGATAGATTTGCAATGTATGATTGCAAAAGGAAGGATCTCTTAAAAATAACAAGGAACCAGGAAGTAACAATACAAAGGCTAGAAGATGACAAGAGGATTTATAACTTAAGAATAAAAAATGTGAATGAGGAAGTAGGAACAAATACAAATGAAATTAAAAAGCTATTCACAGAAATAATCGAGGAAAACTTCCCAAGCATAGGAAATGAAAGTAATGTTCAGATATATGAGGCATACAGAACTCCAACCAGCTACAACCAAAACAGATCTACACCCAGACATATAATAATCAGGATCCCAAAAATCCATCACAAGAACAGAATATTAAAAATGTTCATAGAAAAGAAACAGATCACCTATAAAGGAAAACTCATCAAAATCACAGTGGACTTCTCAATGCAAACTATCACATCAAGAAGAGCTTGGAGCGAAGTATTCCAAGCCCTGAAACAAAATAACCTCCAACCCAGATTGATGTATCCTGCAAAACTGTCTCTCAAAATTAATGGAGAGACAAGATAGTTCCATGACAAAGAGGAACTGGGGGAGTTCGTGACCACCAATCCAACTCTGCAAAGAATACTGAAGAACATTCTAGAGAGAGAGAAGAAAATCACCAAGATTCGAGGAACAATGGCAGAAAGGCCTCAATGAAAGGAGTAGACAGTGGAATGAAGGAGAAAAGTAAATAACAATGACAGAAAAAGAGGATAGCAGAGATGAGGCAGAGAAGATTGGCTATATTGCTGCTTTGTCTTGACTGATTTTATTCAAATCTGGTATACTTGAGAGTATCAAGTCTGAGAGTAGAGGCATCTACTCTGAAGATGACAAGATTCAATAGGATACCCATTCTGGTTTGATTATTAACTGCCTTTGAAGTCCTATAATGCCTCCAATGTTTGGTTTTTATTAATAGTGTTATGTACTGCTAAGTTTAATTTTACTATGCCTGATGATATAGACAATTTTATTGAAAATAGCAAGAGACATGATAGTAACTACCATGGATCACCTAGTTTTTCTTGCTGGTTTTTTTTTTTTTTTGGTTTTTTTGGGGTTTTTTTTCGTAGATCACCTAGTAATGTGGTTTTATATGTCCTTTTCATTTTGTGTTTCTCTAGGAATTTGTATTGTTGACTTGTTTTGATTTGTTTTTCCCTCTAATACAGAAAGGCTAGGTATACATGTAGAGACTTATACATGTGTAGAACTTCTAAACAGTTTAAAATAATTGATTATAGTTATTGTGAAAAAAAGAGAGGAAAAGAAAATATCCTAAAGGATATAACTGTATGTATGTTTAAATGTGTAAGATTGATAACCATATTACTAAGTTTTTATTGGATAGATGAACAGAACTGATTGCAGTCTCACTGTTTGGATGTCCACTTTGTATGCTTTACTTTTGTAACTTGAACAACTACTTCTAAGAGGAAAATAATTATCAACTAGTGATTTCTTACTTTTTAAAAAAATTTTTTTATTATTTCTACCCTCTTTCTGTTTCATTTTTTTCTTTAAATAAAAAACTTTATTTCCACTTTCAAAAAAATAATAATATTCAAATTGTCCTAAGAATAAATAAAAAATAATTTTGTTTTTCTTTCTGGTAAGACCTATTTTCTATAGATAATAATGTAAATGTCAATTTATTCAGTCTGTTAACTTTTAGAAAATAAAAAAGGAAAATGGAATTTTATGAGTGACATATTATTTATGCTAGTAGATTGTGTCTTGCTTGTAGTATCATAGACTTTCATTTTCTCAAGATAATATTCATGAACAAAATCAATGATTTTAATCAAAAGTCAGATTATCTATAAGCCTTTTCTTAAATCCAAATGAAATTTAGAATATATGGTTCCTCAAACTATGTACTCATAATACCAATGATCTATGGACCCTAGGGAGTGCTGGAAAATGAGACCAAAAACTTAGTGAGTATAATAAAATATTGAATGAGAAACATAAGAAATGTACACATTTCCTGCTTGAGCCAGGGATTCACCATTGTTCAATTTTTAGTCAATGACCAGGTTTCAATTACTTCTAAGAATATAGTCAGAGAGAAGCAGGAGATTTGTAATATATGACATCCAGGACTAGAAATGAGGAAAGCCATTTTTTGTACCACATCACTCTCATCTTAGTGACCACTTTTAGTAAATTGCATGCCTTCTGTTTCTTAAAAGTTTTCTCATTTCCTGTATCTTTTTAGAGAGTGTGATTACAACATTAACATAAAAAGAGATTGTGTTTTTGTCTATAGAGGCATAATAGAAAGAGCAAGATAAAAAGACTTAAAAAATGATATATGGAATAGAATAATGTCTACTGGAGAAGGCAGATAAATCAGGCTATGTCTTCCAGTACTGCAACAAGGAAGAAGAAATACACTGAACAACTCTAGACAAAACTAAAATGTTCCTTTTGGCTTAGCACTTTCAGTAGTTAATTATTCTGTCAACTTGAATAGATTAAGGAAGGTCCCTTAATGGATTCATGGACCACAGTTGTGAGATCAGATGAATGACGTCTAGGCTGCAGGTAAAACCCACCCTGGATGTGAGTGGCACCTACTAATAGGCTTGTTGTCTAAATGGAATAAAAAGGTAAAGAAGTTTCTTTTGAGAAACACTGGTCTTGATCAGCACCTTTGGACATTTGTCTCCAGGTTCCCAGCACATATTTTACAGTGTTCCAATACAGATCCATCAGTTTGCCCACATTGTCTCACACCAACCTCTGTGGTAACCTCCAGCCCTTCAACTTTCAGCTGGATCCTCCAGCTCTCCAATGCACCCATGGCCATTTTGAATTCTTTCACCTCTGACTCTGCAGGTGGCCATTGTAGGTCTACTTTGTAAATCATTTGAATAGTATTATATTTTTATGTTAAATCTCTTCCTCTAATGAACCCTGATGCAATATTTGAAAGATCCATGTGTATTTCTCATATGCATTCAGAAAATTGACTGAATTTTTCATAAACATGAATTTGTTGTATTACTCTGCCCTTGTATTTATTTTTAGTAAGTTTAAATAAAAACAATGCCTTACACTCATTTCTCACTAATTTCCACTGAGGAAAAAAATCTTAATTTTGGTTTTACTATCTTCCTTGTTTGTGTCACTCTGGCTCCCAACACTAGATGTCTGCTCCTACCAAGTGTCTAATGGGACCAGATGAACATCCAAATTTCTTTTGATACTTTCACAAGCTGTCTTAACACATAGATACTGAGCAAATGTCTTTAAAGATAATGTTATTGGAAGATTGGAAGGAGAAAAAAATAGGATACCAGGATTTTTTAACAGTACCACAATTTGCCAAGAGCCAGAAAGCAACCTTCCACTTTTTTTGGCAATGATCCCTTCCTAGTAGAATACTATATCCAGTTTTTGTCTCTAAAGTTTGCAAGAATATGAAGAAATCTGAGAGAGTCTAGAAGAAGGAAGAAAAATCAACTTGTAATGACAAAATGGAAAACTCATTTAGGAAAACAATTAGAGACACTGAGATTATTTAGTCTGGAAAATGACACACCTATGAAGAAATTTAATGACAAATGTCATAGTTATTAAAAACCAGCAATATTAATCTTCAACTTGACCAAGGAAATACTGAAAGAGAGAGAGAGAGAGAGAATGTGATTAGACATAATCACAAGAAGATATTCTTGGTCTTTTATTGAAATGTTAAGAATATGCAGCCAAAAAAAAACTGTAACATTTCTTGGAAACATCAATAGCAATCTGTACTAATTGATGAAGGCATTTCTCTGCCACAAAAATTAATTAATTAATTAAGTCGGACAGCTTTTTAAAAATCCAACTTCTGTGACATATTTGTAAGAATTTAGCTACCTAAAAGATAAGGTCAAACAAAAATTCTCAAGCCCAGAACATTTGGTTCAGAAAAAATATTTAGATCTCTCACACTGCTTAGTTTTATTTGATTAGATTTTAAGAGCTTACATGAAAAGATTTTTAAAATGTTTTTAATGTAGCTCTCTTAGTTTCTTTTTATCTTATCCTATTTTTAGTAGTTTTGGCCCATTAGAATTTTGAAGTTAGAAAATAAATACACACTGGTTTATACAATATGAGTCAACATCCAAATTGATTATTGAGGTAGGCTTACACAAAATAAAACATTTCTCATTCCTGAAATTCATGATCCTTTCCCAGACAACACTATAACAGTCCATTCCATGTGATTTCCTAGAGCCTGCTGAACAAAGTATAGAGGAAAATAAAGAAAAATGAAGACAAGGAGGAATCCGAACAAGACCAGAAAGTGTGAAAAAAAGAAATTTGAAACTTATCCTAAGTATGCAGGGGAGCATTAAAAGATTTTAAATACCAAAGCTATGTAATTCAACATTCATTTCATCATAAGGAATAGAATGGAGTAAGATGAGAATGGATGTGAGACATGGTTGATAAAGTGTGATGATTAAGTTTTATTGTCAACTGGGTTAGCTTGAGAGATGCCTATATTATGAGGTACATTTCTGAGTGTGTTTGGTTGGAGCACCTAGATGTGATTTGGGGGAGTATAGCTAGTCTCTCTCCCCTTCTTGGCATGCTCCTCCCCTGCTCTCTGCTTCTTGGTCACCATGAAGTAACCAACTTTGCTCCTTCATGTCCTTCCACCACGATGTTCTGCCATACCTCAGACCCACAGCAATGAAACAAATTGACTATGGACTGAACTCTCTGAAACTGTGAGCCAAATAAACAGTTTCACCTTTTAAATTGTATCAAGTATTTTGTCCCAGAAATGAGAAAACTGAGTGATACATAAAGCATAGTGATTTACTGGATGAAAGACAGAGTTCATGAATGATACAGTGAAACTAAAATGATGCTTAAGTATCTTGTTTTAGTCACTTTCCTCATTGCTGGGATAAAAAACCTGACACTTGCAACTTGAAGGAGGAGAGGTTTATTTTGGATCACGTTACAGTTCATGGTTTGTTGGCTTTAAGGCAAAAATGACATGACAGAAGGACATGACAGAGGACAGTTGTTTACATCATGATAGCCAGGAAGCACAGAAAGAAGGGAGCACAGATCATGTTCCCATTGAACCACATTTGCAGTTCAGAACAGCCCTCAACAGCACACTCAGCTATGAATTCACCAGTGGATTAATTCACTGATAAGAACAGCATCCCCATAATCCAATCATTTTCCACAAGCCCCACCTCTGAACACATGAGGATTCTGGGAGACATTCCAGAGCCAAACTATAACATATCTGATTGTCATAAAAGAGATATTTTTACTCCCCAAAAGTTCATAAATTGAAACATAGTCCCCAGTGTTATTGTATTTGAAAGTTGAGGAGTTTGGGTAAAATCTTTGTGTAGGGACTCAGGACTTCAGATAACTTCTTTGCCTTTTCCACTGTGCAATGTGGCCATACATGAATGCAGAAGCAAGCCCTCAAAGGCACTTAATCTGTCAGCATTTTGATCTTGTACTTGCCAGCCTCTAGAACTGCAGTTAACATGTTTATGTTGTCTACAAGCTACCCAGTGTCCTACTTTTCTCACTGATGAAACAAAATATCTGACAGCCAAAGTTAAAGGAGGAAAGGCTTGTTTGGCTCAGTTTGTAGTGGCTTCAATCCTTAGTTGGCTGGCTCCAAGTCAGAGTGGCATGGCAGTGGAGTATCACAGAAGAGTGCACAGGCAAAAGCAGCAAGTCCAAGAAATCTTAGCAGTTTCTTTCAGTTTATTTTATATTCTGTCTTGGCTACCTAGCTTAGGGTGGGTGCCAGAACAATCAGTGGTCTAATTTAATAATCACACTTCCTTAAACCCATCATCACACACTCTAGATCAACCCACCTCTGAAAAAGCTCTACCTATGATTGCATGAGGCTTTGGGGGAACATCTAGACACAAGTCATAACACCTAGTTTATGATGTTATTGTTATAGCAATCCAAAAAGTCTAAGAAAATGATATAAAGAAAATTATAAGGATGGAGATGTTTCCTTTTTGAGTTACTCCTAGCTCACAAATTCAAAGAGTACATATAAAAAGACTCTATGGCAGTTGTATGAGTTCTTGAAAAATCTTCTTCCCAGATCAAAGGCATGCAGTTAGCTAGTTGGATTTCTTTAATATATTTCTGAAGACTCTTTATGAGCTTTCCTTGTTTAATCCTCAAAATTGCTCCAAAAATTATTTTACAAATAAATACCTAGACACCTTAGATATAGAATCAGTATGCAAGCATGCATGGCCTGGCATCCAACTCACCTGACTTGTATCATAGCACTTCAGGGTTTTATGAAATCTCATCCTCAAAACACAAATGAATTTTTTCCCAGAGCATATCATTTCTAAGAGCAATTCAAAGCTTCAACTACTCTGAATCATGTGTATAATATCAACGGTTCATTATGTGATTCTCAAGTTTATTCAGCCAACCCTAAAATAAGCAGCACTGCTGGATTCTGCATTAGCCAACCCTTGACATCTGTCTAAAGAGTTGCCTTACAGAGTAACATTGTCCTGGAGATTAAAGTGAGTGTTTCCAAGAGGAAAGAAAAGCAGTGCAATGCAGGATCTTAAAGTCAGGTTGTAAGAGTGCAAAGAAAAAGAATAAAACAATCATAAAGATTTAGATCTATGACAATAACACAACCTCAATTAAAAAAAACTACTTAATTCAAGGTGCAAGGCAAAGTTTTTCAGAAATACACAAGAGGAAACCAAGAGTAACTAATCATTTAGTGAATGTCACCTATAAGGGAACTTGCAGGACAATGTTCAATCCATGATGTCAGACAAGTAACCTAATATAAAGGGAAAAAAGAAATTTTGATTATTCTTAAACTGGCTTAACTTTGATTCTTTGATCAAGATAGTAGACTATATATTTCTCAGAAGAAAATTGCTCTTTTGTTCAGAATATCTTAGCAAACAAGTTGTGCCATAAAAATAATATCAAGTACATATACAGAAGACTGAAAGAGTTTAAACAAAGAAAAAAATTCAGCATAATAAATAAAAAAAGTTTTATTTCCTTTGATAAGAGGACTGGAATTTTTAAATACTGTAGGTTTGTTTTGTTTTGGTTTTTTGGAGGAAGAGGAGGGATTGAGACAAGGTCTCAAACTCACTCTTAATTAGTTTTCCATCACTGAGGCAAAATACCCAACACCCAGCAATTTAAAGGAGAGAGATTTAATTTTACTTGTGGTTTCAGACGTTTCAGTCTAGAGGCAACTGGCTCCAAGATAGGATCATCAGGTAGGACAAGCATGATGGAGAAAGGCTCCTGACTTCAAGGTGGCCAGAAGCAGAGCAGGGGAACCACACCAGAGAGGAAGGTAGCGGGGGCCAGAATTAGAATACAAGTTCATGATTCCATGATCCATGTATCTAGAAGTGTGCTTTATTCATCCTTGACATGGTTCTTAAATCAACCAAATTGACTTTCTCATTTAGCTTTTGCACCAATAACCCTAGTGTCTTGGCCCCTGAAGTGCTAGGATTACAGGTATATAGCATCTTTGAATATATTTTCTATCTTATTTTCTTTATTCTCTTTTTTACATTCATCAATAACATATTATTTATCCTTTATATTTCTCAGTAGAATATATCCTATACCTCTTTATATCTTTTTTCTCTGCCAGCTCTAAAATTATATGTTAATGAAATTTTAAGTCATGTATATTTTTAAGTCATGTATATTTTTAAGTCATGTATATTTTAATTTTAGATGCTTCTAAATGTTTTTTTCTGTACAATATCTTTTTATGTTTGAGGTTTATTTACAGGCAATAAATGTACTAGTCTTCTATATACAGTTTGATGTGTTATCAGTTATCTTGAACCTCTTCACTATCATCTAATTGAAGGTATAAAACAATTCCATCTTTTTCAATATTTAAATTGTGTCTCATATTAGGATTCTATGGACAATTCTTTACAATTCTTGAAGCACTTTTTTGTATTTGACATTGTTTATTATGTCTCAAATATTTTTGAGATTTTAGGAAAATATCTAACATCCACATCTTTGATTTTTACCTTGAGACTTTTTCTCACCTTGAGTTTCCAATCTTATTTCCTTTAAACTCTGCTGGAAATTTGGATAATTATCTTGTTTTACTTTTTCTCTCCCCATATCTTGCTACATATTGCCAAAAGAAGCCAATTGCTAAATTCAAAATTTTTGTTTGGAAATCTTTATTCCAAGAACCACAAATTCATTTGGAAAACCTCCTATTTTACAACTTATCTCGGTACAGAATTTTGACCATATTCAACTAATACATAAGACAAGGCACCATTTCTCAAATTTCTAACACTCAATTCATTAATTCATACTGTGCTACTTTTCAGTTACTAATTGCTGACCAATACCAAAACTAATGCCACATTCTTTAACTTTACTTGCAGAAGTACCCACTTCTAGCTGTCAATTTCTGTTTCCATTATTTAGTGCCATATATTAAGCAATTCTATTTTATGCATGAAAACTATAACTATTTTATTTGTGTATAATATTGTGAAATAACAACTCAAACTGAGCTAAGAACAATGGTTCTTCTTCCATAAGATACTTTGTCTGGCTGATCACTAAAGCTTGGATACCTAAGAGGATTTTAGTCATAGAATTCACATGTCTGTTACCTAGCATTAGCCATTCCACTGCATTTATTATTCCATGTCAGGTTCCCTCAAGAAACCAACTTAAAATTCTTCTCATGACAATCTCAAGTGATGAAAAACAGTTCTTGACCTAGGATTGGAAGACTCCTACCATGCTCTATTAGCTAAGAAAATCAAGTCACGAGGCCAAGCCAGAAAGGAGAGGTGCAAACTAACTTCTAATCTTATGGGAGGGAGGAGATGCAATGCCATGTTGCAAAAAGATCATTTTCTAAGGAATGAAGCATATTATTGCAGCCAACCTACTACTTCTCATCAATGCTGATATGCTATTTTTCACATCATTCAATGAAAAGAATTTTCCAATTTCTTTTTGATAAAATTAAATATGTTATAGTCAGAATAAGTACTGTTTGGAGAGATCCAAGATGGCCAAATGATAGGTAGCATGATAGAAAGCCTCTCTGAGAAAAACAACTCAGATGCTAGAACCTAACACCATGGAGAAGACCATTTGAAAGAAGAGGAATTCTCAAAACCCAGGAAGAAACTGAGGGAAAAGAAAAAAAAAATTTAAAAGAAGAAGCGTGGATGGAGGGCTGGAGCTGGGCATGCTCTGGTCACTGTACTGGGTGAGTCTTGCAATCTGGTGACACATGATCAAGCTGAGGTCACACCACCACTGAGAGCAGAGGTTAGTGAGCTTGAGACCCTTAGCGAGAGGAAGCACTGCAACAGGGAGTGGAAAGAGTGAACTGAGCTGCACAGACTTTGGTGAGTGCTGGGAACTGGATTCCCCAGAGCGAGATGAATGACTAGAAGACATATTGGATTTAGGCAGGGCAGACTTGAATCAACAACTGAGGCAGCATCAGTCAGAGGCTCCTGACCCAAAGCAGATTGGTGGGATCTGCTTGGGCTGGGCCATGCCCCTGGTTGGGACCCAATAGCCTGGGACAAGGCTGTCCCAAACCTGTGACATCCACAGGACATAGGCAAATGTACTGAAGACACTCACTGGTTGGCTGTTTTAGAGGGGAGGGACTAGCCCACATTGCCCCTGCATGCACCTCACAGATCAACAACAAACAGGAGAAGGCAGCACTTCCCTAGCCAGTATGGTTCAGAAAAGCTGTAAGCAATATGAAAAGGTTCTGAGACCTCCACCAATCACCTGTCTGAAAGAAACCAGAAACATGACAAGACAGAGAAACAACAAAAAGCCTCCAACCACCAACTCAGGGAAAATAAGTCCAGGAGAGGTAAATACAGAGGAGACTGAGGGCAGCAAACATGTAATGGCAGACACAGCCTCATGGGAAATAAAGAAATACTTCCATGACCTCATTCAAGAATTTAAATCTGAAATTCTAACTCAGGTGAAACAAGATATAAGAAGATTAATAAAAGAAATGCTGGGTAATCCTCAAGAAGACACAAATGGAAGAATGGAGGAATCCAGAGAAAGGAGAGAAGCCTTTGATGAAGAATGTAAATAAATCTAGAATACATGAAACAGATCCAAAGAGAATATCAGGAAATTAAAAACTCCATTGAAACCTGGCAGAACTTCTTAACAGGAACTAAAGACAGACTTTCAAAACTTGAAGATAGGTTTGCAATGTATGAATGCAAAAGGAAGGATCTCTTAAAAATAACAAGGAACCAGGAAGTAATGATACAAAGGCTAGAAGATGACAAAAGTATTTATAAAACAAGAATAAAAAACATGAACAAAGAAGCAGGGACAAGAACAAATGAAATAAAAAGGAAATAATCAAGGAAAACTTCCCAAGCATAGGAAATGATGTTCAAATATATGAGGCATACAGAACTCCAGCCAGCTACAACCAAAACAGATCTACACCCAGACATATAATAATCAGGATCCCAAAAATCCGTCACAAGAACAGAATATTAAAAATGTTCAGAGAAAAGAAATAGATCACCTATAAAGGAAAACTCATCAAAATCACAGTGGACTTCTCAATGCAAACTATCAAATCAAGAAGAGCTTAGAGTGAAGTATTCCAAGCCCTGAAACAAAATGACTTCCAACCCAGATTGATGTACCCTGCAAAACTGTCTCTCAAAGTTAATGGAGAGAGAAGATAGTTTCATGACAAAGAGGAACTGGGGGAGTTCGTGACCACCAATCCAACCCTGCAAAGAATACTGAAAAACATTCTAGAGAGAGAGAAGAAAATCACCAAGATTCGAGGAACAACGGCAGAAAGGCCTCAGTGAAAGGGGCAGACAGTGGAATGAAGGAGAAAAGTAAACAACAATAACAGAAAAAGAGCATAGCAGAGATGAGGCAGAGAAGATTGGCTATATTGCTGTTTTGTCTTGACTGATTTTATTCAAATCTGTTATGCTTGAGAGTATCAAGTCTGAGAGTAGAGGCAACTACTCTGAAGATGACAAGATTCAATAGGATTCCCATTCTGGTTTGATTATTAACTGCCTTTGAAGTCCTATAATGCCTCCAATGTTTGGTTTTTATTAATAGTGTTATGTACTGCTAAGTTTAATTATACTATGCCTGATGATATAGACAGTTTTATTGAAAATAACAAGAGACATCATAGTAACTACTGTAGATCACCTAGTATTGTGGTTTTGTATGTCCTTTTCTTATCGTGTTTCTCTAGGAATTTGTATTATTGACTTGTTTTGATTTGTTTTTCCCTCTACTACAGAAAGGCTAGGTATACATGTAGAGACTTATTACATGTGTAGAACTTCTAAACAGTTCATGATAATTGATTTTAGTTATTGTAAAAAAAAAAGAGGAAAAGAAAGTATTATAAAGGATATAACTGCATGTGTGTTTAAGTGTGTAAGACTGATAACCATATTACTAAGTTTTTGTTGGATAGATGAACAGAACTGATTGCAGTCTCACTGTTTAAATGTCCACTTTGTATGCTTTACTTTTGTAACTTGAACAACTACTTCTTCTAAGAGGAAAATATGTAATTATCAACTAGTGATTTCTTACTGTTTTTTTTAATTTTTTATTATTTCTACCCTCTTTCTGTTTCATTTTTTTCTTTAAATAAAATTAAAAAAAGAATAAGTGCTGTCTAATTTCTAATACATTTGGATTTCTGATTATCTCACTTTATAGATTTTCAACTAAATTTTCTATGATCAAAAAAGCTGTGCCATAACCACAATCCTTTTCAATTTATAGAGACTTATGTTATTCTCTTAGCAAACCCACAAGGCACACATGGGAAGAACATACATTTTGTGTTTACTGGGATTAGTATTTATAAATATCAATTAAATAAAATTGATTGATAGCAATACTTGTCTTCTCTAGATTTATAAGTATTTTGTGTCCTAGTTCTATCAGATATTGGGAAATGGAATGCACCAGTCAAAGAAGTACAACCACTCTATACACATACTCTTTGACTGACATTGAGGTTACTTCCCAATAAATCTTTTATAAGTTAAAAATGTATTTCATATACCAAACCTCTCAAACATGATAGCATAACAACATAGTACACTATAGAGAGTTGGTTTTTTGCCATAATGATCACAAGGTCAACTGAGAGTTTCAGTTTAGTGATATGTCAGCATCACAACAGAGTATTGCACTGCATTTTGCCAACCCAGGTTTCTTGGTTACTTTTTTCTCATTGTTGAGACAAAATGCTTGAAGCCCAAAGTGAAGTAAGGAAAGGTTTATTTAGCTTACAATTTTTGGAGGCTTCAGTCTATACTCAGCTGGCTCCAAGGCAGGGTGGTATGGCTGAAGGGCAGCCATTCATGGTGGCCACAAGCAATAAGAGCAAATGGGCAAAAGGAGAAAAAGCATGCCTCCTTCCCTCCCTTATATAGTTGGCTGGCTACTCACCCCTTGGTGGATATAGCACACACCCCACCAGTACCAACACTAGACAACAGAATAATCACAAATATTAACTCCAGCTGCCTCCATGATTGAATGAGGCTTGAGGGGGTCATCCAAACATAAATCATAGCAGTAGGAAAAGATCAAAATTCAAAGCATGGCTTCTTTAGAATTTATATTGCTTTTGCACCATAGTAAAGTTCAAAACTATAAATTGAATCTTCCTATGAATCTCTATGTATGGTCTGAGTGTTCCCATTCACTCACAAACTCAAACATTGAAGTTCTACCTCACAAATTAATGATATTAGAAGGTAAAGCCTTTTGGGAGACAATGACACCATAAGAGTAAAGGTTTCTTGAAAGAGATTAGCATCCTTACAAAAAAAGTTCGAGACCTCATTTATTCTTTTCACCATGTGAGGATACAATGAAAAAGGATCACCTAGGAATCAAGGAACAGGTGCTCTCCAAACACTGAATCTGCCTTCACCTGATTTTAAGCTTGTTAACCTCCAGAATTGTCAATTGTAAATTTCAGGCATCTATAGGCTACCTAGTTTGTGATATTTTGTTATAACAGCTTGAATGGGTTAAAACTGCATTTATTTATCTATTTCTATACTGAGAGGCAAAATTCATTGACTCATGAAATTATGGTAGCTGAAAATTCCCATGGGGTGCATCTGAAAACTGGAGTCCAAGGAAACATATTAATATAAATCTAGCCTAAATATGAAAGATTGAGATTGAAGTAAACCAGTGGTATGGGTTGTAATCCACTTTGAGACACTGTGGGACTGACAATCTAAATTCTAGTCCAAGACCAAAAGACACAAACCAGGGGCACTGATAACATAAATGCAGCCAAGGTCAGGAAAAGACTAATGTCCCATCTCAAGCAGTCAGACTGAGAAAACAAATGCCCCTATTTTCAGCCTTTTTTGCTCTATTGAGGCCCTCAAATAAGGGGCGCACCGAATTATTGCCCATTGACATTGAGAAGAGCATATGCTTTGCTTGGCTGCTGATTTATTCTGGAAACATTCACAGACACAAGCAACAATAATATTTAATCAAATATCTGCAGTATTCATTGACTAGTCAAGTTGAAACAAAATTCTGCAGTATGTATTTTAGAACTTTCTTATTAGGTAGATACACATTTAATAATGTTATGTCTGCCTAATAAATTAACTTGTATGAATAGGAAAATCACTCATTATTTCTTCTAATATTCCTTGTCTTAAAATTTACTTCATCTACTCTTAGGAACCTATTGTTTTTCTTCTGCTTAGCATTTATAGTACATATCTATTTTAATCCTGTTTTAATTTTCATTTCAAATTATAAGGGTCTTAAATGTGATCTTGCTTTTTTAAACTGTGTAACAATCTCTACATTGTAATTGCAAATTAAAAATTTAGTGTAATTATTGATATAATTTATTGATATATATAAATTGATATAAATGTAATTATAAATTACAAATTTAGTGTAATTATTGATATAAGTGGATTTTATCCTATCATTTGCTATTTTATTATCTTGTCCTTATTCTCTTGGTCCTTATTTTTGCTTTGTTTTGGTTTGTGTATTAAGGTTTTATAGTACTTTATTTTCTTAACTGAATTTTTAGCTATGGTTATCTGCATTTTTGGTGGTTGCTCTAAGGGTTATAATATACTTCTTTAGGTTATTGTGGTCTACTGTAAGAGTATACATTTAATTAATATTGTTTATAATTCCATTTACTTCTCATTCTTTACATCGCTTCAATATATGTCACATAATTGCTTTATGTAATCAATATTCTTAAAAAGAAAAAAAATGATCATTTGTATTCCTCACATATTGTTTCCAAGTGCCTATAAATCTCTCCTCTAGGTCCAAGCTTCTATCTGGTATCTTTTTTCCTCAACCTGATGAAATTCTTTTTTTTTTTTTTTCTGATGAAATTCTTTAGCATCTCTTATAGGGAAGAGCTACTGACAAAATCCCTTGGATTTTCTTCATCCTAAACTCTATATTTTGTCCCATTTTAAAAGGATTTTTTACTGGACATAAAATTATAAATTAAAATTTTTCATTCTACACTTTATAAATGATTTTCCATTGTCTTCTGGCTTTGAATTTTCAGAAAAGGAGAAAGCCAGCATTCTTAGCACTGCCACTCTATATGTAATGTGCCATATTTTTCTGAACACTTTGAAGATGTTTCTATAAACGTTTGTCTTTTGGCAATTTATGTATGACTAAAGTGAAAATAGTTTTCCTTATAGTTACACTGCTGTATTGTTCACTGTTCTTGGGTTTGTGTTTACATTTTTCTTAAAATTTTAAAGATACATGATCATCATCTCTTCACATGTTGTCTGTACCATTTTCTTTCTTTTCTAATGTTCCTATTATATGTGTTAAATTACTTGTAATTTTTCTATACATCACTGAAGTTCTGTTCATTTCATTAGCTCTTTGAATTTCTACCCATGATTTTTGTTGGTTTCTTTTGATCTGTTATTAAGTTTACTGATGATTTTTTCTGTTTAAGCTAATACAAACAGATATTTTTTTTATTTCAAATGAATTGTAGTGTTTAAGTTCTAAATTAGTTCTATTTTAGCTGTTGAAGTGATTCCTGAAATACTTCCTTTATCCTACAAATTCTCTAATGTATTTTTCTAGTTATTTTTAAATCTCTCTGCTAAATCCAATACCTGGATTGTGTATGCATGCATGTATACATAGTCTTTTATTATTCATAATTTTGAAGTCATGCTACCTTATTAGTCTTAGTCTTACAGTAATGAAATTTTATGGTCTTTCAGTCTGTAGGTTTTAGTATTAAGGTTTTATGATACTCTGTCTCTAGGCCTCCTTAAGGGAGATCCTTGCCTCATATTCAAAGCAGGTGCCATAACTGACTTGAGTCTACTCACCTGCTCAATCTCAGGTGGATTTCAAAGGACCAAAATTATCAGACCAATAACAGCAGAGGAAATTGGAGCCCAGGCTGAAAAAAAAAAGAGATCTCCTTAGACTTCTGGTGCCTTAATTCTGAAGTCTCACCAAAAACAACCCAACTATAACCATATTTCCAAGGACTTTAACCTCTGAGTGAACTCAATGACCTGTCCCTCATGAAGCCTTTTCTCCTGCGTCGTTTGTGTCTGTGTGCACACACATGTGCACTATGAAAAAATGCTAAAGTCTGTGAAACTGCATGACCAAAAAATAATACCTTAATGCACCACAATATTTGTGATTGTAAGATTGCAAAACCGTAATAGTGCAAGACAATGAGCTTTCCAAATTGTGATATTTCAAGAAGGCTATTTCTTTTTAGACTTTTTTCCAGTTTGGACCTATTTCACGAAATTCCTGTGCAAAACAAGTAACTTGCCTGAGTGATTGGGGCTCTTCCAGTCTAAAGTCTGTCATGCTCTCCCTGTGGTTCACTAAACCATGGCTCGTTTCTCTCCAACACATAAAAATCTTGTTCCACTGCCTACCCTGCCTGAAATCACTGCAATTTGCCCAAGGTATGGAATCACCCCAGGACTCTCTTACATATAGCAGCATAGGAAGGCTTGTTCCTCTGCAATCTTTAAGACTTTTTTTTTTTTACTCTTTTATTCTTCTTACATCTATAGCTCTTAAATGACTTTAAATAAATGTGGGTATGGGCCAAGGATTTATCTCAGTGGCATAAGCACTTTCTTGGCAAGTGCAAGATTGTGAGTTCTATCCTTAGTACCATAAATAAATAAATAAATAAATAAATAAATAAATAAATAAATAAACAAACCCAGGAACGTGTGTATGCGTGCACACACACACACACACACACACACACACACAAGTCTAGTATATCTGGAATTTCTTGTTGATAAAACTCTAAGCCTTTCACCTCTCTCTACACCCTAAGCAGAAGTAATAATTTCACCTCTGTAATATTTCTATTTTTCTTGTCCATTTACTTCTCAAGTTTTATCAGTTTGTTCTTCAACTGCAATTATTTTTTCTACAATTTTTTCTTTGAAATATATTCTGGGCCAGGGATGTAGCTCAGAAGCACAGCACCTGCTGGAAAGCATAAGTCCCCGAGTTTGCTTCCCTGTACAACAAAACAAAAAGAAAAGAAAGAAATATTATATTCTCCAATTTTTAGAGCTCATATTGTTTGTATTCTTTTAATGTAATTCTGTTTGTATTCTGTTTAATGTAGGAAGGTATTTTTCCATAACCTGTCTTTCCTTGGGTTTGTCTTTGTATAAAATAGGCCATTTATCCTCTTTTTGGAAATGTATCCCAAAGCTGGTTCATTTCATCTTACAACTTATCTTTGAATAATTCCAACATTTTTTAAAGAATATTCCTGACTGTAGGAAATGTTCCTCACTACAGAATGAGGTGAAGCTCTTCCAAATTAGTTAAGGCATTGTCTTTTTCACTGTTTTACAAAATCTCTTTCTTCCTTGATTTAAGAACAGATCTCTACAGTTTTCTCTGTTAAAGAAGTCAAAGTGCCTCACACTTTCTGAGTTATCTGGAAATACCTGATGCCCTCTTGGCTCCTCCTCCAGCCTTTTCCTTTCATAAGGAACTTGATCTCAGGTATGAGAAATAATTCACCATCATGTTTCCTGTTTTAAAATTCAAATCTTTATTTTATGATTGCTCATCTCTGTCTCTTGGCATACATTACTTTAATCAAGTAACAGCTGGATAGCCCTTTCAAGACTGTTACATTAACTTACACAATTTCCTGCGAAAGATCAGAGGAGATAGGTCAGCACTAAGCATGATCTGTCTTATTTCAGCCTACGTCCACGTATTTGGCAGATTTGTGACAAATTCAGGATATGGGATCACGGCCATTTCCTTTTCATTAAATATGCAGAACTTCATCTCTTTCCCCCTTCTCCCCACCCTCACACAGATATTCACTTTTTTATTGGATTTGTTTCTTTCCCAGCTTCTCAGTGAATAAAACTGAGACAAAATGGCATTTCTCCACAATCTTTAACTAGAAGTTCTTTAGTCAAATTCACATTTGATATGTAACTCACAACTGAAAAGCCAAAGATGCAACAGTTAGGTTGCATTTCTAGAATGTATATATATACATTTCTTCTGCTCAGACAATTTAAGGTGGAAAACTTCTTGTGACTGATGTATTATCCAACATTATATGGTGGCTAAATTACAGCTAACAACTAGGATGTCGTTTCCTTTCAGAATGATTTCCAAGAAGTAGTAGTTGTTACATCTCCAGCATGTATTCAACCACCAGTAATGCTGTATTTAAGGATTCATGAAACCAGTGAAATTAGTTCCCAGTCAAAGTAGTTCTGATGGAAGCAATCAAATTTATTACATTGTTGGGCATTCTAATTACACAACCAGATTTAACTTTACATAGAATTAGATGTATCCCATTAAGTGAGTTTTTAAATGGCACAATAATAATCTAGTTAATTTAAGTGATCTATTCTCTTTCTGGCCCACCAGTATGTACCTAATCTGAGAAGTCATTTCATTGTAGTTTACTAAATACACACTAAGCACTCCCACTTGAGCTGGCAAGGAGCAAGATGAAAGGAATAGATCATTATTTCATATTTCTAATGTAATACTAATTACATTCTTATATTATGCCCTTTTTTGGTATTTTCTTACTTTATTGGTACATTTTAGATTATTGTGTGTAAAGCTAAGCTCAACTATTTCAAAGAAAGAGACATTAGGATAGCTACTGTTAATATCCAATTGTCTTGTTGTGAAGTGCTGTGTTGTTTACATTGTTCTGTTCTGATCTGATTAGATCTGTCTTCTTTTGTTTCATTCTCTTTAAAATAAAAAATATATATATAAAAAATAGATATGCATAGTAACATTTTTCATACGGAATTTGCACATATATGTAATACATCTTGCTTCTTTTTTTTCCAACATTTTTAAAAGAATATTCCTGACAGTAGGAAATGTTCCTCACTACAGAATGAGGTGAAGCTCTTCCAAATTAGTTAAGGCATTGTGTTTTTCACTGTTTTACAAAATCTCTTTCTTCCTTGATTTAAGGACAGATCTCTGCATCTTTCTCTGTTAAAGAAGTCAAAGTGCCTCACACTTTCTGAATTATCTGGAAATACCTGATGCCCTTCTCTCTCTTCAACCCCACTTTACCTCCTTATTTACAAAAGTTTTGTTTCCATTTTTCCCTTCTATTCTCCTTTTTCTCCCTTCTTTCCTTTTCTCCTCCACCTCCACTTGTTTCTCTTCTCATTTGAACATTTTCTTCCCATTTTTCAACATCTATTATTCATTTTGGTCCTTGTACTTTTGGTTTCTCATACCAGAAAGCAACAAGGGATTTAAACATGTGTGTCTTATTTCACTTAAGAGTATGGTCTCAAAGTGCAACGATTCACCTAGAAATGTCTCAGCATTATCCTCCTCTATGTCAGAGTAGTACTCAACTGCATAAAAAATTTTTCTTTATTTATTTGTCAGTTGTTGGGCATTTGACTTCTTTCCAATATTTAGCTGTTACAAACTATGCTACTGTAAACCTGGGTCTACAATTTTTTCTTTGAAATATATTTCTGCTGTGGTATTATTCTTTTAATTCTTTTGGAAAGATAACAAGAAAGAGAATAGCTGGGTCAAATACAACATCTAGATTAAGTTTTTTGAAGAATGTACACACTGATTCCCAAATTGATTGCACCAGTCTCTACTCCCACTAACAGTGGAAAAGTACTTCTTTTTCTCCACAACCCCACCAGCATTTGTCGTTGGTTAATTGCTTGATAATAGCCATTCTTTCTCAAGGGAAATGGAATCTCAGTGTTATTTTAATTTGTCTCACTCAAATGACCAGTGATGCTGAAAATTTCTTCATATATTTATTTTCCATTTCTACTTCATCTGAGAAGTGTCTATTTGAATAAGACAGATGCATATATATGAATTGGGATTTTTAAATTTGGGGTGTCTCACTTTTTTGAGTTGTTCATATGTTCTATATATTAGTCCTTTGTCTGAGAAACAGCTGGAAAAAAACGTTTTCCCACACTGTGGATTGTCATTTCACATTGTTGGTGCAAAAACTGTTTAATAAAATGAGATACAAGTCCTTGATTCTTTGTGATAGTTCCTGTTCAATCAGAATTTTGTTCATAAAGTTGCCTACACCAATGTCTTCAAGAGTTTTATCTAGTTTATCTTCTTGCAGACTTAGAGCTTCTGTTTTAATATTTAAAACTCTGATCCATTTTGATTTTAGTTTAGTGCCTAGCATAAGATATGGGTCTAGCTTTAATGTCCAGCATGTAGAAGGTTAGTGTTTACAACAAGAGGGTATCTTTTTTTCAGTTAAAGTGTTTGGATCCTATGTCAGAGATAAGGTGGCTGAGTATTTTTGAGTGGTCTATACATGTTCTATTATGTTCCATTGATCCACACATTTGTTTTGCCAGTACCAAGCTGTTTTTATCATAGGAGCTTTGCAGTATAATTGAAAGTCAGAGATTGTGATGCCTCCTGCCTTGCCTTTGTTGCACAGAATTGCTGTTGCTATTGTAGGTCTTTTCTAGTTCTAAACAAATTTTAGGATTGTTATCTCTAATTCTGTGAGATATGCTATCAGTATTTTGATTGGGATTGCATTAAATTTGTATAACAATCTTGGAAGTATGACCATTTCCACTGTATTGGTTCTTTGCATTTACCCAAGTATAAGGGATAGCTTTCTGTTTGCTGATATCCTCTTCTTTTTCAGAGTACTATAGTTTTCAATGTAGACATCTTTTACTTCCTTTGCTAGCTTGATTCTTAAGTACTTCATTTTTTATACTATTGTGAAAAGTATGGTTTCCCCAATTTCTCTCAGTGAGTTTGTTATTTGTGTACAGAAAAACTGTTGATGTTTGAGTGCCTTTGTATCCAGTTATATTACTGAATTTGGTTATTAAATCTAGAAGTCCTTTGGTGGGGTTTTGGGAGTCTTCTATGTACAGTATCTTGTCATTTGCAAATAATAATTTAATTCATCCTTTTCTATTCTTATTCCTTTTGTTTCTTTGTTCTGGTTAAAGTTTCCAGGACTGTGTTGAATAAGAATGGAGACAGTGGACATCCTTGTCTCGTTCCTGATTTTAAAGTGAAAGCTTTCAGCTTTTGTAATTTAGTATGATGCTTTCTGTTGGTTTGTCATAGATAGCTTTTATCAGATTGAGATGAAGACCATTTATTCAAACTTCTGTACAATTTTTACCATGAATGGGTGTTGGACTTTGTCAAATGCTTTTTCTGCATCTAAGGTGATTATCATAAGGCTTTTGTCCTTCATTTTGTTAATATGGTGTACTACATTTATTGATTTGCATATGCTGAGTCATCCTTAGGAAAATGTATAATCTTCTTGACAATTTGCTGCATTCTGTTTGCCAGTATCTTATTGAGGATTTTTCCTTCCATGTTAATTAGGGAGACTGATCTGTAGTTTTCTTTTATGGTTGGATCCTTCTCTGGTTTTGGTACCAAGCTATTGCTTGCTTCCAGGAATGAATTTGGGAGTTGTGCTTCCCTTTCAATTTCATTAAAAAGTTTCAGCATTAGTGACATTAGTCCTTCTCTAAATGTCTTGAAGAATTCAGCAGTGAATCCATCAGGGCCAAAGCCTTTCTTTGTTAGTGATATTTTAATTATATCTTCAATTTCATTGACTGGTATTAGTTCATTCAGAATTTTTATAACTTCTTGACTCAGTTTTGGTAACTCATACTAATCTGGGAACCTGTCCACTTTTTCTGTGTTTTCCATTAAAACATAGGTTCTCAAAGTAGACATTGATGATCTAAATTTATGCAAGATCTGTTATAATTTTATACTTTTTATTCCTAATTCCATGGATTTGAGTCTTTTTTTTTCTTTTCTTTTTTTGTTTTGATAATGTTGGCTAACAATATGTCAGTTTTATTCAGTCCTTCAAGAATCATCTCTTAGATTTATTGATTCTTCATATTATTTTCTTGTCTCCATTGCATTGATTTCTGCTCTAATTCATATAATTCCTTCCTTCATATAAACTTTGGGCTCAACTTACTCTTTTCTCTAGAAGCTTGAGATTCAACATTAGGTTGTTCATTTGAGTTCACTCTGTTTTTCTCATTGGGAATTCACCACCATGAATTTCCTACATAGGACTGCTTTTGTTGAGTCCCATAAGTTCCACTATGTTGTATTGGCATTATCATTTAATTATAGAAATTGTCTAACTTCTTCTTTAGTTTGATATGTGAGCCATTGGTTGTTTAAGAGAGTGTTATTTAATTTCTATGTATTTATAAAGTTCTTCTAGATTTCCTTTGCCATTGGTTTCCAATTTCATTGCATTATGGTGTGATAATATGCATAGGAATATTTCATTTTCTTTGCATTTACTTAAACATGTTCTATGAGCTAATATATATTCTATTTTGGATAATGTCCTATATGCTGCTGAAAAACATGAGTATTCTGATGTTGTGGGAAGAACACTCTGTTCACATCTACTAACACTATTTGTTCAAAAAATGTGTTCAGTTCTAATATTTGTTATTGATTTTTTATCTAACATCTATTTGTGGGGTATTGAGGTCCCCTATTACAATTGTACTAGTGCTTATTTGATTTTCATTCCCATTAATATTTGTTTTACATAATTAGGTGTGCCAGATATTTGGTACATACACATTTATGATTTTTATGTCTTCTTGGATTTTCCCATTACACGGATGTAGTGACATTCTTGTCTCTCTTAATCAGTCTTGGCTTGAACTCCACTTTGTCTCCAAATAGAATGACTACCCCCTGCTTCTTTTCAGGTTTTGTGACATGGAGTATTGTTTTCCATCCTTTGACTTTCAGTCTATTAATTTCTTTTTGAATTTTGGGCCAGGATTTAGGTCAGAGGCATAAGCACATGCCTGGCAAGTGCAAGGTTTTTCTCATGTACAATATATTATTAGATCTTGCTTTTTTATCCATTCTGCCAATATATTCTTTTTCATTGGTGAATTGAGACCATTAACATTAATGATTATACCGATGCATTTACTTATCCTTGTCAAGATATTTTCATGTTGCTGGTTCTCTTTTTTCCCTTGTGTTTAATTGCTTGCATTGCCTGGTAGATTCATTTTGTTAGGGTTCATGGAGTTGTAGTCCTTGTTAACACTTTCTAAATTGTCCTTCAGAACATTGTATAGTACTAGTCTTGGAATCACAAATTTCATTAGGTGTTCTTCATGGAAGTATCTTATTTCTTTATAAATTTTGAAAAATAGCTTTGCAGGATACATGAATCTGGGTTGGGGGTTGTTTATTTTAGGACTTGAAATATATCACTTATAGCTCTCCTTGACTTGTGCTACTAGATTGAGAAGTCTGCTGTTACTATGTTGAATTTTCCTTTATGGGTGATTCATTTCTTTTCTTTAATAGCTTTTAATATTCCATTCCCATGTTGAACTCCTGGGATCTTGACTATTATATGTATTGGTGGTTTTTTTAAATCATGGCTAATTGAAATTCTACATGCCTCACTTATCTGCATGTCAAATTCTTTTTCCCTACATGGAAATTTTTCTACTATTACTTCTTTGAGCATGTTTTTTATGTCATTTGTGCTATCTCATGCTTTTTTCATTGACTCTAGTCAACTGTATGTTGTTCTTTGCCTCATGTAGCAGCTTTTGTATTGAGTTTTTGTAGTCCCTTACCACTTTCAAGAAATCTTTCTTTCATGAGCTCTAACCACAGTCCTGTGTTCTACAACTTATATTCTGTCCTCACATCAGTACATTCTGCTGCATATACTTTAAAAGAATGTTTTAATTTCCTGTATATTTCTTTGAATCTGTTTCATGGATTCCATTTCTTTCCTATGTTGAGCATTCATGGTTTTCATAGTTCTCTAAATTCCTTTTTTTTTTTATCTATACCTGCTTTAGAGTCACTAAACATGTCTTTCATTATGGTCATCATCTCTGCAGTTATTTGAGAAATTATTTCTAATTTGATTTTTTTCTAGATCCTTACTGATTTGCTTTGTTACTTCTACTATTATTACTTCAGAGAGTCCAGGCAAGTGGCTTGTGGATTGTTCTACCTCATTTCTCCCTGGGTTTGTCTTTAGTGGGCTGGAAGTCTGGGGTTGTATTTTTTTTTCTATATCTTCTCATTTTCTATATCTTTTAGTTTAATTCTTTGCATTGATTCTAGTATATAGTTTATATGGTGTCTTTATTGCTAGTGTTAAGAATCCTTAGGAGAGCCGGAGATTTAGCTCAGTGGCATAAGTGCTTGCCTGACAAGTGCGAGGTCATGAGTTTGATCCCTGGTACCACAAAAAAAAAAAAGAATCCCTAGGAGATGATTACTTCTCAGATATGTCTTCCAGGCATAGTCAGCTTTTGGGTTTTGAGTCTGTTGCAAGATTCTATCTTTTCAACTTCTTGAGGATGAGAAATTGTTGTTTATTTGGTCTATCCTCTGGTTCTTTAGCACTGGAGTATAGTATTTTTTATAACCTAAGGCAATCTCAGTCTTGGCATACCAATAAGCACCTTGGCTAAAGTAATAAAGTAAGTAAAACAATTGTATCAAATACACTCTAGAAAATGACAAACTATGATAAATTTAAACTTGCCACCATTAACTGTATGAACAGGATTTATAGTTATATAATTAAATCTAGGTTAAATCAGAAACCTATATATGGTAAATAGTCCCACAGTATGTTGATTTTACTCTCAGGGGAGAAATCTTAAAAGGAGTTAGGGGGAAAATGGAGAAACAGAAGAAGCTAAAGGGATTAAAAGCAAGGCTAGAGGTCAAGAGATGATTACTCAAGCTTTGGGAACTGGTACAGAAGACAGGAGGTAAAGAAAAGAGGAAGAAACAGAAGCAAGAACAGAAAAAAAAATCTAGAAACAATATTTTCACTTGTGGAAAAACAAGAACAATCAAGAAAAAGAGAAAAAATTAAAAAGCAAAGGAAGAAAAGCAGCAGAAGAAAAAAATGTCAATTTCAGGACACATCTCTGCTGCCACTGGTTGACAGAGGGGACAGACAGAGCCCAGATCTATATTGATTGCTCCCAGCAAGCCAGCATGAAGAATTATGGTGGTGAAGGCAATCCCAGCAAACCTGGGCCTTTAGTTCCCCTGAAGACCAGCTGCTTCTGGCTTCTGGCTTCTGGCTTCTGGGACCCAAGTATTTGAGCCTGCAACACTCCAAGTGACTCGTGATGACTTGAACTTGCTGCCCTGCCAACTTGAAATTGGCCCTTTAACTTCCTCAATCATAAAATTGAAAAAAATCATACATTCTAATCCTTTAAATATACGTAATTATTTTAATTAAAAATAAATTTTTAATTCTGATACATTAAAATTTGTAAGTCTGCTTCCTCTGTGTTTTTGATAACGTGTTTAAAAATCAATTCTTTGCCCATATTTCCAAAAAGTTCTCCTACACTTTGTAGTCTAGGGATTTTTGTGCCTATTTTTTAATCTTTGTAAAACTATTAGATACTTTATCTATATTCTTCTTAATAACTAGTGTTGCTGTGGTCTGAATGTTTATGTCCCTCCCTAATAATTTTTATGTTGAAATTCTAGTCCCCAAGGTAATAGAACAGTATGGGGCCTTTAGAAAGTGATGGCGTCATAAGAACAGAAGTTTCATGAAAAATGCCCCCAAAGAACTGCCTCATCCCTTCTATTACAATAGGACACAGGCTGAAGTTACAAGTCTACAACCCAGATAAAGGCCTCAACGTTCAACAAATCTGCCTGCAATTGATATTAGACTCCTCAGTTTCCAGAACTGTAAGAAGAAAATTTCTCCTGTTTAAAATTACACAGTTGATGCATTCTGTTTTAACACCTTATGTAGACTAAGACACATGTGCACTAGAAAAACTAATTTTTCTTCCAAAATGGATAAGCAAATGTCACAAAATCAGTTTTTCAAAAGTTACCTTTCATCCATTTATTTGAAATGTCATGTTCCTTGTATGTGGAGACTTCATGAGAACATTGTCTCTTACCTTTTGAAAAAAAAATTTAATCAAATTTCCTTTGTACTGTGACCCAAAGCCAGTTCACTGAACAGAAAGCCAGTGTGGTTACACTTGAACATTTAAAGAAATGATTTTCCACTAGTTCCTGAATTTATACATGTGTGTATGTTAAGCATCAGAAACAGGCATTTGGAGTTTCATAGGATATGATTGTTATAAAGGTGTAAATTTCTATGTGACCTTTTTCACTCATCGAAAATGGTTCAGCAATGAAAATTTGAAGTAAGCTGAGCTTTCACACTTTCTCTATTTAAAATTTGCAATTGAATCGAACTCTACATCATAGGCTGCTTATCTTTAAACTAAAGGAAAATAATATCTTGAAAACTATAGTATGGAGATATTTTAAGAAAAAGACTGAGTATAAGAAAAGTAAAGCTGAGATAACTAGGTCTTATAAATATTCAGAGACAAGAAACAGAAAACAATTCCTTTTGGCTTTTTGTTTTCTTATCATAGACTCAACTAAGGCATAATCTCAGTCTAGCTCTTGATTCCCATAAAAATACCTTAAATTCTTATTAATAAATTACTTTTTAAACAATGAATGCTGAATTCATTTCTAATGCCATAGATATTCACATATCTAAATGGTAATTGGTTGATCAAACAGCCACACAAGAGAGAATCTTAGAAGATATAAACATGCAAAGAACTTTGGTAATTTATGTACTTACAGAGAGAAGTACATTGCATTAATGCAATGAGTTAACCAGATATTGTTCAAGAAAGCTTCTACTTGCTCACCACAGATACATTTTATTTCCCTTGGTAACAGCCCATGCTGTGCATTTTAAAAGACCAGCAAAGATATATCAGAAAGTACATATAAATAAATGTACAACTTGACAAATTAACTCTTTTGTCACCTTTCCCCACGTCAAGAAAGGACATTAGCAGAATGCCAAGAATACCAATCATGTTCCCTTCTGCTAATTATAACTTTCTTCTTCCTATAATTAATCACTATTCTCATTTCTAGTCCCATTACATAGTTTTGTCTACTATAAACTTCATACACATGGATTCACATTATTATTATTGTCTTCTTTTCTCTAATGTGTGAGCTTAATCCATCATAATTTGTAGCAGTAGATCATTCATTTAACTTTCTGGGTCCTATTTCTTTGCACAAAAGCTCAGTGTATTTTCCTTTCACTGGTAATGAAGCAGGACTGTTTACACTTTTTGATCATTATGAACAATGCCAATATAAAAACTTCTGTAACATCTTTTGGTGAATATGGACATGTATTTCAGTTGGTTTTTACCTAGAAGCAAAATCCTAAGAGACTAAATTTTCTCACCTTTGGAAGAAAAAAAATACCAAATATTGGAAAGACTTACTCAATTTCTAAGCCAATGATACAAAAACACAGGGCCACTTGTTTAAAAAGCATTAGAATTTTAACACAATAGGAGTGTTAAAGCAAGTGTGAGGCCCTTCTAACCACTTGGTCCTCTGAATTACAGAGATCACACACATTTCAAACTTTTTCCCAAAGTGGTTGCATAATTTAAATTTCCCCATTTTTAATGTCTTACATGATTCTTAGACACATAATAGGACTACACATTTTATGATTTCTCTTTTTTGCTATCAGGGATTGAACCTGAGGAATGCTGCACTATATTCTCAGCCCATTTTAGTTTTTAAATTTTAGAGCAGCTTCTTACTAAGTTGTCCAAGCTGGGTTCCAGCGTGTGATCTTCTTGCTTCAGCCTCTAGAGTAGCTAAGATTGCAGGCATGCACTATTGTGCCTGGTATATTTTATGATCTGAAGACCTGGCCATTGACAAAGTTCATAGTGTAAAGAAAGGGATAGATTCTGAAAACATAACAAATGCGACCAAAGTTAATACTGGATTTTATTCATGGAACAATATAAGAAATTTATTTCCATTTGAGTGGATAAAAGAGGTAAAATATAAAAGACAGAAGAAGGAAACAAGAGATTATATGAATTAGAGTGGTAAAAACACTTTATATCAAAATTTTATAAATAACTTTCAATGTTTTATTTTTATTTACAAATACTTATATTTATATTTCTCAGCTTTAAAAAGAAGAAAATTTGGCAACATGTAACAAATGGGTGAATCTTAAGGATTTTATACACAATAAACCAGTCAAAGAAAGAAAAATATCATATGCTTCCATTTATTTGAGATATATGAAGTAGTCAAAATATTGTAATAATGGTTAGGCCAGAAAGTAAAGAGAAATAGAGAGTTATTAACAACAAGCACAAAATTACAGTCAAACAAAATGAATAAGCTCCAGAAATCTGCTGTAAAACAATGTACCACCTATAGTCAAAAACAATGTATTTTTATTAAGAACGCAGATGTCATGTGAAGTGTTCTTAGTGTGATAAAATTAAATTAAATTAAATCTGTAATTATGGTTTTACTTTGCATTTTCAATTTGTAAGCATTATTTTCCACATTTTATTAGGACTATGTAAGAGTAATTTATTTGTAGATTTTCATAAGGAGTAATGTATTATATTTTTAAATCTTCACAGATATAAAATCAGACAGATTAGAAGAAAAAACTCCAGTAAGGAACAATACATTGGAATCAGAGCTGCTGACAAGCACACATGCTTCTGGGAATTTGCAGAAGAGCTCAGACTTTCATAAAACACAGAATGTGGATTTATATTGAGTTTACATAAAGTCGGGATCTAGGACCACTATGTATAAGTACAATAGCTCTTCTGTATCTGTGAGAGATATGTTTCAAGTAGTTCTGTGAATTTCTAAAACCACAAGTGCTTCCAAACTCTATATCTACTGCTCTGTCCCTATCTAAAAATGATAAAACTACATTTATAAATTAGGACAGTAAAAGATTAACAATGGTAGCTAATTTTTAAAAAGCAAATTAACATATGTTATTTAAAAACATATGAGTGGTTTATTTATTCAATTTTCCATTTAACATTTTCAGACCTCTGCTGACACAGGTAACTAAAGCCATAGAAAGCAAAACTATAGTTGGAGGGAAGAGGGATACTGCTGCAGTAGCTGCTTTCATATGAGTTAATAGGCATCATATACATTACACTGGATTTTCTTTACATAAATGCAGAATAGAAATTTCCCTTTTTGTCAAAATATTCATAATAACCTTTAACATCCAAGGACTCCAGTACATCAATAGACCTTGGGACAGATACTAAAAGTGACAGAATTTCTGCACAGATGTGGCAAAGTCCAGTGGAGAGACTGAGGTACCTAGAGCATGAAGTAGTATTGACAATAATAATCAGTTCCAGCAGTGAGAACAAGAGCAAAATATGCAGAAATTACTCATTCCATGAAGTAATTAAGTATGTTTGGTACCAAAAATATGGGACACATAAGGAAGGGCTTTTCAGGAAGATATTTTTTACTTCTCATGAGTAAAAGCCACTGCTATACACATTACAAATATTAAGAACCTAAGAAATTTTGTTATAGTTTTTCTGATACTGAAGTTTGTTTCCATTTATACTTCCCAGCTATGTATTTGACTCCAGAAGCACATCAAGGCCACGTGCCTCATTTCATTTATCTTTATATCCTTAACTCTTAGCATAGCATCTGACACTCACTAGGCACTCAACAATGACTGTTAATAACCTGATGAGTGGATTAAATGATGTGTTTAAAAGAATTACAGAACATTTTTCCACCAATAACTGTATGAGAGTGAAAAAGAGAGAAAGTAGAAATTTTAGTCCAAAACTGAAATCATAACTTACAAAGCAACAACTATAAAAATAAATATAGACTCCCATGGTTAGAGAGGAATTTCAAGCCAATTTGAAGCTTATCAGAACCATAGGAATTTAAAATGTTTCTGTAGAGAAACACTGCGTTTTACATGACAGTGGATTAGAAAGAACTGTAAGTACAACTTTGGGCAAATAATTTAATCCACAATGATCACAAACATAGATCACTCACTGTGAGCCTTTACTGTCTATTCCCAGGACAGCACACACTACTGAGAAAAAAAATCAGAGACTCATTCAGACTTTGGTACATTATAAATCCATGCACTCTAACTTCAAATGGGCCTTCTGTGTTAGAAACTCCTGTAACCACAGCCAGGTTTTCAGTGGCTATTTCAAAACTTTTTCAGCTCTCACCTGTGCCTCTTACTCTGGCCTGCTTGGTAGATGACCTCACTAACTTACACAGAAAATTGAGGCACTGGGACCACCAAGCTAGAGTCCTTTATAAAACTCTATCCTCAGGACTGGAGATTTAGCTCAGTGGCAAAGTGCCTACCAGGCAAGTGCAAGGTCCTGAGTTTGATCCCAGCACAAAAAAAAAAAAAAATCTCTATCTTCATTTCAGTGCATATGTGCATCTACATTTACCCTTCCTTTATATAATTTTAATAGAAGTTGTTTGCTTCCATTTCTCCAGAGTTTACTCCTGTGTATGTCCCTAATTACACTAGTTGCCAATTTCTATAAACCTTGAATATAAAAACTTATCATTTATCTCCCCAATATCTGTTCCAGTTTATGGATGCTTTTTATTTGTTATGATTTCAAATATGCAAATACATAGACTAACTGTAAGACAGAACATAATGGAACAACAGTATTCTACTCAATCTTTCCAACCTTCTAAATACTATGGAATTTCTCAGAAATGCCAAGTTTTTTTCAAGAGAACATTGATAACTCTTTTTCTTTATTTTCCCTTAAAATATATCATGCTTTAAAAAGAATTTTAGGATTTCTCTCCTATCTCTCAATTTCATCTTCCACACTTGCTTCCTCATTTTTAATAAGTAATTTATATTCCCAAATCAAAATCATTCAGATCGTTTTTTGCCAGTTTCTTCTAAATGTTTGCATTTCACTATCCACCGGTTGCCAAGTTTGTCAGTTCTTCCTTCACAATGATTTCTAGATTTCTTGCCTGTTCCTCACTGCCTAAACCCTTTGCCCTTTATACCTTGGGTATCACTACCTATAACATTCCACCCCTAAGGTTTATGTAACAAAACTCATTAACATAAAATGCATGCATCTTGTCTTATTTTTGTTTTTAAAAAAAATTCAAATTTGTATGCTTAAAACAAGTGCATAATATCAATATTCCTTATATTATACCTGTTTTTAAGATTTGAAAGCTGAGGGACAGAGAAGTTATGTCTCAACAAATAGTCATCAAATGTCTTGATGGATCTTAGCCCTCAATGCTAAAGAAAGCAAAAGAAATATAATTGGAACATTTTAAAAATGTTTCTTGATGGCTGGAGTTTTAGCTTAGTGGTGTAAGTGCCTGCCTGGCAAGTACAATGCTATGAGTTCAATTCCTGGTCCAGAAAAAAAAAAAAAAAGAATATTTCCTGATATCTTTAAGAATTCTAACATTTGCAAGTGCCGCTAAAGAATATGAGTTTTCCCATACACCTCAAACTTGGTGTTACAGTATAGATCTTGAATGTTCCCCAGAGACTTATGTACCAAAGGTTCGTTCAGCAGCCTATGTACTATTGGGAGATGGTGGGGCCCTTAGGAGGTGGAAACTAATGAAAGTAAATTATATCACCGGGAGTGCACCCCTAAGAAAACATTGAAACCCAGTCATTTCCTCTTTCTCACTTTCCCTTCTAAGCTACCATGAAGTGAGCAGGTTTCCTGCAACACGTGCTTGCACCATATGAGCTGCCTCACATGCTGCCCAAAGCAACAGGGCCAAGTGAAACCTCTGAAACTCTGAATCAAAATAAGCCTTTCTCCTTTTAAGTTAATTTTCACAGGTATTTTGCCATGCCTATGGGAAGCTAACACTCTTGGCAGTTTTCAGAGTAGAAATTAACAAAACTCTATTGGGATTTTGGACTATTTAAATCATTAGATTTTGGACTCAAGGCAGCAGCAACACCACCACTTAATATCTACTTAATATTGCTTGAGGGTTCCAAACATTCCAATCACTTTTAGAAGAATTTTTCACATACAACTTTTCACATATATAGTACAATATCACATATATAGTATAATATCAACATATTATTGTAGTTATCCTCACTTGATAAAAAAGAGGTAATGCAGTGATAAAAAAAAAAAAAACTGAGTAACTTTCTCGTGGTCACCTAGCTGGCAAGTGGGAGACTAGTGGGTTTAATATTAGGTAGTCCATTTTTACAACTCATGGTCTTAATAACACTTACTTTTCACAGTTCTGATTTCTTTACACTGTTCACAAACTCACTCTAGTTAGGGGATAACAGCCCTTAGAGAAATGTGCCTTAGAGAAATCATAAATTTCATCATGGCAGATACATTCAGTATTGTTGAAATAGGAAAAAAGAAAAATCAATAATTTAAATGACCAATGTTAAAAATTGCCATTCTCTAGGCTGAGGGCTTAGTTCAGTGGCAGACTATTTGTCTAGCATATGTGAGGGTCTGGGTTTAATCTTCAGCACCAAAATATTAAAATTAAAGGGACTAAAAATATGAAGCAATTGCTTTACCACTAGAAAAGCATAAAGGACACATTTTGAGACACTATTTTAAAAAAATCAAGTACTCAATTAAGTTCTCTTAATTCCAGCCCTTCAAGAAGTTATTTTTTTCTATTTTCAACAGTTTATGGTCTGTTTTCATTCATGTGTCCTATTTAATTTTCTTTTTATTTATATTTTTATGAAAATATATATGTCACTAAAATGGTCAATTTAGAACTTTAAGTGAAATCTAGTTTAGAGTTGATAGATTTTAGTGACAATATTCATATAATCAAACTGATGTCTTTGCAACCTGGCAAAGACATCAGTTTGATTATAAAAAGAAACTGTTTCTGCAATATATGTTCTACAAAAGGAAAGAAAAAAACCTTGTTTCTACAATGCATTTTCATTTGGAACAAGTAATATGGTCCAGGTTGCATATAATGGCTTTCTATTAAGGAGAATATTGCCCTCCAACAAACCATTAGTACCAGGTTTTAATGTTAGAAATATCTCCTTAACAAAAAATGAAAATGTACCACTCTGATGGTTTAGACATAAAATGTCCCCCATGTGTCTCATGCATTCAGATGTGGGGTTTGGAAAAATAATTGAACCTACTGTACTCATCAATAGATTAACCCATTGATGAGTTAGTGAACCTACTGTACTCATCAATAGATTAACCCATTGATGAGTTAGTGACTAAATGCACTGGTAGAGACAGGGCCTGCCTGGAGAAAGTGGGTCACTGGAGATGTGTCTTTGCAGGGTGTATCTCCCAAACCAGCGCCTCTTTTCCCTCTCTGCTTTTTGACTGTCATAGATTCAGAAGCTTCCCTACACCATGCTCAGCTGCATGCTCTTTTTCCTTGTAGTCAACAACAGACTAAATCCTCTGAACATCATGAGCCAAAATAAACCTTTCCTCCTTTAAATTGAAGGTATTTCATATTTTGTCTCAGTGATGGGAAAGTGACTAATACAGAGAATTGGTTCAAAGAGTGGGATTGTAGTTATTATTGTATCTGGTCATGTGATTTAGAAGCCTTTGAAAGTGATTTGAAGGACAAGTTTGGAGAGTTTTGGAGATGTGGAATAGAAAAGCCCTAGAATTCTATAATCAGAGCCTGATGGATAATTCTGGTCAGAGTCCAGAAGATGAAAATATTGATAAGAATGCAGAAAACAAGGGCCAAGCTCAGGATTCAACTGGGACCAAGGACTCCACTGAAAATTTCACTAGAGTCCAAATGTATTGCACGCTGGAACAAAGTGGTGGGAGGTTGACATTAGGGGTGTTAGACTAATTGATCTGGCAGAGGAAATTTCAAGGCAATCCAACATTCATGCTGTGACATGGGTACTGTTGGATGCTTTTAACCAAATCAACAGTGAGAATTGGAAGAGAAAAAGCAGAGCTGAATGATTTGAAAACTGTGAAACCTTGCCATAAAGGAAGCACCTGTAATATATGGGCTCAAGAAACTGAGGAAAGCCTACTTGCTAAAAAGACTAGCATCAAAAAGAAGTCAAACACTTTGCATCAGGACAATAGGGAAATGGCTCGACAACATCTCCAAAGTTGGCCAACTTCGTTCTTTTCAGTCTTAATCAAGTGTATAAAAGGGCAAACTCCTTTGAAAGACTTTGTTTTGAGAAGACAGCACTGGAGCACCCTGCTTTCCAAGGCTGCCTATGGAAGCATTTCTCTGAGTTGAGCCATCCATGCATTCATAATCATGGTAGTCATGGTCCCAAGGAACAAAGATACTGATTAAGTTGCAGCACCATATGGTGCAGGCTTTTCAGACAAAAAGAATATAAGAGTTGTTGTGTCATAGAAGCCTCCACTCAGATTTCAAAGGAGCACCTGGAAGGCCAAGATTGTGATCCTAAAAGGAAAATGCATTCATCTATGCAAGTGCAGCCAAAGTTGCAGTGGAAACTCCACCTAAATTGGAGATACCAGGAATATGGATCATCTCCTGAAGAAAATTATAGGTAGGGAGTATAGCCAGTCTGAAAGAAAAGCTATATATGCTTCAGCCAACCAGGCAATAGGGACAGTGTTGCCCAAATCACCTGGAGCTCACATCTTACCACTACCTGCACCAGGTGTTGGACAAAAAACTACAGAATTTAACATTCACCTCACTGAGTTTAGATCTTGCTTTTATCCTATTCCTTTCTATGTCCCTATTCATCCTCTTTAGAATGGGAATGTTTACCCTGTGCCATTGAATATCACAAGTATTTAACTTTCTTTTTGATTTTTATTGGGGCTTACAGTTTACCTCAAGTCTCAGAGAAGACTTTAGACTTGGACTTTTAAGCCATTCTGCAACTGCTAAGACTTTGGTGACTCTTAGAAATAGACTAAATGTATTTTGCATAATAATATGGATATAAGCTTTGTTTTACTTGCTTTCTCATTGCTGGGACAAAATACTCAGTATGTATAAGTTCAAGGACAATGAGTAGCTCACAACAGTAGAAGTTTCAGCCCATAGTTGACTGGCTCAAAGCAGGGTGGTATGGCAGAGAAGAAGCAGTCCATAGTGTGGCAGGAGGAAAATGGCAAGACTTTCTTCTTCTTTCCCTTTTTATTCTATCCAGACTATAAGCTTATTAGTTGGTGTCACCCATATCCAGGGTAGTCATCCCTTTTCAGTAAGTCTATCATGCACACCCAAAACAATGTTAAACCAATCTGAGGATTAATCCAGTGTCATACACCCATGACCCAGTCACTCCTGAAAGCCCCATCTGAGCACATGAGGCTTTGGGAACATCTAGATATAAGCCATAAGAAGCCTTTAGGGACCCAAGAGTGTTATAATTTAGCCCCAAAGTATCCCTCAAAACTATCTTTTTAAAAATTGCACAAGTCCAGTATTTTGCCATAGTGAGACTAAAAGATACATCTTACCTTTTATTTTAAAGAGATTTTTAGTATTTGTGATATATGCATGAGAACCACATTAGAATCTTTCACTGATACTATCATAGGATGGAAATTGTGACACAGACTCATTATTTCTGAGCTTGCTTCCTTTAAATATATGATCCCATAGGTTTGAAAATGTAATTAAGCTTACTAACTATGGTAATATTCACAATTCAAGTGAACAGGTACAACTGTCTTTTGTCCATTTCAGACAGTCCTTCTCTTCCTGTTACTACACAGACTCTTGGTAGTTTCCATAGCAATAGACATGAAGAGGTTACGTTTCTGGAAACATGGCCATTTTTTTTATTACTCAATTTGTGGTTCTGCTCTGGTTTGTTTCCTGAAATTTACCATGCTCCTCACTTCCATCTCTTTATACAAGCTGTTTTTCCTAGGTTATCTCCTTTTCCTCTGTGTGTCCAAATTCCACCTACCATTTAGGAGTCAGCTCAAAAATCCCCCTTTTGACTAACATTTCTCAGGGGTTTTCATTCTTATTGACCCCCTTTTCTTCAGAACTTGAATGGAACCATTCACTGATTTGCATTCACGATTTAGACCCTTTATGATTGCTGATGTCTTTTTGTATGCTAGTCCAGGGGGGTTATAAATCCATTAAATATAAGCATGTTTATAGTTTTTATTATACTCTAGAGTAAATTTCCACACTGGACTAGCCAGAAATTTATAATATAATATAATCAACTATATATCAATGTGCACAATATATACAATTATATCCCATTATACTTATAGTTTTTTTTTACATTCAGAGATGAGCAAAAGATTTCCAGGATGGTCCCAATAAATTAATAAATTAAAATACAATCACTATCATTTTCTGATTACAAATCTAGTAAAATTCAGAAATAAAAATCCTTTTATTTCTTTGTTATCCACATTAGCTATCTTAAACATTTGTCTCTTAACAATGCATTTTGAGGCCCTAAACAAATGTAATTGGTTTGTCTAACCCAAGAGGAAAACAAAATGTTTTTCATTTTGGATAAACTTATGGCTAAATTTCCATAAAGTGCTGATATAACTATCAATAAGTGCTTTTTTATGCATTCAACTCTGTTCGCAACAAGTATTTTTTAACTTGTTGGACTAATATGAAAGAGCAGATCATGGGAACATCTGTGAACAAGCTTTTTAAGATTTTCATCTCAAATTTTAAGAATTGAGCTGTGCAGTTTTGCTGCCCTCTGGAGGAAAGTCATGAATCACATCTACTAAGGAGTCACTTTTTATTCTCAATGTATTAGGCTTCTTGTAATGATTAAATTACTGACTATATCAATCAAATTACAAATTTAAAAATTGTTACAATGAAAACTGTCTCCTAAAAGTCCAATAATATGATCATTATATTACTAAGCTTTCAATTAACTAACATAAGATATTGGATCAATTCTAACCCCTTATGGGAAAACAACATGAAATTATTGTTTATTCAAAGGAATTCAGTGTATGTCCCATTTAAAGTCCTGGTTTCCTTATGTAAACTGTAACAAATAAAGTTGTCCAAAGAGAAGAATAATTTAAATGTACTATAAATAAAGGAATTTATTTATTTGTAGGTGATTCAAAAGTAGTGGGAGGGCCGGGGATTTAGCTCAGCAGCATAAGCGCCTACCTGGCAAGCGCAAGGTCATGAGTTCGATCCCTGGTACCAAAAAAAAAAAAAAAAAAACAACATCAAAAGTAGTGGGAGGTAAAATATGAATATTCCCATCATTTACAGGAGCAAGTCATATAAGGAGTGTATCCCTATTTATTTACTCAACAAAAATTTATTCAGATCCCTCAATCTGCTATTTCTGAAAAAAACTAAAGGTCATTTGAGAAATCAGTGAATTCTCTCTTCCATCTACCCTCTGTTATCCCAAAGTGTTTGACCAAACAGACTCAGCATAAAAATCAGCTATCATGAAATTGATCTAGGTGCTTTCATATCATACTTGCCTTTCTCTTCCAGAAAAATCATACCTTTTTTCTTTTTTATTTCCTATGTGTCTGTGTGTGTCTTTGTATATGCATTAGTACTGAGAATTGAAACTAGGACTTCCACACTACATCCCATAGCTATATCCCCAGCTTTTTCTTTATTTTGTATTTTAAGTCAGAGTCTCACTCAGTCACTAAATTGTACAGGATGGGCTGAATGCCCAGTCCTCTTGCCTCAGCCTTTCAGAGTTCTGGGATTAAAAGTGACACCACCATGTATTTGGATCTCTTTCCTTGTATGGTTTAAAAAATCTGCAATTGTAAACTGAAAGTAATAGGGAGTTAACTTCCAGATAATGTGCCAGTCCTGACTTCTGAGACAGGACATATGAATAAGATAGTATATGCCCTGTAATATCCTCCCAAATCTTCCATCTGGTGAGTTATTCTGAGGTGTTTCTCTGAACTGTGGTTTTCTATTAGATTCATGTAGCACTGACCCACATGGTTACCATCTTGAATCTGCTTTTTGTCCTTACCTGTCTCACTTCTCTTCTCCTCCACTTTGTTTTAGAATATACCTCCATTTTAAGCATTATCACTTCAAAAAGTTACATGACTTTTTTAAACAAGAAAACTAAGAAATCAGAAATTGCATATTTCATGTTTCCCTTTGTTGTGGAGTGAATTGAGAGAATCAATTTCTATTTCTTTGCCTCAAAAAAATAAAAATTGGAAACTTATAACTTAAATAATTTGGTAGAGTCCTAGAATTTTATCACTAATCATGACTTGGTTAATTTCAACATTTGTTGAATACCAACAACAACTTAGTCCAGATCCACATTATTTCTTGCCTAGACTTGCACCACAGATTCCTAACTGGTCTCCTTGACTCCAACTTTTTTACCTGCTTCAACACTGATGCTTCTTCCTTGCTGCCACAATGATTGTAACAGTCATGACACACTTACTACTGTAATAAACAACCACTATATGCCAAAGTGTAAAAGAGCATACACTGCTTCCTCACCCATGCCAGTTAAATGAGAGATAGGTAGAAGGTGGGTGAATGCTGTGTTCCACCTCAACTTTCAGTTACCCAGTTTCCTTCCATCTAGTGACTCCTTCATCCCAAGTTTATAGTCCTGGTCTAGATCTTACACTTCCTATTTTCCGTGAAGCAAAGAACAAAGATGGGAGGATTGTGCACAAGAATTTTAGACGTTAATCCTGGAAGGGGCATATCTCACTTCAGCCCAACATGTCACACAATAGTTAATTTTAGATATTCACTTGAATGTGATTTGGAATAAACTTGGCATTTAAATTGGTAACCTTTGAGTAGGACAGATTGCCCTTTCATAAACCAATGGGAATTCTTCAGCAAAATGCCTGCAGACTTCATCTCTACTATTGGCTTTCCTGAGTCTCCAACCTGTCAGCCTCAATTAAGAGATTTCAGACTTATGAACATCTACAATTACCAGAGCCAGTTCATACACACATGCACACATGCTAGAGATTCTATTTTGGGGGGAATCTGATATACCCCCTACCCAATCAGAAGTCAATCATATGACCCCTAAAGGAAAAAGAACTTGGAAGCGCAGCTTGGTTTTATGCCCAAGAATAAGAAGAGAAACCTAAATAGGTGGACCAATATTTTCTAAAAACAAATCTGACAATGTAACTTTCCTGTGTTAAATGCACCAGAGACTTTCCATTATTACCCATTGAACAACGTCCAAATTTATCACCAACCTATAGATTCTTCAAGTTATTAACTTTGTCTACTTCTGCAGTTGCATCTCAAACTCTCTCCCACTGCTGATGAATTATTTGGATGGATCTGACTCTGTTGACTGATCTTCCTTAAATGGTGAATAATAATAATACCATTTATTGAGCACTTATGCTCTATCAATCTGTCTCAAAATCTTAAAAACATTTTTTCAGTCAATTATTACAACCCTGTGAAGTAAATATTATAAATACTTTAAAGATGGAAAAATCTTGCTATGGGAACATTAGGTAATTTGCTCAACATCAGACAGCTTCTAAACAGTCAAATAAGATTCAAATCCTTGAAGGCCCCCATCATACCCAGTTTCCTCTTGCCAGGCCAGACCCACTAGCATCAGTCTCTTCATGTACCTTGCATTTTATCATACTTAGGGCATCAATTTAAAACTTTCTCCACCAGAATTACTCAAAGAATCTTTTATTTTCCCTCAACATAATGTATTTATTGTATTTATGTAATTGCTAACCATCTCCCTTGCAGTTTAAGTTCATAGATGGTAGAATTATACATCACACACACACATGAACACACACATCAGAGAAAATGATCAAATATGTCATTTTTATTATTAAAAGACCTAGTATGGTAAATATCTCTTATTTTCCCCTCCAAGCTCACCCTGTACCCTTTTCTTCTTCACTCCACCTCAAAAGAACAACATGCTACACCATATCAAAGGTTTCCTTCACCCTCTGGGTTTGGCCCTTGGAAGACATTGGTAGGCAGCTGAATGACAAGGGAAGGGCAAGGGCGAGGCACCTTCTCCTTCTGGGTGTCTGTGTCACTTACAGGACCACAGCTCCTGCTGCATAGGACTTCTTGTATGTGCTCCTTCTGGTTTCTGTTACACAGATAAGCCAAACTCTTGCTACTCTTTGCTAAGTCCCAGGATAGTTTGCTGTCCTTGTTAAATTTCATTAACCTTTCCCATACATTTGAAAATAGTCCACTAAGTTTTCCATCTTCCCATTTGAATATTAGTATCTCTTTCTTGCTGGTACTCTGACTTAAACCCATAGCTATAAATTTAAGAAGAATTTTTAAAATTCATCTGAAGCCAGGCATGGTGGCTCACACCTGTAATCCCAGCACTCGGGAGGCTGAGGCAGGAGGATCTTTGTGAGTTTGAGACCAGCTTAGGCTACAAAGTAAGCTTAAGGCCTGCCTGAACTGCATAGCAAGACCCTTTCTCAAAAAGCAAAAAAAAAAAAAAAAAAAAATTCATCTGAAGAAATATTTAAACACCAGTAAGGGGGGTCCGCCCAGCTCCCCAAAACACTGGACTTGGCTGGGGAGGTTTCAAGGGCCTGAGTCGACCATGCCCAGTGACCTTTTTACAATCTAAGGAGCCAAGGCCACATGAGGTAAGTTCCAGACCACTGGTGTTAGCCAGGGGAGACTTTAAGACCACCACTCCCAGCAGTTAAGTGCCCGCCCAGTTGCCTAAAACATTGGACTAGCCTCCGGAGGTTTTGTGGGCCTGAGTGGCCCACATCCAGTGACCTTCTTTGAATCTGGGGAGACAAGGCTTCGCAAGGTGAGTTCCAGCCCACCGGTGCTGGCCAAGGGAGACTTTAGGACCACTGCTCCCAGCAGTTGAGCACCCACTCAACTTCCTAAAACACTGGACTTGACTCAGGAGGTCCTGTGAGCCTGACTGGGCTATGCTCAGGAAACTTCACTCAATCCCAGGAGCCAAGGGCGCAGGAGGTGATTTCCAACACGCCTGGGGAAAGCTTTGGAACATCGCTGGAAACACATAAACATAGAAAAAAGACAACATGAAAGAGCAAAATGCAATCTCAAACCTCCAGCCCATCCCAAGAAAGCCTAGGAGCCATGTAATAGAAGAAAATATAAGCCATATACCTGAAATGCCTGAAATGATATCAACTGAAATAAAGAAGCAACTCCAGGAAGCTATAAAGGAACTCAAATCAGAAATAATCTCCCAGGTAAAAGAAGAAATGATAAAAGTAGTGAAAAAAATATTGAATACATCTAAAGAAGACACAGTTAAAAATTTAGAGGAACAAAATAAAAATATAGAATACTGAATGAACAGTATAAGAAACAAACAGAATGCATGAGGCAGATTCAAAGAGATATACAGGAAATCAAAAATTCTATTGAAAGTTGCCAAAACTCCCTCAATGAAAGTGAAGATAGAATTTCAGACCTCAAAGATAAAATTGCAACTAATGAACAGGAAAGGAAAGATCTTTTAAAAATAACAAGGAATCAGGAAATAACAATTCAACAGCTGCAAGATGATGCAAAGAAAAGCAACATAAGATTAATAGGGATAAATGAAAAAGAAGGGGACAACACAAATGATATCAAGAGACTATTAACAGAATTAATAGCTAAAAATTTCCCAAACTTGAGAATGGAAACTAACATATAGATTAGTGAAGCATATAGAACTCCAAATAGACATAACCAAAATAAAACTACACCCAGACATATATTAATCACCATCCCAGAAATCCAACATAAGAACAGAGTATTAAAAACTGTTAGAGAGAAGAGACAGATCACCTATAAAGGCAAACCTATCAGAATCATAGCAGACTTCTCAACACAAACAATGCAGTCAAGAAGAGCATGGAGTGAAGTATTTCAGATCCTAAAGGAAAATGACTTCCAACCCAGACTGATGTACCCTGCAAAACTGTCCTTCAAAACAGATGGAGAAATAAGATACTTCCATGATAAAGAACAGCTGAAGAACTTCATGACTGCCAAACCAACCCTGCAAAGAATACTGAAAAACAGTCTAGACAGACATAGGAAAAAACCACTAAGCAAGGCAGACAATTAAACAGAATGGAAAGGTAAAGATACAACAGCAGAAAGGTAACATGTCAACAATAAACCAATATATAACAGTTATAACCATTAATGTAAATGGCCTCAATTCATCAGTTAAAAGAAAATGATGGGCAGAATGGATCAAGAAACAACACTCAACCATATGCTATATACAGGAAACCCATCTAACCCAAAAGGAAACTCATAGACTGAAAGTCAAAGGATAGAAAACAATACTTCATGCAAAAGGAACCCAAAAAACAGTGAGCATAGCTATTCTGTTTGCAGACAATGTGAACTTCAAACCAAGAATGATCCAGAGAGATAAAGAAGGCCACTGCACACTAGTTAGGGGAAAACTTCAAGAGGAGATAACAATCTAACAATCATATATATATACCCCAAATTCCAGAGCACCCAGCTATATAAAACAAATATTAATAGAAATGAAAAATCAAATTAGCAATAACACAATTATAACAGGAGACGTTAACATGCCATTGACACAAAGGGACAGATCAACTAGACAGAAAATCAGCAAAGAAATAACAGAGCCAAATCACACTGCTGAACAAATGGACTTGATAAATGTATACAGAGTGTTCCATCCAACATCACAGTATACATTCTTCTCAGCAGTACATGGAATGTTCTCTAAAATAGACCATAAACTAGCCCACAGAACATATTTAAGTAAATGCAAAAGAATTGAAATTATCCCATGCATGTTATCGGATCATAGTGCCATGAAACTAGAAATTAATGATAAAAGAAACTGCAAAACTGCCATAAACACATGGAAACTGAATAATACACTCTTGATCAATCAGTGGGTTACAGAGGAAATTAAAGAAGAAATTAAACAATATTTACAGGCAAACAAAAATACAAATACATCTTACCAGAACCCGTGTGGCACAATGAAAGCAGTCCTCAGAGGAAAATTTGTGGTGAACTCCTACATCAAGAAAACAGAATGAACACAAATAAACAACCTGATACTACACCTCAAACATCTAGAAAAAGAAGAGCAAGAATAAAGGAGGAAATTATAAAGATCAGAGCAGAAATTAATGCAATAGAGACTAAGAAAACAATACAAAGAGTCAATGAATCAAAGAGTTGGTTCTTTGAAAGAATAAATAAAATTGATAAGCTCTTAGCCAACCTTATTTTAAAAAGGAAAGAAAAAACTCATATTCATGCAATAAGGAATGAAAAAGGTGAAAACACTACAGACTCTGTGGAAATACAGATCATTAACACCTATTTCAAAAATCTCTACTCTCATTCGTTCCATAACACAGAAGAAATGGACAGATTCCTAGAAATATATGAATTACCAAAACTGGGTCAAGAAGATGGAAAATGGCTGAATAACCCAATTTCTATTAATGAAATTGAAAATGTAATCAAGTCCTTACCAACAAAGAAGAGCCCAGACCCAGATGGATTCACTGCAGAATTCTACAAGAAATACAAAGAAGATTTAATGCCAACACTCCTCAAACTCTTCAGTGAAATTGAAAGGAAAGCAATTCTCCCTAAGTCATTCCTGGAAGTAAATATTACTCTAGTACCAAAACCTGAGAAAGACCCAACTAAAAAAGAGAACTACAAGCCAATCTCCCTAATGAACATAGAAGCAAAAATTCTCAATAAAATATTGGCAAACAGGATGCGGCAAATCATCAAGAAGATTATACACCATGACCAAGTGGGATTCATCCCAGGCATGCAGGGATGGTTCAACATATGTAAATCAATAAATGTAATTGGCCATATCAATAGACCCAAAAGTAAAAAATCACATGATCATTTCTATAGATGCAGAAAAAGCTTTTGATAAGGTTCAACACTCATTCATGATAAGAACCTTACAGAGAATTGGAATAGATGGTGTTTACCTCTATATGATAAAGGCCATCTATGACAAACCAACAGCCAACATCATATTAAATGACCAAAAACTGAAAGCCTTTACCTTAAAATCAGGCACAAGACAAGGATGCCCCTTATCACTGCTCCTATTCAACATAGTACTGGAAATACTAGCCAGAGCAATTAAACAAGAAAGACAAATAAAAGAAGTAGTTAAATTATCATTTTTGCAGATGACATGATATTTTACATGAAACACCCCCAAAACTCCATTGAAAGACTCCTAGATGTAATAAATAAATTCAGCAATGTAGCTGGATACAAAGTCAATACTCAAAAATCAATAGCATTCCTATACACTAACAACAAAGTCACCAAGAGAGAAATAAGAGAAACCACACCCTTTACAATAGCATCCAAAAAAATGAATACTTAGGAATTAATCTAATGAAAGAAGTAAAAGAGCTAAACAGGGAAAATTATAATACCCTGAAAAAAGAAATCAAAGAGGACCTCAGAAAATGGAAAGACATCCCTTGTTCATGAATAGGAAGAATAAATATTGTGAAAATGGCCATTCTCCCAAAATTGTTATACAGATTCAATGCAATTCCAATGAAAATACCACTAACATATCTCATAGATCTAGAGAAATCACTCCTAAAATTCATCTGGACTCAGCAGAGACCTAGAATAGCAAAGGCAATTCTAAGCAGCAAAGCCAAGGCAGGAGGCATCACAATCCCTGACTTGAAGTTATACTACAAAGCTACTGTAATAAAATCAACATGGTACTGGAATAAAAACAGACCTGAAGATCAATGGAATAGATTAGAAGATACAACCACAACTACAAACACACTCAACCACCTTATCTTTGATAAAGGAACCAAACATGACATAATTTTAAATACATTCTACTAAAATACTAGCAGTAATTATAAGGAATCTAATATTAAGGTCTATAAAAATGAACATAAAAATATGAAAAAGAAAATATACACTACTCAAATATATATATTACAAAGTTAAATATTTAGAAACATATAGTCTCTGCTCAAGAATAGATAAAGAATTCATTGGGAAAGGAAAAACTGTGAGAACAGACTAAACATAAAATATTTAGCATATCTTAAAAGTATTTTGAATAAGTTCTAAGAGATGAAGTGTTCAGTAAATGAGTTGATGACAAATCTAGATATAAACTTCAAAATTACACTTATTTTTCTTAATCTAAGTTAACTAGGCTCCCTTGTCACTTTCCCTGTAGTTTAAATATTTAAATTCTGACATCAAGTCAGAATCTAAACATCAAAAGAAGATTAACTGGTTCTTTGTGTTATTTGAGTATGGAGGCATACACTATATAGCCACTGTTTCTATTATTGATCTATACAAACAATCCTCATCCTAGTCTGCATGGTCTCTGCTGGTCCAACCCAATCTCTGTTATTTGAGTAAGACTCCTGAAATTTATTTTCTGGAGATTATGCTGGACTATGAGACAGCTGTGTGTTTAAAGTACCATGTCCCTAGACATACCATGAAGTGATTCCTTCAAAAATACAGCACTTTAGCCAAATGTTCTTAATGATCCTGTGTATGTATACTTCCGATGATTAAATTATTATTATAAATTTACAAAGATCAAAGATGGGTTCTATTATACCTAAATCAGGATCCAATGAGCCCTCCTGTTAAGATTGATACATTGTGGCAATTTGAGAAATCTAGATGTTTAACTAAGTAACTCAGCAGTTCTACATTCTAGTGGGCATAGGACATGCTCTTATGGCATTAGGATGTTGTTCATTGTGTCAATTTGGGAAGTTTAGATGTTTAACTGTGACTCATCAAGGGACAAGTGCCCTCACTTTGTAAACATCCTGAGCCTGTGCAAGAGGAGGGCAGAGAGATGATGTGAGTGCTACACTAGCATGAGGGCAGCAGCCTACATACACTATAAAAGAGGAAAAGAGGCTTGCTCCCCACCTCCTTTTGCTCTTACTGCTTTTGTTGTCTTCCTCCATCTTGAACTATTGCCCCTGTGCCACACTCTCCTGCTTTGGAACCAGCAGATTACCAATTGAAACCTCCATAAATTGTGAGCTAAATAAACCTTTCCTTCCTTAATTTTGGTTGTTGGGTATTTTGTCTCAGCAATGAAAGAAAAAACACAGATGAGGTTTGCTGGTTCCCCGTTGCTCTTACTAGAGACAAAGTCATAGATTCTTTTAATCACAGATTTCATAAATTGATCCAAAGTTTTGTTTTCTGCCTGAAGAAACCCTACCATCTGCAAATCTTCAATTCTGCCTTTTATTATTTTGGAGATTTAGCATTTTAGGAAAAACACTAGAAAGAAAATAGAAACCAATCTGCCTTCACCAAACCTTTTCTCTGCACATCCCTCCTTAGACAATGAACACAGAATAGCATAATAATTTCTTGAAAATAGTAAAGGACAAAAGATGAAGGCAAATATCAAACAGGGAAAAAAGATGTGATTTCAAAAAAGTACCATATTTCTATATGTGATTTCTATAAAGTACCATATTTACCAGACAAGTGACAAACTTATTGTAAGTCACAATAAAGCTGACTATACAATCAACAAGTCCACTCAACAATAATAATACATAAGCATACCCCCAAATTGAAGAAAGAAAACAGAGAATCAATTCTTGACATATTTTGAATTTGCTAAGGAATTCATTTAGGACACTTTCACCAAGTCATATTTCCTATTGCCATTGAAGAAAGCAAGAAAATGTCATTTCAAAATGTTTCTCTTTAACATAGCAATTACACTGTGTTCTTTCTAGCCCCCTACTCTTTTTCCACTGAAAAAGGAGATAATTTTTTTCTTTACTAGAGACATTCCAGAGTCCAAGGACAGCACTAGAGGAGTCTATAAATTAACACTTCTATTAGTTTCCTATATTTTTATCTACTCATACTTTCCCACCACTTCAAACCTAAAATTGCTAATATCCTTTAACCCTTTTTTCATGTGAAGATACTGGAAGGTAGCCAGAAATGAAAAAGTTGGCCTTCACCAGACAATCTAATGACACCTTGATCTTAAACTTTGTAGCCTCCAAAACCATGAGATTGGCTTCTTAGTGTTTCATGTTTTGTTATATCAGCCTAAATAGACTAAAACTCTCATTATAGTATATTTCTCCTGTCTTGTTTGGACAGCTTCACTCTTGTTCCCTAACTTGTAGTCTACTCACTTATTCTGACCTGGTTCAGAAAACCTTCACAATCTGAATGATCGGTGCTTCCTGCCACTTCAGATCCATATGCCAGTCCACAATCAAAATGCAGCTGCCCCACTTCCAATATCTTACTTAAGAAAGATTTCTTTCTTTTGTAAATGGAAGGGTCTTGGTCTAATTCACAAATTGAAGCACAATCTGTCATTTGTAAAGCTTCTATCTGGAGCCAAAGAATTATGTTTTTCTTTTACTTTCTGGTTTTCTATTCTTCAGTACTATCTGTTGACATTCTTTCTAGAATGACTTTTCATAAACAAACACAATTTTAATATTTCATCAGCCACTATGTTCACAGTACCAAGTAAAGTTAACAGCCCCTGTAAACTGAAAATGTTATGCAGGCTTCTAGATTTAAAGTAAGGGAGACATTTGCAAAATAGAGGAAGGAGACTAGGAGACCACATTTGATGCACAGGAAAACTATATCTGGCAGAGGGTTACAGAGACTATATGAAAGGCCTTACAGAGTCAGTGCCTTCATAGACTGCAGGGGGAGAGAACAAGGATTCCCCAAGAAGCAAACCCTCCCTGCAAACCAGTGCCATGTGCAGGCTGCCACCAGCAGGGGGACAGCCAGATTCCAGTTCCTTGCAGCATGCGAACTAGGGAATAACAAGAGCCAATTCCTCCCCTTCCCATAACAAACTGGCTCATCCAGAGAACCACAGGCTGCGGTGATAGCTATTGAAGTGAAATACAGTTTGACACTTGGGGTGTTTTGATGTTTTGCGGACCTTGCAGGTCTAGGGCTGGTGGTCTGATCATCCATTCAGAAGATAGTGATATGTAGTATGGCATCTAGGGAGGATCTCCTTCTGAAGGTGGTAGCAATTGTTAATTTCCCATTATCTTGTTTTGAAGTCCTGTATCATTTTCATTGTTTTGTTGGGTTGGGTTTTGTTCTGTATTGTTTTGTTTGGTTTTGTTGTATCCAGTGGTATGAGCAACCATTTCAAAGATAGCAAGATATATTATGGTAGCCATTTTGGATTTACTATTGTCTTGTTTTGAAGTCTTTTGTTGCATTCATTATTTTGTTTTTATTATTTCTATTCTGTTGTTTGATATTTATTATGTCTGAAGATATCTGCCACTATTTTGAAGACAACAAGAGGCATTAGGGTAGCTATTGTTGATTTCATATTGTTTTGAAGTGCTGCATCACTTAGACTCATTTGTTTTGATTGGTTTTATTCTGTTTTCTTTCCCTTGGTTTTATCATCTTTAAAATTAAAAAAAGGGTGGCTTACAAGTCAGGCCGACTTGTGTTTGTCTAGCACTTACCAGCCCTGTGACCATTTTAAGGTTCAATTGCTTCATCAACAAATGGACATTTTAATAGTGTACTGCTTATGAAGCTATCATAATAAATGAACTAATGCATGCAATGCAATTTCCAAAATTCTTGGTGTATAATTAGAATGACCAAACGTCGAGTATTTTTGTTCTTTCATTATTAGAAATGGCAGGAGCTGAGAGATGAGGTGGAAGCTGACATTACCCAACACATCAGAAAATAAATAAAGGGCAAATTTATGGAAATATTGGTTAAAAAATCTGTCTATCATTTTTAACAAGGTGCTGCAGGGATTGTGAGAAGTATAGTCTAATGACTCTAATTTTAGCATCAGAAAAGCTGATAGACTGTAATAAATTATGAGGAAAAAAGAAAGTCATATATGAGAGATAATCAAAAATACAATAAATACTTACATTTTTAAAAAATTATTACAGTAAAAAACACATTGCCATTAATTCCCCTTGAAATGCTTGCTCTAACTTCAATCACATTCATCCCATCATTTTTGCCATTTTCTGAAACAGTTCTGGAACTCCTCTTTTGTGAATGTCTTTAGTTGTAGTGTCATGGCCACCTAATGCTCGAATTTATTCAAAACATTTACTCGTCATGGTCATTTTGACTTTGGGAAAGACCCAGAGGTTGTATAGTGTCAGATCTAGTGAATAGGATAGCTGAGACCATGCTGTCGTATTTTATTTTAACAGAAATTACTGTAAACATTTGTTCAGTGAAGAGTGATCATAAAATACAATGAATATATAAATTTTAAAAATTATAACAGTAAAAGACACATTGGTATTGATCCCCTTGAAAATACTCCCACTTACTTCAAACATACTTATTCTTACTTCTTAGCAATTTGTCTTGTGGTAGTAATATTTTTAATTTAAACATTCCCTTTTCTTTAAATCACCCCTTTGTACATACCACAACTATACCTATAAATTTTATACCAACTAAAGAAATAGTAACATGGTTTCTAAGGATAAATCATATCTGGCTTCAGCTATTATCAAAAAGTAACCAAATATTTAATCATACATGAAAATATAGGACGTTTGTATTGAACTATATATTCAAGAGTAGCATGAAACAGAATATACATACAGGGAATACAAACCTGAGGCCACAAGTCACATGTGCAATAAATAGGCCCTTATTTTCCTACAATTCATTATCTATTTCAAACTCCCATACAGAAATTAAGCATGCAATTCAAGCCACTGCTTCCTGGCAGCCCTACCCCTACCTGCAGAGTGGAAAGATGTCAGTGAAGAAGCAATGATTCCCCTTCTAGAAATGTAAGAGCCCATGGCAAAAGGAAAATTCAGTAATATTGGTACTGGCTTTATTTAAAATTGTGTTCATTGTGTACTTTACATTTGTTTTGATAATTTAAATATACTACTAAAATATTATTTATGTTTTAAATGATGAGAAATTATTTTGCTCCTCCCCATGACTCGAAGAATCAGGCAAGAACCCTGAGCAGCTGCCTGAGGTACATCTTCCCAGAAACATCATGCAGCAAAATCTGTACTCGATGTGAAGAGATAAATGGTGGGTCCTCAGCAGTCTATCTACTTTCCCAGGCTCAATTTGCGGGTGGAAGCACAGGCAAGTAGACAGCTGATAAATGTTTAACAACTTGTTCCCCCAGGGTAGGCTGAGGGGACTTGTCTGTAACACTTGCTCATTTCCATAGAGAAAAATTCTTACTGTGGCTGTTTTTCACATACTAATGTGATATCAACAAGCTCACAAAACTTCTAAATATTTAACAGTCATCGAAGCAAAACAAGGTAAAGCCAACAAACCATGCACAAGTCCCCTCAGTTAGCAGAACTCACAAACTGATCTGATGTTGCTGACATTCTTCTAGGGTTGCAATCAGGAAAATAAAAGATAATCAAATTTCAGCCCCTATTTTCAGTGAATCCCTTTTTGAGTGTCCCATTCACTCTAACTTTCTACCCTCAGGGATTTAGAGAATCGGTAGCAAGAAAAGCAACACTTTACCTCACCATCCAAATCTATTATTTACATTGAGTTTCAGAGATAGAAATAGATTAGACAAGCACTTAATTCTTCAATAATCTGATTTATAAATAGATTAGCAAAGAATTTAGCCCTTCAATAATCTGAGTTTTCTGTGTGGTTCCTTCCCTAAGTCAATGAAAGTAGAACATCTAACACTTCAAATGAAGCAAATAGGGTTTGAAACTCTTTTTAAAAAAAACCCAAACCTGGGTTTATATCTCATTATATTATTAAAGCATCTCAAAATAATACTTAAAGAGTAAGTGAAATAATGATTTCTTACTTCACAAGTTTATAATTTACTTCCTCAGCACAGATTTATTATACGCTATTACAACAAATGAGCAAAACACCAGGATGGTGCTAGGTGTATAAAGATAGTAAGTTCACAAATATCACAAATATATTCCTGAATTAAAATATTGGTTAATATTTTATATATAAAAAGAAGGCAGAAAAATATATTTATACACAGTTAAGACAGTTATACAGCTAGTTTCTCTTAGTTCATTGAAAAGAAATGTTTCTTTTAATATTGTTTGGACAAGATATCACAACTATATCTTGTATTCTGAATAACTACTATGAAGACAACAACTCAAAATGTATTAATTATTGTAATACTCCTACTAACTTGTTTTGAAACTCTGCTTTATTTTTTCTCTTTAAAAAAATTTTTAAAGATTTTACATATAATTATACATGTGTAATTACATATCTATGTATACACATGTCAAACATGTAGTTTATTAAACACTATATTCTGTATAAAATATCGATATACTCTATATACTCTATGTATACCATATATAGTATATTTAAACTTAGATGCCAAAACTATAAAGAAAAATAGAAGTGTTCATCATCTTCATGTCACTATAATGAAATGCCTGACACAGGACACTTACTTTGGCTCATGATTCTACAGGTTCAAGATCAAGATCTGGTGGCCCCATTGACTGTGTGTTCAACATGGATCTTCTTGATGCTTGAAATTCTTTCTTGGCCCAGAATCTCCACCGTGGGCCCACCCTGCCTCCGGGAACTTAGCAGAAGCCTGCATCAGGGGTAGGCTGCCCAGAATCTCCACCATGGTCCCACCCTCCCTCTGGGAACTTAGCAGAAGCCTGTATCAGTCATAGGCTGCCCAGAACCTCCACCGTGGGCCCACCCTGCCTCTGGGAACTTAGCCAAAGCCTGCATCAGGGGTAGGCTGCCAGGAAGCTCCACCAAGGGCCCACCCTGCCACCTGAAACTCAGTGCAAGCCCACCTCAGGGGTAGGAACCTCCCCTGTGGGCCTGCCCTGCCATTGGGAACATCGAGGAGGCCTGCCCAAGACTGAAAACTGCCCTGCACTGCTACAGATGGGCCCGCCCTCCCACCTGGAACATCAGAAGATCTCAGCGGTGTCCAGTTAGTGTGAGAAAATTTGGAACTTTGCTCCCAGGTGGTGAACTTTGGACTACACCAGATTGACTGTATTAATGTGGTGAGTATACCCCTAAAATATAGGTGTACAGTGGATCAATAGGGCCAGTAGTAAAAACCCCTCCAACTAACTGTAAGACTTCAGTGTGTCTGAAGAGTGTGTGATCCCGTCCTATATATAGAAAACACATATATCCCCTCCTATATATATAGAACAGGGTGAAAATGACAAAATGAAAAGCCAAAATGCAGTCTCAAACATATAGTTCACCAGAAGCAAGTATAATGAGCATGGAAACATTGAAACTTTGAATGAACAATATAGAAAACAGGCAGAATTCATGAAAAAAACTCAAAGAGACATCCAAGAAATAAAAAATTCTATTGAAAAACTGCAAAACTGCCTAAAGGAAGCTAAGGATAGGATTTCGGACCTTGACGACAGGATCACAGTTAGTGATAAGGAAAGGACAGAACTTTTAAAAATAACAAAGCAGCATGAAATGACAATACAGAAGCTTCATGATGATGCCAAGAGCAACAATATAAGAATAATGGGGGTGGGAGGATGCCTTGCACCCTGTTGAGGCGCCAATGGCCGCAAGGCGCCTGAGAGCAGAGCCGGCGCAACCGAGGCCCAGGCCTGATGGGAGCTGTGGGTTGGGGCACAGACCGCCGACTGTGGTTGTAAGATTTCCTCTCATCCCAGCTGTGTGGATAGTGCCACACTCTGTCCCAAACAACAACGGTTCTTGTGTGCATTCTCCAGTGTTTCTTTTGTCACAGTCTAGCAGAGCCGCAGCTCTTCCAGCGCCAGCCCTGAGCTGAGTGAGAAATGTGCAGCAGACATGGTGAAGATGACCAAGTCCAAAACTTTCCAAGCTTATCTGCCAAGCTGCCACCAAACATACAGCTGTATCCACTGCAGAGCCCACCTGGCCAATCACAATGAGCTGATCTCTAAGTCCTTTCAGGGCAGCCAGGGATGAGCCTACCTCTTCAACTCCGTGGTGAACGTGGGCTATGGCCCTGCTGAGGAGAGGGTTCTTCTCACCAGCTTGCGTGTGGTCACAGACATCTACTGTGAGAACTGTAAGGCCACACTCGGGTGGAAATATGAACATGCCTTTGAGAGCAGTCAGAAATATAAGGAAGGAAAATTTATTATTGAGCTTGCCCAAGTGGTCAAAGACAATGGTTGGGAGTAAAGTGGAAATGTTCCATTCTTCTTTAAATACTGTTTTGCGAAAGAGACTGAATATAATGGAGACAAAGAGCATCCTGGACTGCAATATTTCTTGAACTTAACCTTGCAGGCTAGCCACGCTGAGACACTCAGAGGCCTCTCTGGGCCATCTGTTGCAAAGCAGCATTACATACTGTAAAGAAGATGTTTCGTTTGTTGCAGGAGGCCCCTTTCCCTGCCTGCCTGTCAGGCGGCCTGACAAAGAGGAGCCTGTCTGTGCAGTCTCCCAAGGCCTGCATTTCTGTCGCTGGATTTTAGGTCATGGCCTGCTATCCTTTTGAGCCTTTGCAGATCAATTTAAAGAAAATGAAAGCCAGAAAAAGTTCCCAACGAAGTTTTGGTTTTCAATACTGTGTACCAACTCAGGGCAGAGGGAAAAGAAAAAGGGGCCAAAGGAGGCAGAGGGACAGGATAGCTCCTGCCTGGCTGACTGCTTACACTGCCATGGACAAGGTCTAGTGGCAGCAAAAGCAGGCTGGCTGAGGATAAGAGAATGACTTCCCATTCAGTTTTAGCTCCTTGTCCCCAGCCCAGGCCCACAAGCTGTGGTTATTATAGGCACTCAGCTGCCACCTGGCTCCAGCTCACTGCTTGCCCCAAGCTTCCCTTTTGGTACCATTCCTTTGCCCAAAACTGTAGGCTTGGGAAAGGTGGGGAGTGTCATTGCCCTTGACTCATTGGCCTGGTGAGCATGGCAGATGTTTCAGCTCAGCAAGATCAACAGTAGCATTTTACGCACATCCTCACCTTAGAGGACTCATGGCATTGCTTGTAAGCCTTTGCCTCTGGCTGTGGTCCAGCAGGCTGCTTTCACCCACAGCTAGTTCCCTGCAGACACATTGGCCTGGCTGTCCCTAGAGTCCTAAATTAGCAAATGTCATCCCACCCAAGGCATCCCAGCACAAGGAATTGCTCCAGCCAGTGGTGTTCCTGCTGCCATGCTCTGCAATCCAAAGACAGCTCCTTCATTCCACTGGCTGAAATGGGAATGGGGTGAAAAGGCAGCTTCCCTGACAGAGGAGTGAGCATTAGCTAGTGAAAGTAAGAGTGATGCTCCCTTCTGATCTTCATCCCTCTTGAGAGTGGGAATTTAGGCCAAAACCTCAGAGGACCAAGGGAAATAGGTGGGTTTATTGTATCACCAGCCTGCCAAGGTGTGCCAAGGGCAGCCAGGGCAGCCTTCATGGATGCTTCACTGAAATTAAAGAGCAAATTTTCTAGAGTTCTTCCAACTAGTTTTTGTATATATATAGTAAGATTATATTTAAAGCTTTTCTATGTTCTGGGCAAGTTTACTGCTCCTTCAGTTTGAGCATTTTTGTTTTTGTATTGTCTTTTGTGATGGCGCTGACTGAAAACTTTTTACTGGTATTCTTATGGCTTGTTTTGTACTTTCTTCTGCAAAATACAAGCTCCTTTTTAAACCAAATGAACTGACCATGAACTGGCTTCAGGGGAAGCGATCCAAGACTAACCAGATATGCTGGTGAAGTGCTGGAATGCTGTTCCACACTCTTAAATTCCCAAACAATAAATATCCTGTGACTTTAAAAAAAAAAAAAAAAGAAGAAGAATGGGCATTAGCGAAGATACAGGAGTATAGGCAAACAACATAAAGTATTTACAGAAATAATAGCAGAAAATTTCCTAAACATGGGGAAAGAATCTGATATACAGATAAGTGGGGCATATAGAACACCAAACAGTCACAATCAACATAAATATACACCCAGACACATAATAATTAAGATCTCAGACACACAGCATAAAATCAGAATATTAAAAGCTGTCAGAGAAAAGACACAATGCACCTATCAGGGAAAGCCCATTAGAATCACGGCAGACTTTTCAGCACAAACCCTCAACTCAAGAAGAGCTTGGAGTGAGGTATTTCAAGCCCTGAAAGAAAACAATCTTCAACTCAGACTGATGTACCCAGCAAAACTTTCATTCAAATTTAATGGAGAAACAAGATACTTCCATGACAAAGAACAAATGAAGAAATTCATGTCCACCAAACCAACCCTAGAAAGAGTACTGAAGGACATACTAGACAGAGATAAAAATGACTACAATCCCCAAAACAACAACAGAAAGAAACCACCAGGTAGGATAAGCAATTAAATAAGAGGAAAAGCAAAAAGAAACAACTGGAACATAACATGGCAAAGTTGAGCCAGTACATATCAGTGCTATCCATAAATATAAATGGCCTCAATTCACCTATAAAAAAATAGATTGACAGAATGAATCAAGAAACAGGATCCCACCATATGCTGTATACAAGAAACACATCTGACCCAAAAGGAAACTCATAGATTAAAAGTCAAAGGATGGAAAACAGTATTCCATGCAACAGGAACCCAGAAAAAAGCAGGGGTAGCTATTCTATTTGCAGACAATGTGAACTTCAAACCTAAAATGATTAAAAGAGATAGAGAAGGTCACTACATACTTCTTAGTGGTAAAATTCAAGAGGAAGAACTAACAATTATAAATATATATGCGCCAAATATATATATTTGGAGCACCCAACTATATAAGACAGATACTAATGGACATGAAAAACCAAATACACAAGAATACAATTATAACAGGAGATCTTAACAGCCCATTGTCACAAAGAGATAGATCAACTAGACAAAAAGTCAGCAAAGAAATAACAGAACTGAATCATACCTGTGAGCAATTGGACTTAGTAGATGTTTACAGAGTGTTCCACCCAACCATATCAGAACACACATTCTTCTCAGCTGCACATGGGACATTCTCCAAAATAGACCATATATTATCCCATAAAACATTCTTAAGTAAATGCAAAGGTATTGAAATCATACCATGCATAGTATCTGACCATAGTGCACTGAAATTGGAAATTAATGGCAAAAGAAATTGTAAAACCTACATAAATACACGGAAATTAAATAGCAGCCTTTTGAACAACCGGTGGGCTACAGATGAAATTCAAGAAGAAATAAAACAATACCTACAATTCAATGAAAATACAGAAACAACTTACTGTAATCTGTGGGATGCAATGAAATCAGTCTTAAGAGGGAAATATATAGCAATAAACTGTCATATCCAGAAAATGGAATGAGCAAAAATAAACAACCTAATGCTCCATCTCAAGCATCTAGCAAAAGAAGAGCAAGCTAAACCCAAAGCTCATAGAAGAGAGGAAATTGCAAAGATTAGAGCAGAAATCAATGCAATTGAAACTAAAAAAACAATACAAAGAATTAATGAATCAAAAAGCTGGTTTTTTGAGAGAATCAACAAAATTGACAAACCTCTAGCTAACCTTATTGAGAGAAAAAAAGAAAAAACCCAAATTCAACAATAAGAACTGAAAAGGGAGAAATTACTACAGATCCCATGGAAATTCAAAAGATCATGAATACCTGCTTTGAAAATCTCTACTCACATAGAGAAGAAAACACAGAGGAAATGGACAGATTTCTAGAAACATATGAACTACCAAAGCTCATCCAAGAAGATATAGCAATTTTGAACAACCCAATATCAACTATTGAAATTGAAAATGTAATTAAAAACTTACCAACAAAGAAAAGTCCAGGTCCTGATGGATTCACAGCTGAATTCTACAAGAAATTTAGAGAAGATTTGATGCCAGTACTCCTTAAACTCTTCAACAAACTTGAGAAAAAAGCAATGCTCCCTAAATCATTCCTGGAGGCAAGTATTACTCTGATACCAAAACAAGAGAAAGATGCAGCCAGAAAAGAGAACTATGGGCCAATCTCACTAATGAACATTGATGCAAAGATTCTCAATAAAATACTGGCAAATAGAATGCAGCAAATCATCAAGAAGATTATACATCATGACCAAGTGGGGTTCATTCCAGGAATGCAGGGATGGTTTAACATATGCAAATCAATAAATGTAATACACCACATCAACAGAGCCAAAAACAAAAACCACATTGTCATCTCAATAGATGCAGAAAAAGCTTTTGACAAAGTCCAACACATGTTCATGATAAAAACCCTTCAGAAACTCGGAATACACGGCATCTACCTCAACCTTATAAAGGTCATCTATGACAAACCAACAGCCAACATTATACTAAATGGACAAAAACTAAAAGTTTTCACTTTAAAATCAGGAACCAGACAAGGATGTCCACTCTCACCACTCCTTTTCAACATAGTTCTGGAAATACTAGCCAGGGTAATCACACAAGAGAGAGAAATAAAAGGAGTAAAGATAGCAAAGGAAGAAGTTAAATTATCAGTATTTGCAGATGACATGATACTCTTTATAGAAGACCCAAAAAACTCCATTAAAAGACTACTAGAGGTAATAAACAAGTTCAGTAGTGTAGCTAGATACAAAGTCAATGCTCAAAAATCATTCCTGTACACAAACAAAAAACTCACTGAGAGAGAAATTATGGAAATATCACCCTTTACAATAACATCTAAAAAAAAGAAATACTTAGGAATCAACCTAACTAAAAATGTAAAAGACCTATATGCTGAAAATTATACTACACTGAAAAAGGAGATTGAAGAAGATATTAGAAAATGGAAGGACATTCCTTGCTCTTGGTTACAAAGAACCAACACTGTGAAAATGGTTATACTCCCAAAACTGTTATACAGATTTAACACAATCCCAATCAAAATACCATTGACATACCTCACAGATCTAGAGAAAACACTCCTAAAATTCATTTGGAAGCAGAAGAAACCTAGAATAGCAAAGGCAATTCTAGGCAACAAAAGCAAGGCAGGAGGCATCTCAATTCCTGACTTCAAACAGTACTATAAAGCCACAGTGATCAAATCAGCTTGGTACTGGCAAAGAAATAGACCTGAGGATCAATGGAACAGATTAGAAGATGCAAGCACAACTACAAAGACACTCAGCCACCTGATATTTGACAAACGGGCTAAACATGTCCACTGGAAGAACGATAGTCTCTTTAATAAATGGTGTTGGAAAAATTGGCTCTCTACATGCCGAAGACTGAAACTAGATCCATGCATATCACCATGCACAAAACTAAAGTCTAAATGGATCAAAGACCTAAATATTAAAACAGAAACACTAAATCTACTGAAAGACAAGGTAGGTAGAAGTCTTGGAGACATAGGGTAGGCAGAGAATTCATGAACCAAACGCAAACTGCATGGGAAACACTTCAAAGAATCAACAAATGGGATCTCACATTATTGAAAAGTTTCTGCACTTCAAAGGAAATCACCAACAGAGTGAGAAGAAAACCAACAGAGTGGGAAAAAATTTTAACCAGCAACCCCTCAGACAAAGGACTTGTGTCCAGAATATATAAAGAATTGAAAAACATCAATCCCCCCCAAATTCAAAGACCCTCTCCAAAAATGGGCATCTGAGATGAACACACAGTTCTCAGAGAAAGATATACAAATGGCAAATAAATACATGAAGAAATGTACACCATCACTGGTCATTTGAGAAATGCAAATTAAAACAGCATTGAGATTCCACCTTACTCCGGAAAGAATAGCTGCCATCAAGAAATGAACTGATAACAAATGTTGGCGAGGCTGCGGGGAAAAAGGAACACTGCTCCACTGTTGGTGGGAATGTAGACTGGTGCAACCATTATGGAAATCCATATGGAGAATTCTCAGAAGACTAGGATTAGAAGCCCCATTCAATCCAGCTATCCCCCTCTTGGGCATTTTCCCCAAAGAAATGAAAAGTTCATATCACAGTGATATATGTGCACCCATGTTCATAGCTGCACAATTTGTGATAGCTAAATCCTGGAAAGAACCAAGATGCCCATCAACTGCAGAGTGGATGAAAAAGATGTGGCATTTTTATACAATGGAATATTACTCAGCTATAGAAAAGGATGATCTTGAGGCCTTCATAGGCAAATGGAGACAACTGGAGACTATCCTCATTAGTGAAATAAATAAGAATCACATTTATAAATATCATATTGTGTCTCTAGTGTAAAAAGTAAATAAGAACTACAAGTGTAATAAAACCAAAATGTGTAATTGCTATTGTAAAAAAGAGAGGAAAAGAAAGTGCTCTAAGGGATATAACTGCATATAAGTTTGAGTGTGTAACATAGATGACCATATTGCTGAATCTTTGTTGGATCTTTGAGCAAAACTGTTTATAGTCTGACTGTTTGAATATTTACTATGTACCCTTTAACTTTGTAACTTGAACTACATCCAAGATGACAATATGTAATTTACAAATTACTGATTTCTTAGTGGGGCTTTTTCTCATTATCCTTTTTCTTTCTTTCTTTTAGAATTCTCTATTATTGTTACCCTTTTTGGTTTTTTTTTTCTTTTTTTCTTCTCTTTAAATAAAATTTTTTAAATGTATAATTGCTATTGTAAAAAAAGAGGAAATAGGAAGTGCTATAAAAGATATAGCTGCATGTATGTTTAGATGTGTGGGATTGATGACTATATTTCTAGGTTCTTGTTGGATTGTTGAACAGATCTGTTCGTACTCTCACTGCTTTAGTGCCTACTTTGTGTGCTTTAATTCTGTAACTTGAATAACTATTTCTAAAAGAACAATGTGTAATGTATCAACTAGTGATTTCTTACTACTTATCTTCTTTTCTTGAAATTCTGTAATATTTCTACCTTTTTCCTTTTTTTTTCTTTAAATAAAAAAATAAATTCTTTCTTTACTTACTTTTGCATTAGTATCCATACATATTACAAAAATTATTGCACAATCAAGTTAATTACATACAATTGTTTAATTTCCTAATCCAGGTGACAGTTCCTTTAGAGTTCGTTTGATTGATAATACTGTTTTATAGTTTCCATACCCTTTTCTTAATTGATATTACTTTCATAATAAAAAAAATTTTTTTCTTGCATATGTGTCTGTCTTCCTGTGTTTTTTTAATTCTCACAAGGGAAATTTAATTGACTCTAAGTAAATCAATGTTCTGGGGGCTAAGGATGTAGCTCAGTGGTACAGTGTTTGCCTAAACCAACACTGACCAGAAGGGGCAGAGACTCACAACATCAGCCAATGCCCAGTGCTTCTACCTGGACTGACACACAAGGTGCCAGGACTGTTCTAGAGACAGAATGATCAGTGCATGTCAGTTACCAGGAGAACGAAAATATGCTATCTTTCTTTCAGGTAAATGTTCTAATTCTCCTTAAGGTCAAGTATTTTCTAGTTAGCAACTGAACTTGGATATTTTATGTGTTTGGTAAAATTTTTTCTTATTTATTACAATTTTTCTTAGTTTTAAAAATCTCCTCTGCCTAAGTGATTCACCAGTTGAGTATATCAGAATTGTTTTCCATAATTCATATTTTCATCCATAAAACATATTATTCTAGGTTTCCCAGGAAATTTAAGTGTTGTTAATGTTGTTTTAGAAATAGTACCTTTCAATTCTTTCCCAATTATATATATTTAGCTCTGATTTTCTTTTGTGAATATAAACGGATATATTTATCATTCTAACAATAGGATGTTTAATTAAGAATAGTGGGATTTAGTGCCATGTGTGGCCTACTGCCAGAGTGGGGACAGCCAGACCCAAGCCTCTCTCTGTGAGTCAGCATCACTCGTGGACTGCAGGGGGAGAGAACAAGGCCTCACCAGGAAGAGAACCCCACCTGGAAACCACATCATTTTCATTGTTTTGTTGAGTTGTGTTTTATTTTCTTTTGTTTCGTGTGATTATGTTAAATCTGATGGCAGGAACAGCTATTTAAAAGATAGCAAGACATATTATGATAGCCATTTTGGATTTACTATTGGCTTGTTTTGAAGTCCTTTATTGTATTCATTGTTTTTGCTGCTTCTATTCTATTCTGTTCTGCTGGATTTTTACTATGTCCAAAGGTATCTGCAGCTATTTTGAAGACAACATAAGGCATGTTGATTTCATAAGGTTTTGAAGTCCTGTATCACTTATACTGATTTATTTGATTGGTTTTATTCTGTTTTATTTTCCTTGGTTTTATCCTCTTTAAAATAAAAAAAAAAATTTAAAGAAATGCTAGGATTATGCTCAGGATGGCTTAACCTTGAAAGAAAGTGTACTCACTCATGAGTACCAAAACATTAGGATAGGAAAATCCACCACCACTTTACTGTATCAAGGAACTCTCCTCCATTTTCACAGGACTCATACTGATACCTCCATTCAGATATATGAAGAGAGGAAGCAAGACGAATCATGAAGCACAAATTAAAAGGGAAATCTACAATATTTCTTAAGCATTGCAATCAGAAAACATGCCCTATATGTTCAAGGAGCTCATATCTGATTTCAGAGTTAGTTTCTACTAATTTTGTGCCCTGAAACAATTCATTGCATTGTTTTCTGCCTACTTCTGGTATGTAATAATGTACTACAAACAGGTAACTACAGGATTATGATGATTTACATTGTGTCAGTAAAATATGATATATAATTGAAGCACTATATTCATTTTAACAAATTAAACAATTTAGATGCCTTCTAGATTCAATTTGATAACATTTTACCATGGATACTCTGAAGGTGGCACTGTATTTATTATCCAGGGAAAGATGCATTGTCTGTGTCTTAGGTTGTACAATGTCTGGTACTGAAAACAAACAAGTAATTACAACCATTTATAGATTACATCTAAAATATGCAATATGCATGTATGTCAATAAAATATGCATAAAATTTTATTTTTAAATTACCTTGGGTACAACTTCTAACATCTAATTCTAAATTTCTAAAAAAAAAATATTCAAATACTACATTTGTGGAAGACACAAGAAGGGAGCTTTTATTTTTCTGCTTTTCTTTCATGTTTCAAATCTTCAGCAAGGCTGTTCTAGCAACTTTTTTGTAAAGAGCTCCACATATTTTGCAGACAGTTGACAGGTCACAGAGCTACTATTTATGAGTCAGGAACTTTTCTCTCAGTCCTTGAGATAGTTAAACTTCATTCTAATTCTTAATGGTCAGTGTAACCATACACCATAGAGTTTGCTGTCTAATTTTCCATAATAATGGTTAAGAAAATTTTTTTAACTTTAGGTCTTCTATCTCTGCCACATAAACTCCAACTTAGGAACTCTTCCCAGAGCAGGTACAAATGAAGTCCTTCCACACCACAGGCACTGCTCTGTCCTTTCTATTCCTTTCTACTGTCTGTACAAATGCCACTACTATGCAGTGCAACCTTTGTGTATTATTTCCAGGCCTTTCACAAGTCTTTATGCAACATTTAGAATTGTACGCAATTCCATCACAGAACAATGGCAGGGAACTCCTGTCATTGCCTTCATTCCCTGAAGATGGGCCCTTTCCTCCACTTGCTTAACTTGATGAAAAGAGGGAGCAGAAGAAAAAAAAATCCCTCCAATAAAAATATCCCTTTCATTAATCAGTCCATAAATGCTGCTTCATTACACTACTCCCTCAACCAATCATGTATCACCTGACACGTGCTATTTCATTGTCCTGTGTTTCTTCCTATTTTGTTACTCCATCTCCTCATTCCTCAGTCTTAACCTTCTCTTGACTCAGCTACCTATTAGAGACAATTTCACCACAATAGATAGATAGATAGATAGATAGATAGATAGATAGATAGATAGATAGGATAGATAGATAGATAGATAGATAGATAGATAGATAGATAGGATAGATAGATAGATAGATAGATAGATAGATAGATAGATAGATAGATAGATAGATAGATAGGATAGATAGATAGATAGATAGATAGATAGATAGATAGATAGATAGAGATTTCCAATTTCCTTCTGGGCTGCTTGTCACATTCATACCACTGTCCAACTCTTTCTTAATACTTATCCCAAGACAATTGTAAAATATTCATTGCTTATTTTAATGCCTTTGTTTATAGTCTTACAAGATATTTCACTCCATGAGAACACAGACTTTTTTGTCTTGTTCATTTTTGTGTCCCAATACATAGTCCAATGTCTGACACAAAATATTGTCAAGAACAGGGAGGGAGTTCAAGATTTGCAGCCCAATAAATTGGTGTGCTACAGTTTTGCTAATGCTGGAAGAAGATACAGACTGGGTCAGAGATAAAACTCTGGCCGTAGCAATAGCCAGAGTTCTGGCATCTTTACCCGAGTCTTCAGAACTTCAAGTCTAAAGGTTGACAAAAGGAGGAACAGAGAACACCTGAGTACACAAAGGGCTGTGGTAAAGAAGAGGAACCCTCAGCTGGGGAAATCCAAAAATGTTATAATAGGCAGTAAACATACCTACTCTTTGTTCCAGAACAATCCCTATCCCAAAGCCATTTGCTGTATGAACTTCCCTGTAAAGATATTATGGAACAAAAAGCAGTCAGTGTTCTCTTAGAAGATGTGCAGAAACACAACAGACCCATGAAAAATTGTACCTTAACAAGTAGAGAATCAAAGTGATTTTGATTTGATGAATAAATGAACTACAGTTGTCATATAGTATAGGCAGTGAAATTTAAGGAAAGAGGGAGGGAAAAGAAAAGAGAAAGAGAGAGTGGAAGGAAGGAAGGAAGGAAGGAAG